>JBBPCX010000114.1:12206051-12227328 GCA_037974365.1 Hydrocynus forskahlii
ACACACACACACACACACACACACACACACACACACACACACACACACACACACACACACACACACACACAGCTGCAAATTGTACAAACAGTGAACAGAAAAAAGGAGAAAGTGGTCTATTTTTTTCCAGGGCTGTATATCTATGTGTGTGTGTGCACATGTATGTGTGTGTGTACAGGAAACAGCCACAAAAATATGTCCATTATTAAATTTAAATGACCAACAACACTCAACATAATCATCATAGTGAAATTTCCCAGGCCTAGTGCTGGGCATTACTGATAAAACACATACTTCAAATATATTGTGGTATAACATGATATTTTGTATTAATAATATTTAAGTTTGTATTAATCAGGGCAATCATGCACTGCAACTCATTAATAAAAGAAAAAAAAAAAAACTTGGCAGTTTGCTTCGAGCTGTTTTTTGTTTCTGTTAAAATGACACCAAACGAAACCTCAGAAACTATGGTTTCAGAAAGGTAAGTATTTGTTTAGGTTTTATTTATTTTAAACTAAATAAATACACTTCTTTCAAAGCATGACTGACAAATTGTTTTTGTTATCTATTAATACCAATACCGGTATACTTAGCATTACTAAGGCCCTCACTGTCTTGGCAGAGGTCCATGTGGTCAGGCTTTTCTTGCTGCCCTAGTATACGGAAATGCCATCTCAGTGCCCTTTCTGCAGAATGCTGGACTAATACCAGGTCTTGACTTTAATTCATGCTCACATGTGTTTTTCATTCAAAGCTCAGCTGGCTAACTAGCTGAGGCCAAAATGGAACATGATGAAATGAAACGTTCCCAAGGACACAGGCCATCGGCTCTACTGTCCTCTGCTAATCTCCACCATGAGGAAATGTGATCCTTCCCCCACTGTTGCCGTCACTCTCAGGGGAGGGGATATCCAAACGAAAATAAGCCTCAAAGAAACGCAGAACAAGCTTTCCCAAGTATCCTCCATCTTTCAGTTTGCATTCTGGCATGATCTCAAAAATCCACAACATCTCTAAAGCAAGTAGGGCTCTTGGGACCACACACAAAGCAAACACATTATTATAAGGTTAAGGAAGGTTTAGGGGTACACACCCACACACACGCACACAGAGAGAAAGCAGGTTATTACTGTGAATTACTGTTTAAGTGAAAATAAATCTGCAGTCCATTAAAACACGTATCTATCTGAGACTGAAAAGTAATCTGCTGTTATGGAGTGAAACCCATCAGCCAGTCATTACATTCCTCTCCTCAACAGACCAGGGAAAACAGGCAAATATCTCAAGGCCACACCAGTGTAATGACATCTTTCCTCTTCATTCGGTTTAGTCAAAAACGTGTTTCACACAGGACTGAGGGTAGGTCCTGTGTGCACCACTGATGATTTCACTGAAGGGTTTCATGACTTGATGGTACCCTTATCATTTTTTTCTGTCACTTAAGATACATCAACATAAAGTTCTTGTCTTGAATGTATGGAGATTCTTAATTAAAAAAAATAATTAAAAAAAAATAATAATAATAATAATAACAATTTGCAGCTCAAAGTGCTTTACACTAAAGTTTAATGTAAAAATATAATATACACGAAGAATAAAATATAAAAGAAAAAGACAAATAAGACAAAAGGCAAACAAAAAACAGAATACATAAATAAACCCAATGGAATAATAGGAAAAAAAAATCTAAAAATATAAATTATAGTTATTAAAAAAAAGGAAAAACCCAAGAATTTAGAAGTGCAACAGTGTATAAACACAAGCATACTGAATCAGGATAGCCATATCTAAAAGCTAGAGTGAAGATTTTTAGAGTGAAGATTTTAGAGTGAAGTTAGAGTGAAGATTTTGAGTTTTCTTTTTAAAATATTTAGTCAGCTAGCTACACAATGTTCTTGGTGCAAATAGTTAACAAATGATCATTTTTTTAAATTTAACAACTGAGTCTTAAGAGAGTGCCAACAGTATATATCTTGCATTATACATCAAGCATGGGTTTATTAATGTTCTACATTGTGAACACGTGTTCTTTCAAATAGTTTGGGACTCGTCATCCAACACATAGAAATGCAAATGAATCCAGGAAAAACAATGAGCCTGTGATTCCATCTGAAAACGTTCTGTAAGTGCTGCTCTTTCATTCACATTCACTCACATATTCAAGTCTTCATGAGCTTAAATGATTGGGACAATGGCACACAAATACAAATGTATGCACACAGTCCCCAGAGCTGCTCACAGGGAGAAAGATTTGCCAAAGTTGACTCTCTGTAATTGCATTAGTTACCCACAAGTGACCTACAGCCAGTGATCTTAATTTCATTCTAATGAGCCCAGCTGAGCGCTACCAACAGTGTTCACATGAAGACCAGAGGCTGTTGTGGACACTAAATCGGACCAGACAGGCAGAAACAGCCAACATCTTTTACTAGTTAGCACAAGACGCACAAAGTGTTCTGAAAACACCTCTTCAGGCCAACATATTCCATATGAAAACAGAATGAACTGAAACATGAATGCCAACACATTGACATTTTCAATATATTGTGTCTCAATGGGCAAAGTAAAATGACTTAATGCTACAATTGCGAGATCAAACCCACAGCCTGTGTTCACACACAGAGTCAGACAGACACGGGCAGAGAAATTACATGCAGCCTCCCCCTTCTCTGCCCATTACATTCCAAACAGAGAAAACGTCAATACACAGGACACATGACGTCATATTGCTTCACGGGTGAGGGACAAATAAGCTGCAGCTTCACCAAATGCTCTCTTTTGCCAATACAAATGTTACTGTTCTCTTGATGTTACTCACACAAAAAAAGAAACAAAGAGTATCAAAAATAAAATAAAGAAAGAAAGAACTAGGGAGAAAGACAGAGGTGAGACAGAAACAGCCTGTTAAAGTGTACTACCAGCTCTCTGGAGGCTGCTGAATGCTGCCATTTGTGCTGTAATGGGTTTCATGTGCCTGGGGACAGTGAATGACATGTTACAAGAGAAGTGCAGCAGCTGTTTATTAGTCAAAAAGCTGTAAGCAAAGTAGATCCAGGCATAGTGGCAAGTCTATTTTCAAAAACAGTTTAAAAAGCACTGAACTGTCCACTGTCCAGGAGTCCATGGATGGGTTTTGGCATTTTGGAGTGGTGAAAAGGCCATTGCAGTCTGCTCGCTTTGACAGACAATGCTGCCTGTGTGCCTCTCCTGTAAAAATAGCTGCTTAGGTGATGGGGCATTGCTTCATAACACGCTGACATCAGTGTCTGGCTTCACACTTACTCCAAGTTCAGAGTCTCTCACATTGTGGCTATTAACAAATTGCTAAACCCTGGAGGAGTCCTAATTACTGAGCACTGGCCTCAGACACAAAGTACACTGTTTCCCCCCTTCACTGTCTCTCATGATGATAGCATCTTGTCCAATCTTAAAACCTTTTTGTCATTAAAACGTTTATTAAAAACAAAAATATAAATGAAACATGTGCATCTATGACCACCAACACAAAAGGAGAGATCCTATCACTAGAAATAACCCAGCATTAATACTTGACTCTGAACTTTAGGGGTGGCAATGACACATTCAGACCTTTATTGTCCACTAGTCTGCTCTATCCACACTCCCTCTCCTGAACATGCAGTCTCACAGCTTTAAGAACAATGCTGGTACTGACGTAAAAATGCAGGCATCAAAGTGTCTAACTATGATGCAAAATAACATTTTGTTTCCTATAGGTTACTACAAAGGATTACACACAAAACTACAAAAAGCAGTTTGCTAAAAACTCAAAGGATCTGCGCATAACACAAACCTGTAGTACGAAACAACCTAAACTTCATAAAGGCTTGTAAAGTTCATCATGTGAGTAAATCTGCACTCCATAGTGCTGGGTTGATTTAACAAGGCCTTAATTAAGCCAAGGGTGAGTTTCCCCAGAGAACACTGCTATGGTAACCACAGGTCCTCAGCTTGACCTTGCTGGTCAAAGCCTTACACAAGACAACTGAAGAGCACTCAGTACCACCTGAGATTTCAATTCAGCTCTAATGGACATGAATGACATACGCTGTTAATGAGCTATTTGGGGTACCTGGGCAAATGTTATGGTGTTTATAAGGTGTCGTGTTATATATACACAGTTTCTGCTGCATTCCAGCTCCAAAGTGTTTCAGTTTCAGCTTTATTTGTCATATGCATGTTAACACAGGGACAAACATTGCAATGAATAATTATTAACTTAATTATGGGTATCAGATGATATAAAGTATAATATCGCCTATTTACTTTTCAGAGGCCTTTCCGAATATTTTCTCTATCTGAGACTGGATCAGCACATCACTAATGTCTGTCTGTATAACCACTATTGTGATGAGCTCATAATTTTGAAAATGGCAGATTTAACATTATTTAACACAGACGTCCAGTGGCTGACTTTCTTCAACCAAACATCAAACAGGAGAGTGGAATTTACATTTCTGCAAATGTTTTAACCCACTACACATGTGAGTCAGAGCAGTGCTGATGATTAGTCATATACATTCTTCATGATTCCCTGTCCATGATAATTTAATTCACATAGAAAGAAAAATATTTCAAAACACACTTCCCTCTTCAGATACTAAAGAAGAATAATTACTGGTCTTAGTCATATGTCTGGAAATTTAGTCTCTCTCTCTCTGTCGCTCTCTCGCTCTATATATATACATATATATTCCCTATTCCTCCACTTTTGTCCACTCAGGTACACTGATATTTAGGACAAGGTAAGAACTATGGACTATCAAGGTTGTTTTTATTAATATTTACAAGACCTCATTTATTGATTATTTAACAGGTGGCTGTGTACATCTATCAGCCCAACATGAAAAGCACTGACAGGTGAAGTGAATAACATTGATTACCTTGTCACAACAGCACCTGTCAAGGGGTGGGATACATTAGGCAGCAATAGAACAATCAGTTCTTGATGTGTTGGAGGCGGGACAAATGGGCAAGTGTAAGAATCTGAGCACTTTGTCAAGGGCCAGTTGTTGCAATGATGGCTAAAAGACTGGGTCAGAGCATCTCAAACATGGCACGTCTTGTGGGGTTTTCCGAGTATGCAGTGGTAAGTACCAACCGAAAATGGTCATGGGAAGGACAACTGGAAAACCAGTGACAGGGTCTTGGGCGCCCAAGGCTGACTGATGCACATGAGGAGCTACTATGGTACAAACTCCTGAAAAGGTTAATGCCAGCTATCATAGGAAGGTCAGAACACACAGTGCATTGCAGCTTGCAATATTTAGGTTAGAGTGCCCATGCCTCCAAACTGACCAAGCATTTGTATGAAGTGCTTGATGTTTAATCCATGGAAGCCTGACTTCACAATTTACAGGATTTATGGGATTCGCTACTAATGTTTTGGTGCTAAATACCACAGTATGGCTCCAGAGGTCTTGAAGAGTCCATGTGTCAATGGATCAGAGCTGTTCCGGTGACACGAGGCAGACCTACGCAATATAAGGCAGGTGGTTTTAATGTTATGCCTAAACTGTCTATGCAGAGCAGTACAAAGCTATTTCCATGACTAGGCAAGGTAATGGAGAGATCAGCAGCTAAAAATCAACCAGTTAGTTGCTCAACAACCTGGACCTCTTTAAAGATACCAGAGCGGATGGCATAGACACTTCTGACTACTCTTATTGTCACTTGTTCCATGAACTTGTAACTACATGTCCATCCATCTGTATCAGTATGGGTTAGCCAAACATTGGGGGAGACTGACCGACACTACGACACGACAGTAGCTCTTTGTTACTCTACAGGCATTATGACATGTCACGAGACACAGGCCTAGTCTCATGACTGAGACAAAGCCACACAGGAGTCCTGAAGGGATGCTGCTTGAAGGGACACTTTTTTAATCTTTTAATCCTTAAAAAACTGTTAAGCAACAATACCATTAAAACTATGAACAATACTATTTTAATTGTTCTAACTGTCAAGATGAGGATGGAACACAAGAACAGAAACAATAAAACACTGAACCAGCTTAAAGCAAACAAATTCATTTTTTATTTTGTTTCTGTGGGCACATTTCAATACATTATGCTTCTAACAAGCAAAATTATCTGCCACTACAATAGCCAGGTATTTTGTGGGTGGTAGGTCATTCACAGCACGATATAGACACTGACCTGGGGGTGACATGTTCTTTGTGTTAGTCATCCTCTAATCTTTCATCAGTGGTCAATTCTGAATACTGTTGGTTGGGTATTATATTCTAGTTGGTGGACAATTCTTAGTCCAGTAGTGACAGAGGTTTTAATCTGTGCTGTATGTAAACTTCTCTGCACAAATGCACATGCATGTACGCCCACACACACTCACACACGTAATGCTAGGAAACAGTCTGTAATTGTAAACTACAAAGTACGTCCAAATGGTAAGTGGAGCTGAGCAAATGGACACTGATTGTATTACAAGGTAAGGTGTACCTAATAAAGTGAATCATCTGTGTATATTGACTAGATTTAATATGCTTTTATTTGCTATGATGTTATCGAAGTTAGGAAGTTTGTGTCCAGTGGGTAGCTATTTTATTATCACGTTGTAGTCCCACAGGCTACATGCTGTAAGTACACAACACTCTATACCCTATTATTACAGTGTTTTCGCACCTGTGGTGGAAATCCAGTCAGTTAACTGAGACGTGGCTGGTTAAACTTTGTCATCTGATACAATCTGTCAGCACAGTGCATTATTCATGGTCTCCAGCCACATAAGACTTTAACTACAGCTGAGAGAGAGCCTCTGAGAGACCTAAGAGTCTGTCTGAAACAAAATGTCCCATTTCTTTGCTCTTTGTCCTGTACAGGAATCGTCACAGTTCCTACAGGGCAAATATGCTCCTGTATTTGAATATAGTGAGACAGATAATATCACATGATGTGCCGTGTTTCCGAAAGTCAGACATGCATGTTCAGGGGCCAGGTTCATGGCAACAGAAGAACTCCTGCTTTTGTGTTAAAAAGGTCACCAAGGTAATTCTTCCTAATAAAACAGCAGGGACTCTTACAAATTTGTAAAACTGTTCTTACTCAACAATAACAAGCCAGAAAAAAAAGTGTATCCTTGAACACAGTCTGTTATCTGAGCTACAGAAAGAGAAATTACACTTTACACAGTTTAATTTAGATGTTTGAACTTTGTCTAGAATAATTTTCAAACCAGCTGTGTCATGGAATGTACATCAGACATTTTTGGTGACAAAACATTAATAACATTGGCATATTACATAATACACACACCAAAAAATGATTAATATACACATATTTTACATTTTAGGCACTTGACAAAGTCTTATTTAAAAAGCTTTTCATCTGGGTAGGAAACACGGTTAGAATAACTAAATAACTAGCACAATAAGTGAGGCTTTTAAGTGCGATATTGTTTCCATGGGTTCGGTTAGTTGCTTTAGGTGTACTGGTCATGGTATTTAACAAATCTGTGCAATGGCTGGGTTCATCAAGGACCCATGTTCCTTTAAACAGCACACAAAATATATATTTATTCAAAATTTATTTTGATTTACTAACAATACACACTTATTGTGGAAGACAAAATGTAGCATAGTACTGCATATATTTTGTATATTATATTACAATACTATGATAAATTCTAAATAGCACAGTGCTTCTTCTGATGTGACATTTTTAAGGTATACATATAGCTTGAATTTGATACATCCATGGGGTAGTGATTTTATAATAAAATATTTCGCCAATTCTAAAGCCTTTTTTTAGTGTCTAAAAAGACAATGGCCCAGTATTTAACTAGCCTAAACAACGTATAAATTATTAAGGCAGGTGTGTACGTCTATTGCCAGGAATACGCCAAATTTTCCAGGTTCTACCTCAAAAGAGACCACATTCCTAAACCTTGAGGCTATATTCTCAAGTAATTGCATCAAGTTATTTGCCAAACATCCTGGCTCCAAATCAATGACAAAACATTGTGACAATTTAAGAATAGCCTTCACTATCCACATCAGTCTAGGCCACTTAGAACCAGTGTTAAAGCTGGACATGCAACATGTTTGGGTTACAAACGTGTAGACAGCCAAGCATTTTCCGCCACAAGGAATTGCTTTATTGACACTGTACAAAAACGGGATCAAATAAAAATGATATTAAAAAAAACAAAAAAACAACCACCAATTTGACTTCCTTCTATCTACAGGGCAATTGGACATAGAAAGACAAAACAATCCAGTTCATCCCAAATTTTCTTGCTCATAGCATAGGTATATTAAAACAAGTACTTATCAATACTGCTATAGGCACCTATAAAGCTTTCCTTTGTTCTAAGAAAGAGCTAAACTGCCTGCAACACCTTACAGTAATCCCACTGCTTAATGAAGTGTTATGATCTTCACGTGGCGCCTGAGTGTCTCCAGTAACCCCTGGGACAAAGGGCACAGAGCACAGAGCAGCTGGAGCAGTGTAGGTTTGAGGACACTCGGTTTAAGGCGTGGTAAGTGAGCCACAATGAAGCTGGAGGGCTGCCAGGAGAACTGACTGTCCTCATTCTGGCATTCATCTCTGATAGTTTCCATCAGCTATAGGTCATAAAAACCATGGGAGTCAGTTCAAGAGAAAATTTATCACTTTGGAACAATACCAGCAATATCCTACTTGGCATGTATCTTGGTTACAGCATTTGAAAGGACTTAGTCAAAGAGCTAAGCAAGTTACTGTAGTTTTATGCATGCTGGTGGTTTAGTGACATTTTTGACTAAATTATTGTACACTGTGATGCAGCAGAGGTGGAATGTATGTTAACTTTGTATTCTTAACCAGAAAGGTAACAGACTCATGTGCGCATTAGTAGTATAAATATTACAACGCAGGTTCATGCAAAGCCTAATACCACAAAGCTGTTCACAATAAAGCAACAATTATGATGCGTGTGTAAAAAACCTTGACCAGATTTGGAAGCTTGCTAGTGAAATGAAAGAAAAACACATTTGCCTTCACACTCATACCATGACACAGCCTTATCCCCTTTTTTCATGAACTCCTCCTAATCTTTCTCACACAGCAAAGAGGTTATCTCCCAAAAACACACTGCCTTGTCCCACATAATAGTCCATTTAAGCAGCAAACTTCATCCTTCCTTTATTTAGTGGATCAGTCCATTCCTTATTTAGGCTGAGCAAACTGCTCACTGCTCAAGGCATTGCAGTAGTATGCTACTAATAAAACAGGCTGAATTGACTGCAGATGCTGGATATGTGGGGAAAAAAAAGCAAAAAAAAAAAAAGCACACCAACATACAAACTCTGGCCAAAAACAAAAACTAAACAAAAAAATCTTAATATCAAGAATGTAGAATGTAGCTTAGTGTAATTTAGGCATTTAACTTTTGTTCAACAAATCTGCGCAAACACAATTTGCAAGATTGAACAGTATGCAGGCTAGAACGAGAAATGTTTAATGGACCTGAGATCAATATTCTTATCTGATGGAGATAACTTTAACAGACCAATGACTGTCCCTGAGGCTGTGCAGCTCAGAAAATTCTTATCTATTTTTTGATCAAAGTATTTTTTGAAGGACTAATAAAACAGATTGAGAGCAGTTAGATATTGTTCAATGATCAGCTGATGTTACTTTCAATTGGTATTTCTCTTTGCAACCCAATAGTAATGCAAATAAGATGCATTTAGTAATAAATAAATTAATGGGTTATTTAGTAATATATGCATGAAAGCGACGATATCCACAACCTGTCACTATCAAACCCAGTAGAAAGAAAGCAAAGAGCCACAGCTGAAAACAATGTGAAATTCTTTCTCTGCATTTAACCCATTCAGCAAGGGAAGCAGTGTGTGGGGACAGTATCTTGCTCAAGGGTACCTCAGCTGTGCCACCGGTAGTCCTGGGATTTAAACCCATGACCTTCCAATCGCAGGGGCATCTCTTTCAACCACCAGGCCACCAGCTACCGGGATTTAACTAACAAGTGTTACTTAAGAAGACTTAAGAGGGTTGGTTCTCTGTGTTAGAGCAACCAACAAACTTTTATGCAAAAGGCTGTTTATTAGCTTCTGACGTTTCTTTCTTGTGCCTGATCCTGTTCTAATGTTCAACCCAAAGTCAGACTCTTGTTTAGGTTTAAACATTTTTAACTTCTAACTTGTCACTGTGACACTACGTAAATTCTGACTGTTGATTTCCATAGCTACCTAGAAAGCACAGATTTATGCAAATTGTAGCTTCAAGTGAATCCAAGTAGCCTTGAGAAGAGATTGGAAAGCCCAGCATGCGAGGGTCATTTCAAATATATGTGGCAAACTGGAAGCACAGATAAATCCTGGAGGAGCCTTTTCATTAGCATAGCTTTTCCTGCGAGATTGTGTTTGTCTGTGGTGCTCAATGAGAGAACCATTCTACATTAAAAATAAAAATACAGCCAAGTCAGATGTAGAGCTAGAAACAACGGGCAGAAAAGGAGCAGAGAAACTTTGGGAGACCTGAGGACAATGTTTTAGTGTCCTCTGATGTGCTGTCAATTCAACTGGATGACCCAAGGAAGGACTTTTGTTTGTTTGCTTTTAAATATCTACATCTTAGAAATTTCATTAGAACCTTGCAAAAGCATTACGTGCTCTTACTACTGTATTATGAAAGCTAATGTTTTAACACCCGCTTCAAATGAATCCTCTGAATTTAAACTGATGGCATGGCAAGAAGACATAAAAGAAGAAATGTCAGCAGAAGACTGGTGGGAAGGCATGCAGTAGGGTGATCTCTTCAATTGTGTCAAAACTATTTCACTTTTTATTCTCCTCATACTATACTCACCGTATTTCAGTGCATGTTGTGGTGTAATGTAAAAACAATAAACAGTGTTTAAAAAATATGTATATAATAAATAAACAACCAGCCAGCGACCACACCCAACACAGCCACATACTTAATAATAGAGTAGGTGGGTACTGGTGTCATATTATGAAGAGCAACCGTTCTGTACTGTTTACTTCATAACAACCAGTCAAACAAGACAGTAGTACACTCTGGATTTAACCAACCATGGAGACAGAGACAGAAAGAGGCATGTGGAGGACAGAGGCATGAAATGGGAGAACACAAAGAATTAATAGGATTTAAAAGAACTTCAGGTCAGTAAAAAGTGAGAGGCAAACATTACTGATGCCGATCTCCAGGCCATGATGAAGCACTCTCTTATCTCTTGCTGCCATTTACATGGCTAGCGGGAAGAGGGGGTGGGGGCTGTCTGCTGAGAAGTGGCGAGCTCCTTCTGGGGGCCATTCCTAAGCTGCTGACTTTGACCTTGAAGAGGTCACAAAATGGAGGCCATTTTATCTCAGCATAAAAAATAGAACTCAGAAGATGAAATAATATTTGGCGATTGCATTCCTCTGTGAAAAAAAAGGAATCGTGTGAATATTGAATATTCAGTGATTCACTGACTTATTTCATAAGAACCTTTATTCTAAAAAGGAGAACTTCTGTGCCCGTCTCCTTGGAAACTGAATGACACCAGCAAGACGTTGCTTAAGAAAGCTCATAAAGAATGCTTACTGAGCAAAACACAAAAGCTCATTCAGTCACTACATTACTTTAGTCACAGAGGTGTTTTGAGGAAATGTTACACAGCTTTATAGCCTTGCAGAGCTTTGTAAGCCTGTTATGTACCCTTAGTGTAATATCACATATAAAGAGCTTCTAGTGTACATTTAAAAAAAAAAAAACAAAAAAAAAAAAAAAAACTGTCAGTGCATGATGTAGCAAAGATGATGTACATGCAAAACTATAATTAGCTTGGTCAATGAGAAACACCAATTCTTTTCTCGGTCCAAGTTCCTCATTTCCTCAGCCTTCACCTTGCTCATCTCTCTCATTGTGGGGTTCATTCTTGTTAGGTCCGTTTTCATTTTGAAGCTGGCGAATATGATGTAAGTGAAATGTGAGACTCCCTGATACGCCAAGGGATTCCATAAATACACAGCTCCGGGGGACGGCTCTAACACCTGTGAAATCGGCTTGTTTCTGTCCATGAATTCTGTGCATCCAAAAGATATTTCCTACCACGGTAGACTGTGATCATGATATTGCGAACTATGTAAAAATGACATCAAGATTATTGTTAAAAAGGTGTAAATATAAAAACTACACATTACCTAAAACATACATCGCATTTAAACAGAGACACTGTCACTGTCATATGTGCTGATGGTTAGAGTAAGACAAACTCTACATCTTCGTGGGCATTTTTACACAGCACGCGGACTTTCAGGGAATCCACAAAGTCTTTGTTGGCAAAAAAGTGGAAAATAAAGCAACAAGTCCTGAGAGGCCATGCGTTACAGTGATCATGACTGAAACGTTCTCACCCATAATAAAAAGTACTGTACTGCAAGGCTGATAATTGCTTATTGAAATTATAAAACAATGTACAACAAAATTGATAGACACAATTGTCCAATAACTAATTCAGCTTGTCTAGACTGTTAGTTCTACAAGTTCAGATGTCCTTTGTATACTGCAGTCATTTCATAAACTAATTAACTTTCTTTGCCCTGTAATAATGAACATACCATCACGACAACACTAGTTCCACAAAACTCCTCAAAACTGTGCTCCCCTTTTTTCATACTGATGGTGAATCTCAAATGGCTCCCTATTTCCTACCAAGAGCACTATTCAGGAAATTAAACAACGGCCTGGGGCTCTAACCAAAACACAGACATTCGAACCATGCAGAACATTTAATAAAACTATGATTAATGAATGATTATTAATTAACTAACTTTTTAATTAGCTGTCTTTTAGGCTATTAAAATAAGAAAATAAACTAAATAAACACTGATACTCTACAAAAACAAGTATGTCATTTATAAGAGTGCAAGCCAAATGACTGGTTGAACAACAGGTTGATTGTACCTGTTCTGTGGTGTTTAGAACTGTAGTGTTTCAGCCAAGCTAACAATAGGGACACTTGTTTAGAGGAATTCATGTTTGGGAATGCCAAACCTGTGCAATTGTTACCCAACAGCACCAACAACATTATAGCTGTACACCACCTGAAGTCTAAAGATTTTGCCAATATATGCAACACTGACACAGGCGAGGCCAACAAGAACCTGTCTGCTCGAACGCTTTTGCTACTTGAGTGAGCTGGCTGCCTGACAGAGGGTGCATAAGCTTACAGAGAATACAAAACCACGTGACGGTGTACATTTCAGCTAGGTGATACAAAGCAGACTTTTACTTAAGAATATTATCACTGAAATGTAAGGAATAACATAACCGCAGAAGACACTAATTAAAGTAGTTGAGATGATGAAAAAGGAAGGTAAAGGAGTAACAAATCATATGGTATTTGGTGAGAACGTGATTTTCTATATAAAAAGGACATTTTAAAAAGTTAACATAAATAACAGCATATTTGAAGCATAATTTCTTCACTCACCGGGTTGGCTGGGCCGCAGAAGGCTCTGAACTCTCCAGGTGCATCAGTGCTTTGGATCTCCAGGGCCATGCAGGGACCGGAACACAGCTCTGCCACCATACTCTGTGGCACAACCAGTCAAGAGTTAACTGATCCCATTTGCTCAACTCTCACATGTGCCAGTGAAAGAGTCTATTATTTGAACAGAGCTTGAAAAGACACTGGAGACCCTGGATGACTTGAATGGCTCAGGTTTCTCCTCTACCTCTAAATAAATATATAAATAAAGTAAATAAAGCAACAATCGCAGCTATTGTTCAGAGTGACAGCTGGTCGCAGTAGGCTTAGTTTTCATTTGATATTATCCAGCCTGATGAGCCGGTCTCTGTAACTCTGGGGGAAGGCGGGGGACATTCAAAATGTAGTAGAGCATAAGGATAATCATTTGTAGGTGCCTCATAAAACCTTTAAACAACCTTTAAAACACATTTGGAAATACCTTCTATAAAACAGCATACAGGGTCTCACTATAGAGCATGTGTGTAGTGTTCTAACTGTAGTGTGACAGCTTTAAAATTACACACTGTGACCTTTGCTCACTTTTAATTAAATACCTATTATCTCAGTCTATTTAATTAACATTCTACACAACTATTTCATCAGTTGCTATAAAACGACTGCCTTTTCTAATTTAGAAAGCTGCAGCAAGCTGCAATGCACTGTGTGTTGTGACACATTTCTGTCATTGCCAACATTAACAGCAATTCATGCTACCGTAGCTCTTCAGTGGGATTTGATCACCATACACATTAAAGTCAAAGTCAACTTAATTCATGTTAACAAATGGCTTTTGCTAGACACACTCCACAATGTTTTTTATACAAGAGCCATTATTTTTAGAAGTGGTGCACTATGTATGGAGCTATCAGCATTCACACAATCAAGGAAAAAGGGTCTGGGGTGTTCCATGTACAGCAGCTAGATTTTACTGTGTGTGTGTGTGTGTGTGTGTGTGTGTGTGTGTGTGTGTGTGCTCAAAGCAACCAACGATCATGAACAGATGTTTCTATTTAAAATGCTAAAAAAAAAAAAATCATAAAAATGTAGTCTGCCATCCTTGCCAGCGCAGCAAAAAAACAAAAAAACAAAAAAACAAACAAACAAAAAAAAAAACGTCACTGTGCACTGCAGCTTTGCACCATGTCAAAAACAACAGATCCTTTACAGTAAATGGGCACCACAGGCACAAAACGTTTTTGCTGCAGGTGTGTGAATGCTGCTTAAGTTTGTCAACTCAGACCACATGGCTGCATTTAGACTGAATGTGAAAGCTAATTTGTATTTTTCCCATATAACCAATGGAAAGTTGATTAGTTAAATTCTAAAAAACATTTATAAATTTTTTTCAGAGACATTTCAATAAATGCTCACAAACATTTACATCAAGTCAATCAGCTTTAGCTAAAATAAATACATTTATCGATTAATTTATTAGGTAAGAAATCTTTTTTAGAGTAGAAGCAAATACACAATCAAATGTTTTAAGTGCTGTTTTGCACTTTTGTCCCAGTAGTTCTAAAATGAAACAATGCAAAGGGACTGCTGGTTTTTTTTTATAGCTGTGTGGTAGTAACAGTAGTATTTTGTGATCTAAACAAAAAGGTGTGAGGTAACTGAGCTGCATAAACATGTCTTGTTCACAGCACAGACCTCAAGGTGCTGAAGGATGTAAGCACCATTCAGTGAACATACAAGAGCACGACTGTTTTCAAAAATGCATTATCACCAATTACAAACAACTGCACAAATAACAAGGTTGACATCATTTCTTTAAATCTGTCTTTAGCCAACTTCGGTTTGCAGTTGTTTAATTTCTGATATCAACAACAACAAACTTCATAAAGTGCATATTCACATCCAAAACTCATAACTTAATTTCAACTATACAAAACAGAAAAATTATGAGAACCCCCCAGCATAAGGTCCTGACTAAATCCCCCTTCAAAACCATAATTAGACCGTCATTCTCACTGCCTTGTGTAGAGGTTATCATGAGAAACTGAGATAAAGTAGTTGATCAAAAGGCTTCAGCAGTTCAGCCGAAGTCTCTGCTTTACTATCAGCTTAAGTGTGTTCCAAAAAAAGAGAAGTTGTACTGCAGTCACAAGAAATTTTCCTTTAACCAAAGACTGACCAAGTTTATAAATGACTGTTCTGTATGGCTGTCTGGTAATGTCTTAACGAGATGTGGAAAAACAGCAGGAGCCTGAACAGTAGGATATGTTTAAATCCACTGATTTTCATGACTTCTCGGAAACAGTGAATTCAAGACGGGTTGGTTCTGCAGCTTACATTTTGAAACTTTAACAGTGTTTACACACTACATCAAACCCTTATTCTAAGAAATAGGGGAAAATTCAGTTTTCCATTATATGGGCCTTTTAAAATGCAAACATCATAAAATTTGTGGTCAAGTTGTCAAAAAAGACCAAGAAATAATATAAGATGCAGACTTCACTTTGATTCCAAAATAAATAAATAGATAAAGGTGTGGTGGATGTCTAAGGGTGGAATTACTGCTCTGTCTCAGGCTTTCTCCCAACACACAAATGATGTGTGTTGATGGGCTGCTTTTCCTTCTCCATAATGAGTTCAACATATGTTGTCACCTTCACAAAAGACTGAAGTTGTATCTCATAGTTGAGATATCTGTAATATCTTTGTAACATGTGTAATATCCTTTGTCAACTACAGAGCCCTCCACGATTATTGGCACCCGTTGCAAAGATTAGTGAACAGGGCGAAGTAGCTTCACCTCACGCTGAAAAAATAAGAAAAATCCAATCTATAATTGAAATAAATTTATTCAGAGAAAAACAGATCCCTCATCAAGAAAAAATTATTTTCAACAAAACCACATGTGGCACAATTATTGGCACCCCTGCAAATTATAGTGAACACAATTTAACTGAGGCTTGTTTCCCAATTAAATTATAAGTTTTTGGGTTGACTGGAGTGTGTAAGAACTTTCCAGCTGCAATCAATGACTTCCTGATTAACTGGGGTACAAATATGAGGTAACACAGAGGCCGTACAGTGGAGGATGGTAAGAGAGGCAAAAAAATCCCCAAGGATCACTGTTGGTGAATTACAGTTATAAGTAACATATTATCAAGTCTCCAAAACCGCCATCAGATGCCACCTTCATGCCAAAAGATTGGTTGGAAGGTGTGCCAGAAAAAAGCCTTTTCTGTCAGTTAACCACAAATGTAAGTGCCTGCACTTTGCAAAACGCTACTACAACTTTGACTGGAACCATGTTCTATGGTCTGAAAAAACAAAAATTGAGCTTTTTGGCAATAAACAGTCATGGGTTTGGTGTAAAAAGCATGTTGGCTACAATTACCAGAATCTCATCCCAACTCTAAAATATGGAGGATGTTCTGTGATGTTGTGAGGCTGTTTTTCCTCCAAAGGCCCTAGAAACCTTGTTAGGGTACATGGCATCATGGACTCCATGAAATACCAGGACATTTTAAGTAAAAATCTGACAGCCTCTGCCAGGAAACTAAAACTGGGTCGTTACTGGATCTTCCAGCAGGACAATGACCCAAAGCACATGTCTCAATCAACACAAAACTGGTTAGCTGACCACAGAATCAAGCTTCTGCCTCAGTCCCCTGACCAGAACCCCTCGAAAACCTGTGGGGTGAGCTGAAGAGAAGAGTGCATGAGAGAGGATCAAGGACCCTGGATAATCTGGAGACACTCTGTAAAGAGGAATGGTCTCAGATGACCTTATAAAATGTTACAGGAGAAGCCTTTTATTGCAAAGGGAGGCTGTACAAAGTATTAAAAGCAGGGGTGCCATTAATTGTGCCGCATGTGTTTTTACTGAAAATAATTATTTCTTGACGATTTGTTTTTCTGTGAATACATTTATTTCAATTAACGGTTGGATTTTTTTCATTTTTTCAGCGTGAGATAAAGCTACTTTGCCAAACTGTTCATTTTTTCTAACCCTTTTTACTTATCTTTACAAGGGATGCCAATTATTGTGGAGGGCACTGTATGTGAGAACAGAAAATTGTAACTATATTCAGGTGCCAAGATAAGATCTGCTAGTGTCTGTTATGGTAGATTCTAGCAACCAGAAGCAGCACATAGACACCCATGATTTATTATCTGTCCAACACTGGCCACCAACAAAGACACTGTATACTTATACCTTTTTCCTGGTTTGATGAATCTGAGTCATGCATATTATACCAGAAAACACTTGATGTGCATGAACAAGGTGTTCCAGCCACTGAACTAATACAACTAATGGAAATATACAGCACACTGAAGATAATTTACACATGAGTTTTTTTAGTCAAATAAAAGCTACTTCAGACATAACTCGGGGAAAAAAAATATGGACCCCACAGCCAACTTACTCGACTGAGGTAGCAGTTGTGTCACAGCCATGTGTACGTATGCATAATTACTTAAGACGAGTATTAAAAACCCTCATTAAAACTAAGAGACCAGTAAAAATGTCAGGTTCTAAACATTAAAAGTGAAAGAGTATTTTTGTTAAGCTAATTTTCAAACAAACCGCTACAAACCAACCTTTCATGGAAAGTCTGACATGAGGTAATCTTGGTACTTACTGTGTACTCTGTGACCACCCCTTTGTAAACTTCTAAAAATTCCTCTGCATTTGCGCGATCCAGGTTGAACTATAAAGTGAATCAGAATAAAAACAGGAAATGCATTTTCTTCTTTACATTTGTGTGCATTTCTTCTACCAAAACACAAAATAAAAACCTGCAAAATTAATAATTATTATATACAAAAAGTGTGTGTCACTGTCAGGGATTGTAATTTAAGCTCCTACTCATTTTTAGAAGTATAAAATATTAAAGGCACAAAATGCCCCATTTTTGATATACTGCATAATATAAAAATATCAACAGACTGATTATCCTTCTCCCTAGGTAGCAGGCAAAACGATGAACATCCATCACATCATTGGTAAATATCAAAAGCTACACCGTGGCATAAAGCTCAGTGGCAGTGAAAATCAAATGTCTCCCATTAAAGTTGGCCCAATTGCATAAGCACAGAAAAACGCTCTCAGCCATCCACCTGTTGAATTAGCAATTATTACTAAAGACTTTCATTAATAGCTTCTAGCTCAGGGCATTCACTGCACAGTACAAAAAACACATGACTCAGTAGAGAATTATAAAATGACTGCCTGGTTGACAGTAAGGTCATATTAGACCATAAAAAAGCATGTGTACACTTCAGTCACGTGATTACAATCTCCCTGAAATGAAGGGCTACAGGGTTACAGAGTTTATGACCCAAGCAGGTATATCATTTATCACATTTTATAACATTACACATACATACTGATACAGTTGTAGCTAAAAGTTCACAAACATTCACAGCAGACATGTTGGGCTTTCAAAGATTTCTGCAACTGTTCTTTTTCTGTTGGGGATTAGGGCTGCACAATATATAATTTGCAAATTGTTTTCTCAGTATCAGTCTCTACAATACTGATATCGCAGAAGGCTGCAAAATGCAAATGAGCCTCTAACCAATCACAATCTAATAGGGTGACCAATCACAGCTCCAGGGGGATTACTGGGTGTTTTGATAAATCAAGGAGCTAACCTGCTGTAGTCTGAATCAGGACATGTATTTAAATGTGTTGTTCCGGTGCCATCACAAAAACTGAAATGGGAAAACTGGATGTTTTTAGTTGTCATATGTAGACTGTGTGGATGGAGGAGTAAATGTACCGTTTGAAACAATATTTAACAACAATAACAGACGCTCTTATCCAGAGTGACATACATAAGTTCTTTGTAGTACACTTAAAATTAAGAGCTACTAGTAGACTACAATTCTAACAGAGAAGGAGTTAGTACTCCACCAGGGCCTTATCAGATCACACACATGCAAAAGAAGGTTTTTTTTTTTTAATAAAAAGTTTTATATGAAGCCTTTTAAGTCAGTTTATGACATGAACATGCTTTTCTAAGTGCACAGTGAAGAGGTAGGTCTTCCATTGGTGCATGGGTCTCAGGGGTTCTGATGGTTAGGAGAAATTCATTCCTCCACCTCAGAGTCAAAGTTGAGAAAAGTCTTGATGCACGTCTTCAAGATTTAAGAAGAGGTGGGTCAAGTTAGGATGTGCTGATGCTCTAATAGGGTGAGCTAAAACCTGAGGTCTGATCAGTGCCGACAGGTAAAATGGAACTGGACCATTTTTGACTCTGTAGGTGAACGTTAGTTTTAAATCTAATGCTAGCAGCCACAGAAAACCAGTGAACAGTTTGCAGTAGTGGAGTGGGGTGGGAGACCAGACCAGAGGTGCTGGTGCAATCTGAATCATCTGTAGAGGTATTGTGGTATTGTGGTATTCAGAGGAAGGCAAGAGTTACAGTAGTCTAGTCTTGAAATAACAAGTGACCGGATGAGTATCTGAGTGGCATCAGTGGTGAGGAATGGATGTTATAAATAACATATGTGCAAGTTCAGGAGAGATGAAAATGAGAGCTCTTCAGTGAATCCCTAAATGTTGTGCTTTTTGTGTGGGAGTGACAACAGCATTTCCAAAAGTGGTGACCAGGACAGGTCTTAGGGTGCATCCCCCTGGTGTAAAAGAGCGCTGTTTTGCTGGGATTTAGCTTCAGGTTATGAGGATCCAGGCTGAGATCTAGGAATCACCAGGAGAAGAGGAGAGGGTGAGTCTTTGTAGGTAATGACATAAATCCTTTCCGTGACACTTGGTAACAGCAACTCTCAAGACAGGACACAACCCAACTGCCATGCAGAACCAGTGATTCAGAGTTCTGGTGAGTGAATCCAGGAGGAGGAAAGATCTAGAAGAATTAGAACCAACGATAATTTAGCTGTTTGGGCTGCACTAAGCTCCTCAGTGACCGCTAAAAGTGGAGTTCCTGAACAATGTGCTGCTTTGAATCCTGAAGTCTATTTTGTGATAGAATTAGGCTGAGTTGGTTATACACAGCAAGCTCCAGAACTTTGGAGAGGAAGGGAGGAGATTTCAGTCTGTAGTTGTTCACATCAGTGATTGTCATCTTTTTTAGCAAGTAAGGGTGATCAGTATGTTTAGAGTAGGAGAGAGTGTTGATAACTGCAGGGAAGGATCGCCTAAACTTGTCAGTTTTTTCATCAAAGATGTCGTAACAGGTGATGGAGTTTGCGAGGTTTGGGTGCAGATTCTTCTAGCCTGGCTTTGAAGAAGGAATACACAGATCTCAGTGGTGAATTTAGATAGAAGAGAATAAGAGTGGAGATTAGAGTTAAGGTCCAATCTTCTTTCCAGTGCTCTAAGTTCTCTTCGGTTGTTGTGAAGTATGTCACATAGCCAGAGTGAAGGATGTAAGCTGGATGTAAGCCTCTTTAATTCCAGAAAAGTGATTTTATGTGTCCTTGTGAAAGGCATCACAATCGCAATATGATGCTGTAAAAATCACAATTCTGATATGTTGGCCAAAATGACCAGAGGAGAATGTTGAGAGGAGAAAGGCTAAGACATCCAATCCAGCTGTTAAGCATGGATTGATTATACCAGCTCTTAAGCATGGTAGTGGCTCTGGGGCTGTTTCGTTGCCAGTGTAACTACACTGCTCAAAAAAATAAAGGGAACACAAACAACACAATGTAACTCCAAGTCAGTCACACTTCTGTGAAATCAAACTGTCCACTTGGGAAGCAACACTGATTGACAATCAATTTCACATGCTGTTGTGCAAATGGAATAGACAACAGGTGGAAATTATAGGCA
>JBBPCX010000114.1:12227428-12262565 GCA_037974365.1 Hydrocynus forskahlii
ACACACACACACACACACACACACACACACACACACACACACACACACACACACACACACACACACACACAAAATGGTTGTTAATAATAGCGCACTCACCATCTGTAAGGCAGAAATCTCAAATCCAGCTTCTGTGATAGAGTTGAGGATCTTTCCTGTCAGTGCTGTGAATGCAAGAAAACACGTTAAAGCAAACAATGTTCTGCCTATATTTACAGCAAATTATGCAAATGAAAATGAAACCCCATTTATCCACAATCTAAATTTGGTACAGATAATTTACAGATAGTTTTAATCTTTTTGTCATAAGATGCTCCAGATAAGACCACTATGCTTTTTATCTTCTCCTGAATGTATAATCCAGTATGCATCACAGTGCTTAATGTTATGCTGTTAGACTTGTTTGGTTTCTCTGGGACCAGCGAGGGACATATGAGTCATCAGGAGCAATGCTGGGGAAAAAAAAAGCCCCACAAAGTCACACTAAGTCTCATGCACTGTGCTATAACTGTCACCATCAAGACTCCCCTCCAATGTGACAAGGACTGTCTCGAGTCCAGGCCACAATTTTTATGTCCAGTCAAAACCGATACCAAAACCATTGTGTAGTCAGCAACACTGAGCGTGTTTCAAAGTCTCCTTTATAAAATCAGGCATTGTGACTTGATCTTATGCAGTGTGAGTGTGTCAGACAGTGAGGTGCCTGTGCATGGTGTTACTGAAGAGTAGGTGGTATGAGGTAAAGCCAGCACAATGACAGGGAACGATAAAAAGCCTCTGGGGGAAAAGGCTCATACATCACACTGAGATGAGCCTAAAATTTCCTCCGGCTGACCACCATGACACTCTAATAAGGACATCATAAAGGTATACTCATGTCAAGGCTGACAAACAAGCTGTAATTCTTGAAGGAGACTTTAGAATACTTACTTTTAGGGTAAGCTATAAGAGGTAAATCCAAATGTGGAGCTTATAGGAGCTTAAAAATCATTAACTTTTTGTAGATGTTAAGTCCAGTGAGACCAAAATGTACCATTTTAGCCAAAAAGCCACAGTACTTTTTTGCATTTTAAATGTATTTAAAATGTATTTGCAAAGGGCCTTTTACAACAGCTAAGAGTCCAAGCCCCAAGTGAGCAAGCCAAGAGTGACAGCAAGGAGACGCTCCCACTGAGAAATCTTGAGATGCATCTCTCATTTTAAAAGGGAAAAACATCCTTCTTTGGTAAACACCGACTTGCAAAACAGTAACACAACAGCAATAAATAACTGCAACAAACAAAACATTAAACAGAAATCCAGGAAGAACACACAAAACCCCTTTTTCAGACATATCCTACTACAGGGTAATACAAGAATGAATTTAAATAAAGAATAAACATTAGGCCTCGTCCACACGAGAAATGAACACGCTCTGAGCGCCTTAGCGGTTTTGTTGTGTTTTGTAGCTGCGCTTGATTGACTTCAGTGAGACGTTACACTGGCGTTCGTCTGACGCTGTTTAACGCCTGTAGCCCAATGCGTAATTTCGTGTATTTACCTGTGGGGCAGTAATTATTTGGTCCAAAATGTTTACATGTGGGTCGTCTTATTGAATAGTTCTGCAATATAAATCATGGATCCTTATTCTTTATTAAAACTAAGCGTTGACATTCTTGTTTTATTAAAAATCCTCCTGATAAGGCATCATAGACAGGAAAGGAATAAACATCGTCACCAATACTGGGTTCACCCTCTTACTGCACAACATCAGGTCAAATGGATGCTTTTTGTGATTTGTGAAGACGTGAAAATTTAAACATATTCATATGGCTATAAGTTTATTATAATTATTATTGTTGATAATACAATATAACAACATTAGCAATATTAATATATATAATTCATTATAAAACACTTAAATCTCTATATGTATATTATAATAATTACATAATGCCTATTTTTATAGTGTAAACCCTCAATATGCCCCCAAATATGCTCCCACACTAATTTTAATCTCAGCTTAATACATTATCCTTAAAAAATGTAAAGGTAAACCCGTATCTGTACTGTACAGTGTACAATGAACTGCTGTCTCCCGCAGTGCTAGAATGTAAATACTGATGTTTTTCCTCCGCAACTTTGTGGGGGAACACTGTATTCTCAATAATGATTCTTAATAACAATAACAATAATAAAACACGTGCCCTGCGGTGGGCTGGTGCCCCGCCTAGGGTGAGTCCCTGCCTCGCCCGTAAACCCTGGGATAGGCTCCGGGTACCTGTGACCCTAGTGAGGATTAAGCAGTTACAGAAAATGAAATAATAACAAACACTTTATAGAATCATGGGACATATTCGGTCCTCTAGAACGTCAACCGAACGCCATGTAAACGCAATAGCGGTGTTTTCTTTGCGTTTGTTGGGATTTCACCAGAAATTGCCGCCAAGAAGTTTTTTAAATATGCCACCCGAATGCACAGCCGCCCGAACACAGGTGCTGAACGCCCGTATGGACGCTTCAATTTGCTCCAATGAGCAGAAAAATAGTTGGCGCTCAGTCCGCACTCACCTGACGTTCTTATCCACTACAGCTACAATAACACCCCTGGGGTTTCTAAGGCCATGCTGATAACGCAATCACACATCCTTAATGTTCTCCCTTAGAATCAACATCAAGCCTAAGGTCCCAGTCACACCAGGAGCTTCTAGATGCATCCAGGCCTGTTGCTAGGCAATAGTGTTGTTGCTGCCTAGCAACACATTTCTCTATTCTAGTCATGAGTCTGTTCTTTCGTTGGCTGAAAGGTTTCCCTTCAGTTTAGTCGAGCATTGTTGGTCATAGATATGATTTTTACAAGATCTGATATACAGAAGGAATGCTAATTTATAAAAGCCTTTTAGCAATTCTTGTAGGATTTGTGTCACTTATATTTGTTGGTTGAGCCTTGCATACAGCACAATAAGTACACTTTGTGATTGAGTCGCATTATTTAGTTCCACTGGCTGAAGTTGCTGTTGAGACTGTAGTTCTATTGGCTGTTTTTACTGACCAAGACTTCAATCCGTATGAGACGGCTTGTAAGAGAGAATACAAAACTATGAATGCCCATAGTTAAAGTTATATTGCCTGCAAGTATCATGGTCTTCAAGAATGCACTAAAACTGAAAACACAGGCTTCACACAAACAGTTTAAACACATACCAATGCATAAATGCTTTTTTCTGTTAAAATATTAAGGTTTGTTCTGGTGCAAGTGTAATACAGGTCTGAGGATGAGGCCTATGCCAATAAGAGTGAGTTAATTATTGCCATTTATCATAGCATGCCCCTCCCTAACCAGCCACAGTTTAAGGAGTCATGATCGCTATGTCTGCCTTGCAGCTAAGACTTTTTGAAGAACATTTCTCACTGGCAAAGTACGCTCTTTGATGTATTCTTGATGTATAATTTCCTCTTAGCCAGGCTGAATGAATTAATTCCGCTTATAAACACTCATATGTGTTTGGACAGGGACACAAATGTAGCATTTTTAACATGCTACTGTAATGCAATTGCTTGTTATAAAATGTGATAACCTGGTTACTTCTCATAGGGTGAGCTTAATGGGCTGACTAAGTGAGAGAGGCTAACTAACAACAGGGGGATTGTATTATATATCTATGAACAACTCTCTGTTGGGATTACATAACACTAAAGCAGAGTAACAATAAAAAGGGACCTGCCACACGACCAGCCAGAAGAAATACTAGGGTGACTACTGCCTAATCTCCCAAATTACTTCCGTTATACCTGCTCGCTCAGCAGGGACTTGTTATTGGATATTATTCACCTCTCTGGCCACAAACCTGCTGGGCTCCAGACCTCTCAAGCAAAAAATAATATAGGCTACAATCCCCTCTGAATCACCAGCCGTCAGCATCCAAGCTGGAGGCCTGCAGACAGGATAAACTCCCACCGGAGGTCTGAAATGTTACTGTTTGTGTGTGTGCTATGTGCATACGCTCACAGTGGGTCTCTGGAGGTATCTGCCAACCTGGTGACTCATAGAAGAGCAGCACATTGTGAGCAGGTGAAAAGTCCTTGACTAACAGCTCGAACACAACAGGGCTCTTAGCACAGCTTCACAAGACAGAAGCCTCAAAGCCTGAAAAGAGCAAAAACTGCTACAAACTATTCAAGAGTCGTTAATAATGATAGTTAATAACAATTCTTTTTCGTCCTTTTTTGTCAGTCAGTGTCACTGATAGTCAATTGCTTTAGATTTCTATCCTATTGCAGAACGCAACAATCAATTTAAGAGGGCAAAGGGTCAAATCTTTTTTTTTTTTCAGCTTTCTCAAACAGCTCACTGCAACTACCTGTCTCAACTGCAAATCTGTCTAAGCATCAGAGGACTTGAATTTAGCTCAGTGTGGCAGAGAGCAGTTCTGCACATTAAGTATGAGGCACTAAGAGGTGACATGGTGGCCATTTTGCATGTAGTTAATGATTTATTCTTTACACAGGCTCTTTAGTCTTACAAAATGTCAGTTGCAAATCAGAGCCAGTTATAAGCAGAGTATTTACATGGCATTATATGTTATATTATAATTGAGAGGGTTCCAAGCAAGAAATGTTTTGGCATAGGAAGATTAGTTTAGAAATCTTGGGGGCTACATTAGGAGGTTTGTCTGCACTGATTATTGGATTAAGCGCTGATCATCCACATTATTAAACCACAGACAGGTGAAGTGAATAATACTGATAATTTCTTTACAATGGAAGATGCCAAACCGGTGGAATATATTAAGTAGCAAGTGAACTGTCAGTTCTTAACGTTATTGTGTTGGAAATGAAAAAAAGGGCAAACGACTCTCACACGCCCCAAACATGATGGCCTGATGACAGGGTCATAACATCCCAAAAATAGTAGGTATTGTAGGGGTGATGCTAGTTTGCAGTGGTTAGTGCCTACCAAAAGTGGTCCAAGGAAGGACAACCGGTGAACCAGCAACAGGGTATTGGGTGCTCAAGGCTCACTGATGCATGTGGGGAATAAAGGCTTGCTTGCCTGTTCCAATCCCAAAGACTTGTGACTGTAGCACAAACTGCTAAAAAATTAAATGCTGGCTATGACAGAAAGGTGGCCGATTTTGATTCATCACTTTTTCTTGTGGATGGCTGGGAAGGAAATTTTTAACTTCCCTAGGTTGTAGTTACTATGGCCAGTCTATCAAGTCTCCACACTCAGGTATGTAGAAAACATATAACCAGTTTTTGAAGACGATCATTTTTTGTGAAACACATTACAGAAAAAAATAAATCATATTTAAATCCTGAGCTCAGTTTCCAAGAGGTCATTGCTGATGTATAAACTATTGTGGTGGTTTGGCGTGTTTCTGCCTTAGAAGAATACCCACTCCAGGCCTATGTGCCCACAGTTATGTGAAAGATCAACTGCAGGACTACTCAACTCATGGCGGCTATGTGAAATATCTACCTCAGCTCCATCCAGAGGATTTGAGATTTCACAGGTCAGTGCCTTGGCGGCATGCTCCATGAACAGGGATCAGGAAAGGGATTTGGAAAAATCCGGAGAAAAGGTTAGTTAAGAGTATGCACTGGCTTTAGGGGTGACACACTTAAAGCTATCAATGTATAACAAGTACAGCAGTTGTACAGAAGGACTAGAAGGACATAGTTACATAAGCAGCGAGATTTAGTAGTACAAAATCAAAAAAGGACCTTAAAAGTAGAAATACACGGACATATCACTGTCGATTCACCAAAAAAAAATCCAGTTTCACAACTCCTACTACTGATGATGACTGGTGCAATCTACATAACTTTTTTATTGTTCACCCCTCTTGACTTCCAAGAAAACAAAAATGCACCAATACAAAAGACAATAATCATCCAACAAGCTGAACAGAAAAAACAAAAATGTAAACAATCCTCAAACCTTGAGCTGGACAAATATACACTGATTTCATGTACACTAATCAGTCATAACATAAAAACCACTTGCAGGTGAAAGGAATAACACTGATTATCACATTACAATGGCACTTGTGAGAGTGAGATATATTAGGTGGCAAGTTCTTGAAGTTGATGTGTTGGAAACAGGAAAAACATAAAAGCATAAGAATTTAAGCAACTTTGCTAAGGGTCAAATTGTGATGGATTAGTCTCGAAAACAGCAGGTTTGGTGGGGTCCTTCTAGTATGCAGCAGTTAGTATCTATCAAAGTGTGCCAAGGAAGGACACCTTGTGAGCCAGGGACAGGGCATTCAAGTGGATGTTACTGTGACACATACCACTACCTAAACATTGTTGCAGACTAAGTATATCCTTTAATGGCAACAGTTTCTAAATGGCAATGGCCTTTTTCAGCAAGATAATTCATGTTGCCACACTGCAAAAACTGTTCAGAAATGGTTTGAGGAACATGAAAGAGGTCAAGGTGTTGACTTGGCCTCCAAATTCCCCAAATCTCAATCCAGTCAAGTGTTTGTGGGATGTCCTGGACTCTTACAAGACTTAAAGGATCTGCGGCTGACATCACGATGCCAAATACCATATCACACCTTTAGAGGTCTTGTAGATTCTGTGACTTGACGGGTCAGGTTTGTTTTGGTGGAAAGAAGGGGGCGAGTAGATTCAGAGTGCGAGTAGATGTTATATGTGATCATCTACACCGATCAGCTATAACAGCATCTAGTTTAAAGGAAAGAATGTCAGCTGCATTATTTTTATTCTTAATATGGAAATATCGGGGTGGAACACAATGGGTAAAGCAGGTTGCACCAGGTTTGCATGGGCTTGTATTTAAATTTTAAGTGTTTGAATAGCTTACTTGCGTTCTGAGTGATTTCTGGAAGTCTAAAAACTAGTGTTTGGAGTTTAGTTTGTGATAGTGGGCAGGTTTAAAGAGAAACAATCACAAAACATGCAGTGTGAGGGGTGTCTTACAGTTCTGTATATACAGAATGTGTGAATGTGGGGGCAGAGGCATTTAAGTATTTGGGGTCTTACCCTCTGAGACAGCATGAGGTTTGATGACACAACAGGTGCAGTTTACATATTTTGCAGTGTTGGAGGGACCATGCCCTGCAGTAGAAGGAAAGAAGAACTCCAGTTCCTAGGCAGAGATGGATAGAGTAAAAGAATCAGTCACTAGAATGTCAGTAAACCATTCACTACGCCAATACTGTGTCTGTGGGGACTGAATGGAGCGTATGTTTATTTTTAAATACCCTTGCTGCAGAAGCCAATGAGTCTGACCCATGTCCTGCATTTTTGGTGCCATCTGTGCCAAACTGGGCACGGAGGCTACTTGGAGCATCTTTGCGTGCCATGCAAGAATCAGTGGGACCCAGAGCTTTCCTCCAGACAGACACTGCCTCATCACCCATCAGCTCCATGACAATCACTGGCCCAGAGCTCACAAACTGCACCAGGTTACTGTTAAATAACAAAAAATTATAAGTTTGTTAAAATACCCTTAGCTGTTATTATAACCTCAAAGAATTATGCATAGGAAAACATAGAATGTCTTTGCATCATCTTCACGAGGCCAAAGGCACGATTTAAGAGAGGTTCTGAACCTTTTTGTTTTATTCATTTCCCTCTCTTCTTCCATAAACTGCAATTATTAAGTCCAGTCTTATTCAGTTCATTAGGAAAATATTGGTAAATTTATTTTCAGCTTAAAGTACACAGTTAAGTGCATATACTAAATCAGTAGACAGGTACTAATACATTATTTTAAATCATAATGATTTTGCTCGTATTCCTGCATCAGTTGTTGTTCTGTGGCAAAATATATAATTGAAATTATGAGCATGCATGCTTACTGTACAACATCAATGTTGCCTAAAGTTTTTGCTTTGAATAACATTGCCATCAGCCTCAGCTAATTTAATGTAGCTTATGTTAGCTAACTTGCCAGCAAAAAGACCCGTCCAACGCTATTTTAACGTTGCATACATGTAAATCTCAACATAAAATTGAAGTCACTCTGGGTAGTGGGCAATAAGTAGATATTCAACCACATCTGCTCTAATCAATTGCGTCACTCATCGGACAGCCTTGGCTTGCGAGCTCCACTGCACTCCACTAACACATTGCAGTGCTATTCCCACATTATTCACATAAGGGTATAAGTGGATTTAAAAGAAAAAAAACTTATTGTCATGGCTATTTATGTGTTACAAAATAATTTCAGATTCTAAATGTTTCAGCTCAAAGGTGAGCATTGTAGTTCCTGTATGTCACTGCCTTTGTGCCACAGCAAAGTCATTCAAAGACAGAAGAAGGTTACAGAAGAGAGTTAGTGAAACGTCACAAGAAAGCTGATGCAAGTGGTTTGGTCTTTAAAATGTGTTTGAAAAGTCCTCCTGACACTTCAACACATAAGTGAATCATTCACCCAGGAAAGACTTACTTGAAAAAAGACTTTGACTGATGTTCCATGTAAAAGTCCGCTGCCTGCTTCCTGTAAGAAAGCCATAAAGGCACACACAGTTAATAAGTGATCCAATGAGCCCTGCTCACGTCTGTAAGACAGCAGCCTAAAACAAGAACTATTTGTTCTCAACCAGAAGTCTCAAGTAATTTCAATCATTTTTCACAGCATCAGGGTATCCTTTTCTGGCTGTCCCTCTAACAAGCCTTCTTCATCATAATTTAATAAGTATTATAAATTTGATTTACACTAGACATAGTGTGCAGTGTTGTAGCAGACTATTCTTCTTGCTGACTGTAATGATGAAACTGCAAAGTCAGACACTGATGAAAGGTTAACAGCCTCGATCAGCCTAAAACATTCCTTCATCCAGTTACACAAATTCTGTTTTTCTAGAGAAAAGACAAAGTTAAACACACATCACGTTCCATTTTACCATATTTTACTGCAGGTCTTAAAATACACAGAGCGTAATAAATAGTAATAGACTTTGGATTAACAGATAAAAGACATCAGCAGTGTTATCGAACGGGAGTCATTGTCTCCTACAAGTCTTCACAGAGAGGTCTTAATTGCCCACAACAGTATAAGTAAAATAATAGACTGCCCTTATAATATCATCCGCTACTGTTCCCCAGAAGAAGAAAAAAATTGATCGGAGTTGCAGCTAGTGAACGGATACAATGCAGTTGCACTTTGAATTTGACTGTTTACTGGTATTGTGCAATAGCAAATCTGACTTTCAAAAATATTTTAGCAGAAAGAAACTTAATATGCAAAATCATTCGACAATTACTCATGTAAGCACCAGAGAACACACCACTTTTTCTAATCAGAATTCATCAGATCAGAACTGAGAGGAAGTCTCAATGTGTCACTGGGCGTGTGTTCATCACACAGTCAAAAGTAATGCTGCCACCAGCTGCTATGAGTTTTTGTGCGTGTGTGTGTGTGTGTGTGTGTGTGTGTGTGTGTGTGTGTGTGTGAGTGTGAGTGTGAGTGAGTGAAAGAGAGAGAGAGAGAGAGAGAGAGCAAACATAAGAAAACACTTCACTGGCATTGGCTTTAATTAAAGCACTTGTTGAGTCCCTATGGTCCCATTTTCGAAACAGGACCATAATTTTCAGTGTGTGCATGCTTTCTAAAAGTAAGCTACGTATTCTCCCTGCATATACGGATTTTTGTTTAACGAAACCACTATGGTTAACTCATGCAACAAATGATAACTATGTTTGCGATAAACTTCCCAATATTCTTTTTCTTTAAAAATAATCCACGCACAATCTTACAATACACATTCATCTTTATTGCAGTTCTTTCTTTAAAATCTTAAAGAAAAACAGGTCTACTGGGTTCTGCTTCATACCAAATCTTCAGAATAGAAGAATAGATCTAGACTTTAGAACAGAAGACCTGAATAAACAGTTACATCAGGTATTGCAACTAAGAAAATTAAGTTCTAGTGGTTGGTCAAACAGAACAAACAAGCACTTGAAGCAGCTTCACTGAAAGCATGCCCTCTTCCACCCTGCCAGTGCCATATGTTCCTGGCAAGTGTAAGTGAACAGCTTCATCTCCTCTGCTAAGACTCTTAGCTGACAACTCACAGCAGGCCTGCAAACAACATCTGCAACACTTTACATTAGAGTTTAAAATTGCTTTCAGAAAAAGTCTTGCTGTGACTCCACACCTTTCCTGTCAGACACCAAAATGCTTTGCCAGATATTGGAGTTGATTTGTACCTGGAAAGAGTTCCAAACTGATGTATAGCAAACACAAGTTTATGTAAAAAGCTGTTAATGTGGTCACTACTGATTCAGACATACTGAGCTTATCAGACCGTGCTTAAAGACAAACAATTCAGCATGAGGCACAACATTGTTTCTTGCTTACCAGGTTAACTTGGTCATTTTGGCTTTGGTGACAATAAGGCCGGCTTCATAAATCATCTGAATAATGTTGCCCACTTTGGTCACTGCATCTGGCTTAATCATAGCCAATGTTCTGAAGAAAACAAACAAAAACAAAATATTTTACATACTATAAGAAGGAGAGGCTCAATGGTGAGGTTAAAGATATCAAGGGTTCATGATGCTCTTGATGCGCATCAAGTACTGCGTCAGAATTAAAAAGAGGTTAATTAATTTAGAGTGAAATGCAGCCTTATCCCTTTATGAAGCTGCTGGGAACATTACTTGGACCGGAAAATAGGGAGTTACACAATGAGAATGCCATTTATTGAAAGTACAAGTCCTGATCTTTCCAGGCTATGCAGGCCTTGTTAAAAATTTTAATAGCCAGATAATGAATCTACAGAGCTTTTTATTAAAAAAGGCAATGAAGCACATAAGGGAGATGCCTACTTCAATTTGCTATTGCAGAAATGTGTGCATCTATGTGTGCATCCAGTTCTAAATGCAGCAGAATTAACATTTGAAATTTCAACACACTGGTCTGACTGAGGATAAGCCGTTGAAAGATTTGCTCCTCGGGATTCTCGTATGTGTTAATGAACACAGAACTGTGATCTGTTTAATCTGTTTATGTTTGCTTCTCCTCTGTTAAGTAGCAAAAGCATCAGAGAAGCAAAAACTATTTTTCACAGATCCACATTAAGCCTAAGCCTAAAATAAAAAGCAATGTTTATAGGTAACACAATGTTGACACTGAAGTCTAGGCTTAAGTAGCATCTATGAAATCTGCCCAAAACATTCTGGTAAAAAGGATATGTTAACATCTCGCTTAGGCTAACAAGAGTAAACAAACAAAACAACAACAGTAAATGTTATAATTACTTGATACATAATAACTTGATAGATGCAATAATTGCTGTGGACAGAAGCATACAATCACCTGACAACCACCTTTATCCTTTCCCTTACCACTGGACTGAGCCTAGTGAGCATAACCAAAAATACATTTTTAATCATTCAGCTCTCCTCCCACTCTGATATATATATGCACAGCACACAGGCTGATACAGAAACAGAAATGCAGTTACTGTGAAGAAAGCCTGTTGTTTTCCCTACACATGTGAGTCATCAGATCACCACTAATTGAAATTACCATCTGAGAGCATCAGAAATATGTAATTTGGGTTTGATTGGGAGGAGCACTCCACAAAGCAGGCTCCAGTCTGATTTCAAAGTCAGATAAAGAGGCTAAGGCTTAGGATTGGTCTTTATCTTGTATGGCACAGTCCCATGGCTCACAATGGTGTATGCTCATTACTCTGTTTGGAAAGTCATCTCTTGCTGTAAGAACATATGTTTTTCACAAAATAATTCTTCAGGACAACATAACAGTAGTCTTCAAATTATCACAAACATCACAAAGCGTAAAAGTATGCCAAAAGGCTTTCATGGCACAGTAAAAATATGAAAACCAGTTATTGGCAAAGATAAAAAGAACCTGATGGTTTACATCACTAATTTAATACTTATTTATCTGAAGCTTCACAAGCTTTTGGATTTTTGTAAACACAATGATTTTCAAAGAAAAGGGGGTGCTACCTCTCTTTCTTGCTGCCCAGTTTGTTGGCTGTGTACTGGTCCCCATAGTCAATAAGGTTGAGTTGTCGAGAGAAGATATTGACACGATTCCCAACAAACAGGTCTTCTGGATGGAGACCATCATATTTGGTCTTCCTCAAAAAGGTACGCTGGTTCTTCACATCAAACTAAATCAACAGGAAATTGCTGTTATTTGTAAAAAGCAACAGTCAAATATTACAAAATCTAGAACATGAAATAGATCATGCTTAAAAACAATATTTTTCAGACAGCAGCAATATTCAAACTGGACGTATATTGCAGCTGTATGTGGGAAGAAAAGGTAATGACTGCCTGTCTAAAGAAAGTACACAAACTAAAAAGTGTTTACCATCTCCACCGAGCCATCTTTAGGGTAGAACAGCAGCTGGTAGCGCCGGAGGAGAGCTGCACTGGGGTCGTACCACTCAGCCAGAAAGGCAAAGCGCTCCTCCTGTGAAGAGCACAACAGAAACACACTGTGAACTCTCTGATCTGGTTGGGCTCAACAGGGGGATGTAAGTAGGGTAACCCTTAGCTTGCACAGGCAGCCAGAGCACTAGGCCTGACCCCCAGCATGAGCAGGCAGCTGGTTGTGTCACAATATGGCGTCTACCACTCACTGCTCGGAGTGTGAGCCTCTGTTCCCTGGAGGGGTCTCTCACTCCGGTCAGGGAGCAGTTACACAGCTGCTGCTACTTTCACACAAACACACAGTCCCCAGGATCAGCGATAAGGTCACTAAACATGAAACAATGCAAAGGTCAAATTAAAGGTTATCCTAAAAGAAACATCCTAAAAGACGTGGTTTTGCTGTAAAATGACTCGTATTTTTGCGTGCCCTATATTTCACTTTTATTCACACTTCAATAATGCAACTTTGATCTTTTTGCTTTCACCTGCTTTGACCTTTTTCACCTTCACAGCAGGCAGACAGTGCCCTCGGAAACATGGAGGAGAGGGCGTGTGCTGTCTTTACTGCACTGTCTGCCCCCTGCTGGACAGAAGCCCCATATGCTGGAGACGTGAGTGGGATCTCCAGGAGCATGTGATCCAGACAGAGCTGGAGCAGAATACTGATGAGAAACTCAGACTGCAGCATTAACTGGAGGATATCAAGGGTCACCTTACAGAGATACAAGGACATAAGGCCACACACTACAGGCTGGAATTCCCTTTTTGTTGCAAGATAATTTATTAACTAAACTTTCAATATCCATGTTAATAACTGAAAGGGTATGTAATATTTGACACCATTAAGTAGTCAAAGCAGTAAAGCACACAGAATAAGAGAGCTTTGCTTCAGTAAGTCTCCCTGGACTACTTTCTTTACAGGTGGGAAACAACTTAAAGCACAGCAATTAAGTAAATTTAAAACTCAGTCCAGTTTAACATATGCTGCAGACCTGCCAAAACTGACTCCTAACATTTCACTGACCAATATTATCAATGAAATGTTATATTATGTGGTTAATAATGTTAATATAAAGCATACGCTAAAACATTCATTCACCTGTATAAAAGTTAGTAAAAAGGTTCCACCTCATACATGACTTAAACCACCTAACCCCATCACATTATGTAACCTAATAATGTTTACAGAATTTTTTTAAGGCTTTCCCATTCTTTACAATATCCGTGTTATCAAATCGTTTATGAAATTAACTCTTTCATCATCAAGTGCTGCCCTAAAGAACCCTTTTCACACAAATGTGCAGTTTATATCTGGTTTATTGTGGGACTCATCCCCCAGGGAGGGCTATTTTTACCCCTCACTCAGCTGTGGTAGTGACAATATTGGCATGAATGGCCTTCTCTGGACAGATGAACTGGGCAAGCATATACCGTATTGTATGCTGAATAACAGGCATCCTGAAATGTATGTTTCCCATTTCAGTGAAGAACTGAGTGGTGTAAACCCTGTCTGGTTATAATCAACCAAAAATAGCTGACGGACAGCACAAAAATTCCACCTCATGTTAGCGGACAAGTTAATCCAAAGAACTAGCTCTAAGATAAGGAATTCTGGATAAATACATTTTGGGAGCATATGTGACTTTGCAATTCCTGAAAAACAGCATTATAATTCAGTCACCTTAATAAAAAACACTCTCACAAAATGAGATCTGATTGTACTTCAGTGCTGTAGTGATCCTAGCCTTTACTAACCATTATTGAGGGAAAAAAAACCATTTGATGAGAAGTTAACATCCACAAATTTTAAGGGTGCAATTGATTTCAATTTCACATTTTTGTCTGCATGAACAGTAGCCAATAATAGAAAATAATTCACACAATGGACAGTCTGAAAATAAATTACCTTCTGTACACACATATGTACCCAAGGAACACAGTGACTGGATTAAAGATCTTTAAGCAATACATTCCAAACTATAAACTTCTAAACTGCTGCATGAGACAAGTATTGCCTTCATAAAACTCAGATGAGCTTGAGAAAAAATTCAAACAAGACATTACAGCGCTAGAACGGCAGCCCAGATGTGACGTAACATCCTCAAGACACTTACGCACTTGAGGTCATGCTGTGTCAAACTCAAGAAATTTTGATCCATTTTGGATCACATTTCATAAACCCTTAAATTAAATGAATTTAGGAAACTCTCCTGAACTACTGTTTATATAACCATGCTGCTAGCTCAAAAAGTGATTTATTTAAAGCTGTCGAGAACTTGGTGTGAACTGTACTGCGGCACTTGGCCTATCTGTCAGTAGGATGCTCAGTACTCTCATTCCTCTCTTGGCAGAGGTGAAGGACAAGCCACATGAGATGAATCGTATGTCCTCACTCCCTGCCTTGTTCAGGTTTATCCAAGGACAAATGTGTCTCTAAAGAAATAAGGAGAGGACACAGAAACTTCCTGACTAAAATCAGCACTATGACTTAACCATGAAAATGCCTGCTTTCTTTTATCAAGGTGGCTCATTCATGAAACACTTCTTTCATGAAGAGTTCACTGGAAGTCTTTCTACAGTCTTGGCTAACCTACTTGTCTGAGTCTAGCCAGAGCAAACTGGAACAGGCTAGGCTAATCTGCTACCTCTCACACTCGACTTGATTCTCGAGCCAAAGTGGGCTTTCCTTTCAGAGCTCTTCTTGGAAAGCAACACTTTCTCAGACACCTACTGCTGTCCTGTGCTATTACTGCAAACATTTCATGCTGTTTGAATGGACCCTGTGTACAGATCAATGTACACTCATTTAGGGGCACAATGTGAAAAGTGGAAAATATCAAAATAAAGAACAGGACTACAGGACCATATCTGCAATCAACCACTCAACACTCAGATAAAATAATGTACAATGATAATTTTTACTTGCTCATTGTATTGGCAATTTTCAATAAATATTCATAAAGGATTAAAAACTAGACAGCCAGCCAATTATTGCTCTTATGGGGGAGAAAAATGGATGACGCAGTTATTCATCCTCCAAAGACAGTCCTGTTTTATGAGACTTTCTCTTCGTCATTACTGTGAAGTCACGAAGTTGAAAAAACTACACGTTCAGAGTAAAGCACACGCATGCCATCTTGTGGCAAACAACGGCTGAAGTTACGTACACTACATGGACAAAATTATTGGGACACACCTGTTTTCATTGTTTGGGTTAGACCGCTTACTTCCAGTGACCCTAACCCTAACCCAACTTTGTGGACACAGTTTGGGAAACCTTTTCTATTCCAGGACGACTGTGCCCCAGTGCACAAAACAAGGTCCATAAAGACATGGCTGGATAAGTTCGGTGTGGAAGAACCTGACTGGCCGGAACAGAGTCCTGATCTCAACCCCACCCAACACGTTTGGGATGAATTGGAAGGGAGATTGCGAGCCAGGCCTTCTCATGCAACATCAGTGTCTGACCTCATAAATGTTCTACAGAATGAATGGTCAATCATGTGGAAAGCTTTTCAAGGACAGTGAAAGCTGTTACAGCTGCAAATGGGGGGACTAACTCCATTTTAAGGTCTGTGTGTTTAAATGCAAAGTCCCTGTTGGTGTAACGGTCATGTGTCCAAATACCTTTGCGTCTTCTTCTCTCACACCATCTGCCTGCATGTCTTCCCTCACCACATCCACAAACCTCCTACTAGGCTTTCCTCTTTTCCTCTTCCCTGCATCCCCATCCTTCTCTCAACACACTCAAGAGTCTCTCCTCAGCACCTGTCCAAATCAACGCCTCTCAGACTTTTTCTCCAAATGGTCCAACTCGAGCTGTCTTAACATTTTAATCTTTTGTCTACATATATGAAAAAAAAATAAACATAAACAGTTACACTGTGGCAACCAAGACACTCTGAAAACATTTAGCTAGCGAGGTATGCCTTTCACCAAAGTAGCATTAGCTAACGTTATCCTACATCACTACAAATAATATAGTAAAATATGTAGACACCAGCACTGTTCTCTTTTCTCCACCAATAACTTTACCAAATCTTAACATTTTAATGTTTTGTCTAAACAAATGTGAAAATAAACATAAACTGTTACACTGTGGCAAGCAAGACACTCCGCAGAGAATTAGCTAGACAGGTATGCTTGGAACCAAACAAGCATTAGGTAGCCTTAGCCCATAATATAACAAATAAAAGAGGAAAAACATGTAGATAACAGCACCGTCCCCTTTTCTCCATCCATAATTTTATTATGTGTACACATATGTGAAAATAATAAACATAAACCGCTCCGCAAGCATTAGCTAACCAAGTGTGATTTGAACCAAACGAGAATTAGGTAGCCATTTCCTATATTACTACAAAAAAGGAAAAAAAATATGTACGTAACAGCACCATCCCTCTTTCCTTATCAACAACTTTACCATTTTCCAAGTCCAGGGTCCTGAAGCAGTTGTTTTGTTTTGTTTTGTTTTTGCTACTGGCTACAATGTAGCAGGGCTGCTCTCCCTGCTAGCGTATTCGAAAGTTCGCGTCTCCATAGCAACAAAAACATAGACCCCTAACGCCAGCTGACCGGAGCCAACAGTCTACAAAATTATTTTAGTCAAAAATGAGGAACACTTCAATCCCAGACCGCTTCAGGGCGACTATAAAAGAAACAACAAATCTCAACTTGACTTTTAAATTCTCCTACCCGCCCGGAAACAACACTTTGACCCCCATAAACACGTGGACTTGTTGTCGTACTGGGACCAATGACCAAGACGGGAGAATTTTCGTCTCATTTCTGAAGTTGTAAGCGTAGATGTGGAGCGTAATCACCAGAAGCCACTTTAGTTATGTGTGAAAGGCATCTGATAGTAGTTTGAAGTGTAATGCGTGTTATCTCCTCTATGACTTTCTCTATATTAGAAACTGAGTGTGTTGCAGAGAGACCAAAGTCTGTTGAGAAGACTAAACCCTGCAACAGCCAGCATGACATGCAAGCCGTTAATTCTGGATGGTGGTTTAGCAACAGAACTGGAAGAAAGAGGATTTCAGCTACAGGTATGTGGGGCATGATCTGTACACCACAGTAGTACAGTTCTAATTGTTCAACTGCTCAAATTTAACTCTATTTGAATGCAAACATGAGACATGTTTCTGCAGGGAGACCCCTTATGGAGTGCCAGGATCTTACATTCAGACCCACAGGCTATTAAGGATGTACATTATAGGTAATGTCAAGCCATTTAATTAGACACTAAATGGACAGAAGTATTAGGACACCTGATCATCACCAACAGGGACTTTAATGACATTGCATTCAAACACATTGAATTGGTCCCCCTTTGCCGCCATATCAGCTTCCATTCATCGTGGAAGAGTTTTAACAAAATCTTTGAGCGTTTCTGTGGGAATTTGTTCCCATTCATTGTGTAGAGCATTTATGAGGTCAGGCACTTATGTTGGACGAGAAGGCCTGGCTCACAATCTCCGTTCCAGTTCATCCTAAAGGTGTGGGATGCGGTTGAGGTCAGGGCTCTGTGTGGGCCAGTCAGGTTCTTCCACACTAAACTCATCCAGCCATGTCTTTATGAACCTTGCTTTGTGCACTGGTGCACAGTCATGCTGGAATAAAAAAGGTTCTTCCCCAAACTGTGTCCACAAAGTTGGAAGCATTGCGTTGTTCAGAATGTCTTGGTAGACTGAAGCATCAAGATTGCCCTTGACTGGAAGTAAGGGGCTTAGCCCTCTGTAAACAAGTGTGTCCCAATACTTTTATCCATGTAGTGTATTAGAAACCACATTTCCCCTCTAGTTTTAACTGTCTAACTATGACAAGGATGAAAAACCTGTTGTTTTGCAGATTTCTTCAGTGTGGATCTGATGTCATTACAACAGCCACATACCAGGCTAGCATTGAAGGATTTATCAAGCACCTCGGTCTCAACTCCACAGAGGCTGAGCAGTTACTGATGTCAGGGGTTCAAATAGCTAAAGAGACAGCAACAGACTTCATGTCTAGCTGTACAACAGCAGGTGTGTGTCGTGTGATAGAGATAAAACACCATTTCCCATGTATTTGGCATTTCAGAATCTGGAAGACATGCTTTACTAGCAGAAGAGGCCACAAATTGTGCAAAAGTTACTCACTGATAACTGTTCAAATGAATATATTTTAACAGACAGAAAAGCGCCTTTAGTAGCAGCCTCTGTGGGTCCTTATGGAGCATTTCTGCACGATGGCTCAGAGTACACAGGAGCCTATGAGAGCTGGATGAGTGTGGAGGTAAGCCAGAGGGAAAAAAGCCTATGCAGTACACAACAGCAGCTACCAAACTGTGGCCTCAGCCTCTGCTCCCCTTTACCTTAGGAGCTGAAAGCCTGGCATCGTCCGCAGGTTCGTTGCTTAGTGGCTGCAGGAACTGATCTAATCGCCATGGAGACCATACCTGGTCTTAAAGAGGCAGAGGCCTTGGTGGAGCTCCTGAGGGAGTTTCCAGATGCTAAAGCTTGGCTCTCCTTCTCCTGCAAGGTATCTACAACTTCCAAGTGGATCATGTTTTATTGTTTTTCTATTGTAATGTAAGGGGTTAATCTGACATAGTACAGTATATACTTCTTACCAGACAGACTCTGGAGTCTTTTTTTTAATACATTGATCATTGCATAGTACCAATGAAGATTTTATTAGTGATTTAATGAGTTTATTGTTAAAGGTGATCTAGGCTGGATAATTATTATTTAAAGGATTCTATGATTTATATTATTTAATTGCTTAAGGGATTCTGATTATGTATTAGATTTTGTGCAAAACCCCTATGCTGTATGTCACTGACAATTCTTTTTCAGGACACACATAGTATTTCAGATGGAAATAAGTTCTCCAAGGCTGTTGAAGTGGCTAGTAAATCTACACAGCTAGTCGCTGTTGGGATTAACTGCTCTCCCCCCTCTCTGGTGAAACCTCTTCTAGAATCAGCCAAGTCACATAAGGCACCCAACATGAGCTGGGTTGTCTATCCCAACAGTGGAGAAGGCTGGGATCCCAATACTGGGTGAGTCAAAAGGTACTGGTGTCAAGACGATGTCTAGTTCACAGTTTGCAGGCATGTTCACATCTTATGACTTATGTATATGTATTACACTGATTGACATATATTCTGCATATGGATTCACAGATGGAAAACTGAGAAAAAGATGTCATTTGCAGAGCTAAGCACTGAGTGGAAAGAACAAGGGGCCTTATGGATCGGTGTGTAAATTTTTGAAAGTAATTCAGTTATGCGGGGATACGTCCTAACTTAACATCCTGTCTAGAAGAGTTGAATCAAACATGACCCTTTGCTCTCTCAACAGGAGGATGCTGCCGTGTTGGTCCTACCGACATTACAGCATTGAGAAGTCAATTAATCTAGACAAAACCTCCAAGACTGAGGTTAACCATCTGATTTCACACTGATTGTGGAACAAAGCTCACAACTGATATACAAGAAGTTGTATAAATATTTATTTATAAAGAAAAATTACCAACTATTTCCGACTCATACTGATTTCACATGGATATGGGTTTGTAGATGATTTGAACTTCAAATGTTGCTGTGGTAAATTAAGAGTGGACATCACAGTGCACGTAACATGAAAGCCATCATGCTTTTCACGAAAAAAACTTCAAACTGATATTCAGCCGCCATTCACAATCATTTCATCATTCACAATCATTTCAATCATTTCATCACAGTTAACCATATCTGTCTCAGCTACCTTAAATGAACAAGCTATCTGTTTCTGCTTCAATTTCTGTTTGTGTTCTTCAACTGCCAGCCTTGTACAATTCATGTTTATGCACAGTGAATGTGTTCTATGCACTGAAAGGAGAGCTATGCACTTAATGTTGAAGTAATCATTATTACATTTTGTGCTCCACGTATTTATGAACACCAAGTCCAAAGAAGCACATGTCTGGAATGACACTAATGAATAAGATGTTTCACACAAATAAAAATACTCTGTTTATGTTTTGGTCTTGATCTACCCAGTTTTTCCAATCTTAATTCTGAAGATGCCTGTGCATTAAGGGGTGCGGCCATTTCTTGGACAGCAACAATTTCCAAGCTACCTGAACTTTCAGTGGCTTTAAACAGGTATGTGGATGGCAAGGAGGTGTACTGATGTTTTTCAGTCAGTAATGTCCTCATCTAGGTCACTGTCAGGAGAAGCTCTATGCCTGTACTCTGCAGTGTTGGAGAGACGTTTCCAGGCCTGCTCGGACTTCTGGTTTCCTGTGCTGTGGGACCGGCCCACGCGCCCCAAGTGTTTGGATGCCCTGTCCTCTAAGCCCTCCCCTCCAGAAGTCTGGCTCCTTTGCTCTGCCCCCTGTTGGTGGAGGTCATGCCTCAGGTTCTCCAGGTTCAGTGCCCAGGGTCCTAGCTTCTGCCAGTTCACCCTCTGGAAAGCCATGAGGCAGTGTAGGTTGCCCCCCACCTGAAGGAACATGAAATGAACAACTCTGCTAAGGCAAAGACTACTAAGAAAACATTTTTCCACTGCTCTGTCAGTTCTTACAAAAATATCTACCAACCTTCTTGGTTTTCCGTATCTGGATTCCTCTTTCTGTATGACGAATGTCCAAGTATTCCGGGTTCTGTGTATTCAGGTCTGTCACAATATCTGCCCACCTAAAAAGAGGTGCATTTTAACAGACTTTGCAGAAAATTACCAATGTCAACAGTGCAGATGAATATCTAAAATTTTATGAATCTGATTTTCATAAAAGCCTTTGCAATAATAGAATTAAAAGGAATGTACTTTTTACAGTGGATGGCAGGGTGTTTTCTGCTTGGTTCCCCAATAAGAATCCAGTGTTCCATTTCATTCAAAGGAAGTGGTCCTCTATAGCCAAAAAGTAATTGATGTCTAGATTATTTTTATTGTACTCCATTTCATTATTTTTCAAAATGTTAAGAAAAAATCCTAAATGCTAAAGTAGCTCAAAGAAACTTAAACCACAGTAAATAACTAAAGAAGAGTCGAAAGAAGCTTCTATAGCACACTGCTTCTACACTATACCTGTAGGCTTTGGCTGCTTTTAATGGTGTTGCTTCGAAGCCCACAGGGCAGAAGTAGTGGTTCTGACAATGGTAAATGTAGGCCATAGACTCGTCCCTCAATCCCTGTGTCAACTTCAGCAAAGCTCCCTCAGCTACACAAAGGGAAAAGCATCATAATATAGTATTATAATATGCTGTGGAATTTGGGTTTCAATACATGTGCCATAATAACCTGTCAATAGTAGAGAACCATTGCCAAATGAATACAGAAATTACTTTAAATAGGATCCCAGAGTATGGTTTTGTATTTTTTCTGGTTGCTAAGTGATCATGCACCATCAACATTAAACAGTACTTGATGTAAGCTGAGAAGATACAGTCCATTCAACAGTGACTTTGACCTTCATTGATGTGCAAAAGGATAATAAAAATGCAGGTAATGGAAATACACCAAATACACAAAACTCAATCAGCCAGAACAGTAAAGTCACTGACAGGTAAAGTGAAGTGTATCGGCAGCATTTATTTTGCAACAGGCCTAAAGATCTTGACAACTTTCCATGTGCTACAACTAAACTAAATTTACCCAATTCTGCTGCATCTAAAGCAGAACACTTTTGTGGTCATGTGGTAGCTGTGAGCCAAATTTTATCATGGAACACAAAAACACACACATGAAAGCATCAAGGCACAGATCTGAAACATACCGTGAAATATTTAAATCACCTTAATCCTGAGGGTATTTTTCCCCATGTATGCATTCCTTGTTCTTTTCTAATATTTAAGGCCTTAAACAATGTGCAATGTACAAGTGTCTAATAGCCTTTAACAGTACAACCACATAATAAATATTTTTTATAGTTTAACCAACTATTTGGACACAAATGAATCCATAGAGAAACTTCTTCCTGTTCTTTCCTGTAATACTCCAAAAAACATACATACATAAACATTTTGGAAATCTTCAGCTTACACACATAATAGTATTATAATAAAATGCATTGAAAAAAAATTATTTATTTACAGTTCCTCCCTGTCTGCGATGCTTCAAAATAGTCAACAGTGCCACTACAATGTTACTGTCACTGCAGTCCTGACAGTGTTGTTCCAACCAAATAATAGTTGCTCACTGGTGGTCCTGTGGGGGTCCTGAACTTTGACGAACAGAGCAAAGGAAGCTAACAAATTATGCAAAGAAAAAGATCTATGACTGGAAACTATAAAGTGCACCTATATGGTAAGTGAGGCAGATGAAATGGACAATGAGTGTAGATTAAAGGAAGGTGTACTTAACGAAGTTGCTCTTTGGTGTATACATACATTCACGTACCTATATGCTGTCAGAAGGGTGTGTAAGTTAATATTTAACTCACCTGTCTCTCCGGCTGTCTTGTGCTTCCCATGGGGTTTATATAAAATATAAGAGCATCCTCGAACACGAAAATGGTCATTAATCTGTCTGAACCATCTGCACCAAAACAAAACCAGTTGTTAAAAATACTTCAACTTGTTCAAAAATGTTTCAGATTTCTTACAGTTGTCAAAAGCAAGCAAAACAATCATACCGCATCAAAGTGGCATTGCCAGTAAAGGGTCCAAACTTAATATCTTCAAATGGAGGCTGAAAACCAAGAATATGCAGGGCCTCCTCTTGGGAAATGGGTGGAAAGCTGACAGAAAAATGAAAGGGTTACTATTTATTGTTTCTAATGTAGATGCCTGACAGCTCATGGAGATCAGAGGAACATACAGTGTTGCTATAAAAAGAACAAGAACTATGAGAAAGTGACACGCTGTTAGGTACAAACTGTTATTCACAACAATAGAGTGAAGTTACTATTCATTGTCTGATGACCTTTTATGAGATAACTAATAATGAGACAATAATAAGCGCATCATTATATAATTTAGTACAGCGGCCCCCAACCTTTGTGGCGCCACGGACCAGTTTCATGTAAAATAATATTTTCACAGACCGATATAGATACAACTAAAAACAAAGTGCATTTATATTTTACTCATTTTTGCTAGCTTGTGGGCTAAATTTTTATGTACCGTAATATGTGACAGAGATGAGTGTTTTTCCAAAATACAGGATCTTTCAGACTCATAATCAAATGACTCATGGACCGATACTGGTCCGCGGCCCGGTGGTTGGGGACCTCTGCTTTAGTACATACTTCTTGAATCAATACAGTCCAGAAGTAATTGGACAGTCAGCATTATTCATTTTGCACTCCAGCACACAGGATTTGAAATGAAACTGCAGAATGTCACTTTCAGCTGTGGGTATTTACATTTATAGCAGATGAACCTTATAGAAACCACAGCCCTTTTTTATTTACTAATTCACATAGTAATGAGATCTGTGAAAAAGAAAGGTTTGTCTTTTGCTGCTCTTTGCTTTTACACCAAAATACAAACAAGACCGTCTGCAAGCAGTCGAGAATTGCAAAGGATCTGTGATCAAATATTTAAGATTTGAGATAATGTACAACTGTCTGTACCAGAAATGGATGACCACAATAAAAAGCTGTGATTTCCGACATATTCCTTGTTTCACATCCAATGCACTGAAGTACAGAGTCCAACAAATATTGTGTCACTCCTGTGCTAATTACTACCAAACTGCACTGTGTTCCAATAGTCCCAGTTAAAACTGACACTACCAGTCACAAGTCACCACATTTTACAATGAAGCTATTACAATTATGTGATTATGTGAAAACACATACAGAATAATGAGTCATCAAAACAAACAATCTTCTATATTAGATATGCTTTTGCCTTAATCCACCTCACTACACACTCTTGGAAATATATATTTATAATTCTAATTTAAAAATCTGGTTTTGGAAATATGCCCTGCAAAGGACTGGCGACCTGTCCAGTGTGTTTCTCTGCCTTTCACCATATGTCCCTGTGACCCTGATTAGGATAAGCGGTTCAGAACATGTATTGACAAATAAATGGTTCTGGAAATAATTTTGTGTATATATATATATACATATACTGCTCCAAAAATGAAAGGGAACACTAAAACAACAGCATGACTTTTTAAGTATTCCCTCTCATTTTTTGAGCACTATATATATGTAATACTACTTCAGTACTTCTTTGAAACAAAAAAATTACAATTTGAATTTTTCGACACAAAAAAGATACAGACAACACATATTCAGTTTAGTGTATGTTCACTCTTTATACAGTAAAAATCGGAAGCTGTGGTGCAGTAGTTTCTGTACCTTCCAGCTCCTAGGGTGCTGTACAGGAAGTTCCAGCAAGAGACAAGTGAGGAAATTCCACATGAAGTTTTATACTGAGGGCGGCTGATGCAGTACCTAAAGAGGTAAAAAGAGCAGCAGAAAAAAAGAATGACGAATGACTTTCTGACATCTTATTTAAGTTCTAAGATTAATGAGGTCAAGGGCTACACTTGTACCATCTCCGTAGGTCCAGGACTTTCCTCTGCTTGATCTCTTCCAGAGAAGCTTGCGGTGGGAGGTCCAGCAGATTTCTGCTCGAGCGATCAGAAGATTTCATTTTCTTTGGAGCGAATTTCTTCAGATTACCTGTAAAAAGAGATCTACATTAGGGTGCACACTCTATGGGTTCATACTGATGTGTCGGTTTTATATCATGCACTGTAAGCCTACCAGGAACACTGCAATAAAGTGGGGTGAGATGTGATTTAGTGAAGAGTGTCTTTCAACCTAAAAGCATATTCACAGTTATGACATACGTCTGTTATTACATTACTCTAATATTTAGGAATTATTCCTAACAAAGGACAGTCCATATAAAAAGCTATGATGGAAGGTGTGTGTATTACCTATTAGTTAGAAGAGTCTAACAATGAAAAAAGGAACTTGTTAATCACAGGATTTTCCAGTAAGTCAACAAAACTGACCAGCTGCAACTAAACAGTTCACTTTATGTTTCAACAAAAGAACCAGGACTGGAAAACAACATCTTGCACTGTTTTACTCAAGTAAATGCCTTTAAAACAACTAATGGGCTTAATGATTTTGAATGGAAATGCAGTTCCATCTGTAATTTGACTTGCACTGGAGCAATTACAGCATGTACAGTGTGATGGCGGTAAAACATGCATACAGAGCTAAATTGTAGCACAACTCAGTCTCATTTATTCAACTTAGGTTTAACTTCTTTCAACTATACATACATGCACTGCACTGTCTGAATCTCATTATAATTACATACCTCCTGCTATTTCAGCTATCAAACCATAGTATGAAGAAAATCATTCATGATAGAAAACAGTTTGTGTTATTAATGCTTTAAGTTATGTGCTAAGTGCAGAAAATATAAACACAACTTAACATATTGTGACTTACTTTATCTATTTACTTTATACAATTTTACCTTTGTATTGTGTAAAAATGTCATGATGACCATTAGAAATTACATTTTTTAAATATAATATAAATATAAATATAAATTTCAAGTTAAAAATGATTCAGTTTATTTGGAGAAACATTCTATTTTTGGACGACTTATCTTTGAGACTGTAAAAGGCAGCTTGGTAAGAAACAAAAAGTAATACCTTTTTCTGAATGATGGAGTCAAAAAGATGTGATCACATTTATCTAATTGATATCACATTGCACCTATTGTACATCTGAAGCATAAAGCTAAATGACTCACTGGTTATGTCACTGGCAATGCCATGGAGTTACATAAGCAATGGCACCAGATGGTCAGTATGATTATTCATTTTCCTGTCATGTTTTTCTTCCCAGTAGTAAGCTTGTAGCTTTCCACCGAAACAACTCACACTGATATTTCCTGCCATTCCACTCTGCTAAAAGGTGATCTATCTAAACTGGCACTTTAAAACAACAGTTTGATTAAAAATCCAGTTTACAAATTTTCCCTCTTACCCATAAAGTCATCAGTCAAGACATGTTTGCTTCCTGAAATCAAGCTACAAACCATGGAGTGACAACAGCCTTTTTTGAATTTCCTGTTTTTGAGGTCAAGAAAACCAATTCTGGCCAAAGTAGTTTAACCATAGGCTTGTTTAGCACTATAACTGGTCTGCAGTGGGTTTCTTTGTCGCGCAGTGGAAAAATTATCTGTAACACTGGACAGCAGTGGCAGAGCAAACCGAGCACCACAAAATCAACTTGTGTTGCTTTCAGGGAGACCGAGAATCACAGTTAGTGAATCATAAACAGAGCAATGCTGTGTGTTAGACTGACCTATGTTCTAGCATGGAAGGTGGGGAAGCAGTCTCAAACATATTTTATTTGTGATGTCGCGGTCAGTGCTTGTGATCAAAGCTATGGGAACTTGAGGCCTTAACCATTTATATGGAGTGTTTCAGCCTGGATTGCTTTGCGAACAAGGCACAACACAGGGCAGCCAATCAGAGCAGAGGTCATGAACCTCTATCATGAATTGTAGGCACAGCAACAATAGAGAATTCTAAGAGATGAACAGAGAATTATTTTTTAAAAATTAATTGTGACTCTTTTGGTACTTAATACCAAGTCACATGTAGACCTTGAAGAAAAAAAAACACAAGAAAAATAACACAACATTGTGACCTATACAAATGAACAAAAGTCCATCACATGACACCAGTAGCTGAGGCCTGAAGTATGACTGCACTTTCACTTATTTGCATAGATGCTGTGTATTGTTTATGTTTAGTCAAACTGTTGCTTTAAGAAAGTGTATAACTTACTTGTCCTGGTTTTTCGTGTTAAGACTGCATCAAAGTCAGTGGTGTCAATCTCCCAGGCTAACACAGGCTTGGTGTTGCTGGACAGCCCCTCCTCCATATCACAGTCGTCAGCTAACGGTGTATTAGCTCCTCCAGCCTGAGACTGGGAGACAGTGGTAGTGTTGGACTGAGTCAGTGATGCACCACTATCAGAGTTGGCCTGGGAGGCATCTCTAGGGACGATGATGGGACAGGCTTGGTTGAGCAGCGCATAGTCCGAGCAGACTGTGTAGAATTTCTCCCGGGAATGGGTCACTGGACAGGTCCATGGAAGCTGCAGCTCAGCACTGGAGGCACGCCTGGCTCGCAGCGAGTCGCGGGTGAATGGGCTCAGGAAGTTGCGCTCATTCTCTCTGGCCGGGGCCCGCACAGGGGCCGCCGGATCGCTAGCACCAGATACGTTACCGCCTTCACTTTCTGCAGTGTTAGGCATTGAACACTTGGGTGTCAAGAGAATTACCTATTGCAGGTCACAGTTCAGGTGATATTTCTCTGCTGTTATAGCCTGGTCCTGTATTAGAACAGATGAACAAAGAATAAGTTTGGCTCTAGACTCTACATTCAAGGCATCAGGAGATATCAGTTTCTATTTAGATTCAACAAGCTTCCTCTATTTTGGGGGGGAATTCACTTTCATTTACACCATATAAGTGATGCATATTTGTGGAATATAGAAAAATAAAAAAGGATACATCAAGACTTTTAGGGTATTTAATATTTGAAAACCTCAAGAAAAGTTTCTTTTGCTCAAAATTGAGAACACACTTTATTAAACAGTAAAATATTATAACACATTTATTATAATATTATAATCAGGCCGGTTACTATCACACATGGACAGACTACAGCACAGCACACATTGTGAACAATGTGAAATTCTTTCTCTGCATTTAGCCAAGTGAAGGAGTGAAAAACAAAGTTAGTGGTCAAAGTTTGTAACTGGCCTCACTCTGCTGATCTTCTCCAGGGAAACACAACTCCAGTCCAGGGGGGCCGGACTCTAACACAGTGTGGTGATTTATCTGCTCTGATACACATGGTAATGAATTTAGGAGCTGAATTAGTGTATGAGCAAGGTCATCACTGATCTGTCCTGGACTTCAGCCCTCTATGACCCAAACTGCTCTCCTGATCAAAATCAGTTTCATTAGCAGGTAAACTTTCACTCAATGGTTTTTATAGCACACAAATCTCCCTGCTACTGATTAACCCACACCCAACACAACTGTGTGAGTTACAAAAATAGCATTTACTGTGTGCTACATGCAATCAATCCCACCTTCAGCTGCATCGCACAGGTTCATCCGTTCCTGCTTTGACACACCTGATTCAGCAACAGAGGAAACTTAATCATTAGCGAATGATGTAACGTGGGTGCAAGGAAAACATGAAACTGCGATGCAGCTGGAGTTTAGATGAACCACAGCGCTGAATCTGGTAAACAAGATCAAAACGCAAAAACTATTGATACCTGCTAGCTCACTTTAGCTAATTTTGCACCTGCAAATTTTGTACTGGAGGTCCTATTCAACACCCATGGTAGAAAAAGAAAGGCACAATAGTGGTCAAAGAGTAGAATTTTTTCAGATTTTTTTTTCCAGATTTTTCAGATCTTTTTTTACCATCATTAACATTATAAAAAGAAGAGATGGAAGTTCACTTATCATTTTGGATAGTAAATAAAATGGCTACACTTGCACTGTAGACACCCCTGGCTCCTGTTGTACAAAGCACATGTCACAAAGTCACCGCACAGACAGCAAGGCCTTAGACGTTCGACCCAGGCTTTAATCATTTTATGTGAAAATAGCCGTGTACAGCTCTACACTGTCTGCCGTGCAATGAGCTGCCTAAGCCGACCAGAAGAGCAGAATCCCTCTCCATCTTCAAAAACCTCCTGAAGACTCATTTGTTCAGAGAGCATTTCCACTCTGATGATCTACCTTCTTGCCTTCCAACATAAAGATACCTAGTACTCTCCTCTGGTTCTCACGCTGTCCTGAAACTTGAATATTTCCTCGTGTTGTATGGCTTTGGATAAAAGCAGCTACAAAATGAATGTATTGTAAATATGACTACACCCATCACACCCTCTCAGGACACTGTACTACAGCAGCAGCAGCAGCAAGCATCATTTAGGTCAAAGCTCAGTTCATACGGGCTTTACAGTCATTTAGATGAGATCAGATTCAATTAAAGAGCTGAATGTAACAAGGATCTGTTGGTGGATCCAGGCAGCTGCAGTGCAGCCAGCATTACTGACCATAACCCACCCTCACAGGGGGGCACCTGACGTGTGTTGCATTTAAGATGCTGTTAAAATTCAACAGATGAGAAACATTTATTCACTTAAACACAAACAGCACAGACGAAACCAGCTCCTGGACACATACCTGGACACTGCTGATCCCGTGCAGAAAAAACAGTCGCATGAATGACGGATTTAAAAACATACAGCTCCTCTCAGTCCCACTGTTAAAGGGCTTCGGTGGTTCATACCAAAACCAAAATCGGAGGGGGTCGAGTACGCAGGGGGAGAAAACATACACACACAAACGCCCGATTAACAGTTCTAATTATTCATTTTATAATTTATGCTTTACCAAATATTAAGAGAAGTAGAGCTTTATTCGCATTGTTGTATTGTAATGTTGACAGTCTGAGCCGTTTCACCCCACTATTTTTATTTTCTTAACAGGGAAGCACATTTGAGTTAATCGCTGACAGCCATGGGTGCGTTCTAGTTACGCAGACTACGTGTATCCCGGTATGCGCATGGCCTGCGGTGAAGGACTCTCATTCTCGGCTCGAGGCGGTGTTGTTACAAACCACCAGCTTCACTTCGATCCGTGCACTTCTGTTAGTCCAAGAATGTTAAATTAATTCACTGAGCACCTGTGTAATCATGCCCCAAAACATTAGTATGGCAGCTTTAAGGAGCAGCTGGTGGCCTAGTGGTTAGGGAGTTGCCCTTGTGATCAGAAGGGCTGAGGTACCCAAGGTACTGCTCCCTGGGTGCTGTGTTCCTGGTTGCCCTCTGCTTCACTTGGAAGAAAGGGTTAAATGCAGGGAACAACTTCGTGCTGTTCACACTGTGTGCTGTGGTGTGTTCACGGATGACAAATGGACACTACACACATTTTTAAAAATGCCCAAATTATTTAATATAGTAATATAGTGGTGCAGCTGGTGGCCTGGTGGTTAGGAAGTTGGCCCTCTGATCAGAAGGTCATAGGTTTGAATCCCAGGACTGCTAGTGGCACAACTGAGGTACCCTTGAGCAAGGTACCGTCTCCACACACTGCTCCCTGGGCCCTGCGTTCCTGGCTGCCTGCTGCTTCGCTTGGTGTATGGGTTAAAAACTGAGAAAGAATTTCAGTGTTCACACTGTGTGGTAAGTTCACGCATGACCATAAGGGGCCACTTTCCTTTAGTAACACATCCGTCCCTTTTCTAGTATTTATTTTTTCCTCTGAAAACCACTTTAGATCTTTGTTTGAGCATGTGTGGCAAAAAAGAGAAGATTCACATTTACCTGACAACATGGTTGTCGTGATTTAAATCAGCTACTCTGTTTTAGAATGAGAAAGAGAGAGAGAATGAGGGAGAATGAAAAAGTATTACTCACCATTTGCCTGAAACCAAGCATGATGGAGCAAATTGTGAATGTGGGTCCACTTGTCTTGGTTTGTTGAGAAGACCACTAATCCATGTGTGAAGATTCTTCACTCAGGTCACTTTTGTGTTGTTTTAGAAGCAGGGTTCACATGTCGGTCTATAACTGCACTTCATATAGTGTTCTCAGTGTGGACTGACATCAGTGTAATTGTTTTAACATACTTTTGTTTCGTATTAAGTCATCCGCATAACTCAAATTACTTGTTTTACAAGACAAATTATTTTGCCTCTTGTCTTCATTCAACTTTAATATTTAATCATTTAATCATTGTTGTGGGGTATAGACAGTTTATATTGGTGAACTGAATTTGCCGCTCACTGAACAGTCAACATAGAAAGACGTGTCTTGTTAGTGGGGTGTTTTGTTGGCTCTCTTCTAAGGCAGTTTGTTAAGGTTTATCTAAAAGTCTCTAGATTTGTCTGTGGGTGGGTTTTTTTAAGCCGCTAAAGGAGTCTGAAAAGTTAAATCTAGTGACAAGGTCACTAAATTGACAACAGTGCCAACAAATTATCTCACTTGTTACAGTTTTTTTTTTTTCATAAATAAAATGGTTGCCTTAGTGCCCTCTGCTGTCAGCAGTCACTCTATCCAATTCTTACAAACTATGGACTCTGGACTTTGGCCATCCATATGGCTGGTCCACGCTTTGAAGGATCTCATGAATGCATGTACACTACATGGACAAAAGTATTGAGACACACCTGTTTTTCATGGTTTGGGTTAGGACCCTTACTTCCAGTGAAGGGCAATCTTAATGCTTCAACATACCACAACATTCTGGACAACATTCTTCCAACTTTGTGGATACAGTTTGGGGAAGAACTTTTTCTGTTCCAGCATGACTGTGCCCAAGTGCACAAAGCAAGCTCCATAAAGACATGGTGGGGTGAGTCTGGTGTGGAAGAACTTGACTGGCCCACACAGAGCCCTGACCTCAACCCCATCCAGCACCTTTGGGGTGAGCCAGGCCTTCTCGTCCAACATCAGTGCCTGACCCTATAAATGCTCTACACAACGAATGGGCACAAATTCCCACAGAAACTCCAAAATATTGTGGAAAGACTTCCAGAAAAAGTGGAAGCTGATATAGCTGCAAAAGGGGACCAACTCCATATTAAACTTTCAAGTCTATGTATTTCAATGCAATCTCATTAAAGTTGCTGTTGGTGTAATAGTCAGGTGTCCAAATACTTTTACATAGTGTATGTTTGTTATAAAATTGTATTTAATTAGGTATATTTAATAAACGAACATATACGTTCATGATCTCCTGCTGGTGTGATTCACACAAAAATGACGAGTGCAAAAGGCACCCCTTGTAGAGGAACTGGTAGGATTTCTAGGCAAGGCACTTCCCAGAACTAACTTTTTTAAACCAAGCAGACCGTGACCAGCAGGGCAGGTCCTGTAGGAACGGAGCCACTGTGGCAGTGCTGATTGGAGAAACCTGGGGGGGGGTAGAAGAAGTGTGACATTAAAAACGTGACCTCCACGTTTGAAGATCCGGAAAAGTAATGACGTGAGGGCGCTCGTGTGCAGATCTGGCCTCAGCTGCAGCTCCTGATCACCGCTGTCAGAGTGAGTAGATCTCAGTCCTGCTGTAGAAGTGTAGTTGTTTTATCCTGTTCACAGCATGCTGACTGCTAGCAGAACCACATTCTTTTACAGTATAGCACAGTAATGACAGCCGTTCTCACCAAGTTCTTGAAATGTTAACTTTATTCTGTATGATCTGTGGAAAAATCTGAGCGCTTCTTGCGAAATCGTGGTTTAAAAGTAAAAGAAACCCTCTGGGCGTCGATAGTCCTGCTGTGTTTTTCAGGAGTAGTACTGAAACTGAAGTGCTGCCTGTTTTAATAACAATACACACGCTCTGCATATGACTCTAGTTTGTGTAGCTTCTCTGTTTACACGACTGATCCACACATCAGTCTTGCCATGTCCTACAAACACACTTTGGTCAGTGTGGGCATTAACACCCCGAAGCACACCCCAGCCGAGTACTGTTTGTATAGCAGCTCTTCTATGTGCTGTATTCCAGCAGTTTCACTCCTGATTCAGTTTCTGATAGGATGAAACGGAAAGGGAACTCAAGTTCTTTTTATGTTCAGTGTGAGATCGTTCGAAAGGGGACTCGGTTATTTTTCTGCTCCACTTCAGCTCAGATGGGGCCTTAGTTCTTTTTCTGTTCACACTTTAGTTCCTCATCCAAGCTGCCACTGGTGTTTCTTCACGTTCCCCTCTCAACTGATGGAGAGCAAGAATGCTTTGAGGCTGGGCAACTTGGTAGAAAAGCAGTTTAGGAAATACGTTCAATGGCACACCTGGCCAACGAGTGATGTAGATGTTGTCACGCGGCTGCATTTTGGTTCGTTTCAACTGGTTCGGACCAGAGCAATCAGTGTAGTGTGAAAAGGACCCAAAACGGCAGAAAAATGCTAGTGTATCATTTGTTGGCCTTGGTCCGGACCAAATGAACCGAACCACATATGTGTTCACATATGTGAATTTCCTAAACTGTTTTTCGATTGGTCAGAATTAACGTACGGGAAAATTTCTCCTTTCCCGAGCTGCCCGTTTTATTAAGTGCATCCCGCACTTGGATGTACTTCTGGCGGAGTTTCTTTACCTTAACCCTGCACTGTTCTACGGATCTATTCAACCCCCTTTCACTGAGCTGTTTGCTAAATAAGCAAAATACTGCTGTGTTCTTATGAGTTTTTGAAAGTAGGAACCTAATGTGATAATCGGACCAAATTTCGATGAGGCTCCGCACCTCCTCACAACTCGCGGTTTGTCTGCAAGCTGCCATGGTTAGCACTATGTTTAGCTATGTTGCCAAAACGCTAACTGTAACAAATACGTCTCCTCATCCCATCATGCACAGCGCAGCTGACTACGGCAGCTGGATTAGGGCAAAAAGGCGCAGTACTTTTTGCAGTTGGGTCTGTTCGAGTTCGGACCATGTTCTCACCACAAACGAACCGCTCCAGGAATCGCACTAGAGTTCGTTTTCCTAGTTGGTGTGGTTCGTTTGGGCAGGTGTGAATGTAACAATCGCACCCGAGTGCGGACCAAAAAAGCATACCGAGACCTCCTTGAAGAGGTAGGTTAAAGCAAAGAAACTCCGGGAGCAGTACATCCAAGTGCGGGATGCACTTAAGAAAACGAGTGGCTAACGGTGATGTAGATGTTGTCACGTGACTGCATTTTGGTTCGTTTCAACTGGTTCGGACCAGAGCAGTGTAGTGTGAAAAGGACCCAAAACGGACCCAAAACGGCAGAAAAATGCTACAATATATCATTTGTTGCCCTTGGTCCGGAACAAATGAACCGAACCACAGATGTGAAAGCACCCTTATAGTCCTCTTTACAGGAACCGAACTCAGTCCGCTAGAAGTGGTCCAAAAAGTGGACCTGCAGAAAGGGAACTCAAGTTCTTTTTCTGTTCACAGTGAGTTCATTTGAAAGGGACTCGGTTCTCTTTCTGCTCCACTTCAGCTCAGATGGGGTCTCAGTTCTTTTTCTGTTCACTCTTTAGTTCCTCATCCAACCTGCCGCCATTGTTTCTTCACATTCACCATTCTTGGGAATTTTTTTCCACATAAGAGTAGATGATTAAAAGCTATACCAAACTTATACATTTTCCACAAATATATATGCTACTATTTGTCTTCAACTGATGGAGTGCAAGAATGCTTTGAGGCTGTGTAAGTTGGTAGAGAAACTTGATCTTGACAAGAATCTCTGTCCCTTAATTTATGTGTTTGTTTGTTTATTTATTTATTTATTTTTTTATAATAATAATTATTATTTATTAGTGTTTTTGATTATTTCTTTATTGTCTGTTGTTTCCTGCATAAAAATATATGGTCTCCTAGGGCTGTACCACATGATCTAGCTACGGCAAGCCTAGAGGGCGAAAACAGTTGAAGCGAACCCGAAGCTGTTTGTGTTCATAACGCGCAAGTTTTACCGAACTGTGCCGCGGACCACCTCCCGAGGTGGTCTCAGTACAGTTCGTTTCAGAGGGGTCTGAGTTTGTTTGGCGTGGTCACATAGATGCAAAAAATGCTGACTAATTGATCTGAGTTCGCTTTAATGACTGAAATGGACCAAGTGTGAAAACACCCTAACATTTCCAAGGTATAATAAATTATTTGTGTTTATTTTTTCAATTTTCTCCAAACACTTTTTTGTTTGGAGTTTTGAATCAAGTGTGGTCAGCCGATCCCATAGGTTTTCTATGGGATTCAGGTCTGGAGAAAGTGCAGGCCACTCCATTCGAGGTCTCCAGCAG
>JBBPCX010000114.1:12262665-12294908 GCA_037974365.1 Hydrocynus forskahlii
ATCATCCGGTTCCACAGGGCACTGTTCACAATGAGGCGGTCATCAGTGTGGGATGTGGCCAAAGGACGTCCACTTCTGTGCCTTTCTGTGACTCTTCCAGTAACTCTGTTGCAATGGCCTCTTCCGGCTGAGAACATCCTGTTTGAAGCCTCGCAATGGCAAGGTACCGTTGATCAGTTGTTAGGTGTCGTCTTGGTCTCATGATGTCAAAAGGTGAACAGCATGATGAGGAGGACTGTTTAAATACTAATTCTGACTGAACCAGGAAATGTATTAGTCGATTCATGAATCAAATATCTGTTGTGAATTTTGCTGTTAAGCTCCTTGTCAGTGAACAGCAGGTTGTGTAAAAAGTACTGAAACATTGAACAGTTGGATATGTGCATTCAAACCTTTAGGGAAGGTCACATTAAGTTCACCTGTAAAGATTATAGTACATTTTAGGTTCATCCTGACATTTCATCCAAAAGCTGAATATCCCTAACTTTTTGTGAGGAGTGCATATATACATACATACAACACCATCAATGTTACGGTCTTAAAATCAGTAAATACAGTGTAGCAAATGCACTTTGCAGAGTTCCTGCTAAAACATGAATAGACTGTTAACTCGGTGTGATGAGTCAGTTCTTCATCTCGGGGTTACTGAACTCTTCTGAACAATCATTGAACTGAACTGTCTCCTGTTCGTGTTCACCCATTTCACACCAGTGCTCTGCTGGACTCATGCTTGTGTTTCATGGCATCATATTATATACATGCCATTAACTAAAAATTAGCCCAATTTATAGAGAAATGTGAAATATTTATCAATAGGTATTTTTATTTTAAAAGAGTTAGCAACAGTGGAAAGAATTCCAGTGAAAATGGTGTCTAATTAAGTTCCAGAGTCTATAATATCCAAGGGGAGTACAGACAGTATCACTGATGTGAAGTGTGGCTTTCATGAAGCATCAAAGACGGGAACTCCCTTGTGATTATGTTTTATTATGCTAAACATTAATTAGTGAACATGACATGTTTTATGACATGTTTCACATCTAAAAAAAACCTAGATTCAGTTTTTGCATTTGGAGACTCAGCAAACATAAAAGACTTGATTATGTAGCTTTTATAAACATCCAGCGGTGCATTTGTGAAGTGCCCTGTGTTTACTGTGTTCATGAGTCTGACAGCAGACTGAAGATTAAAGTGAAGTTGAAGTACAGGAGAGAATTTCAGAACTTCATTCAAATAATAAGATTTTTTTCATAAGACATTAAAAATGGAACACAGAATATGACTTCTTTTTCCAAGTATTCTGTCTGTTTCTGCTTGTTACTGTTTGCATAGAAAAGGGAACTTTGTCCTAAATTAGCTGCATTTAGCTCTTCAGGGCTTAAGAACTGGTTTCATCACCTCACATTTAAAACACATTAAGAAGTCTGAAGGAATTATTCACCTGAAAAGCAAAATAACACAATTACCCCTCACCTCGAGGTGTGTCGAGTGTCCATAGTACATCTACAAATGACATTTTGTGCAGAACTAAAACAGCAAACTTGGGACAACAAACAGAACTTGGCTAATCAGATATATGGTGAGAGGAAAGTGGTGTAAATGTGATTTTCTTATACTTCAATGCAAAGTACAATCTTACATCCTTAAGTTCATCCCTTAAGTATTCATCTCAGTTATTACATATTTAAGCTGTCTCAAGCAGTTTCCACTGTACTACTGGTTCTTGCATGAGTGCATTTTTGAGAGGAGCATCATCCCACCCGGCCCCTTCCGCTACGTTTTACAGTTATTTTTAAAATACCAGATTATGCGAGATCAGATTATAAATATGCAATTTTAAAAGCACAGTCTGGGATTTCCGTGACAACACCATTACTGCTCATGTGCTGCATTTCACTGAGCAGGGCAGATGTGCTAGACTAAGGGATCTGCACGCAATGTGCTGTGTCTAACCACTTTGGCTCCCTCCAGTACCCTGAATGTGTTAATGTTTTTCAAGAAAACTGCCATGGAGACAACACCAGTCAACAGAGTAACGAGAGCTGTAAATTAGTGACTGACATGAGCCAAGTTAACATGATTTCTAAAGCAGTTTCTGGGGTGCTCTGACTGGCCTCTCTGTACAGCGGTAGTTGTTAGACGATGACGAGTTCGCTTGGCTCTTGTTGAAGGTCGTCATATTGACCAGTGAATGATATGGTTTCTAGGCAACCAGAATGACTCAGAAGTTGATGATCATTGACACTGACTGTGGCATTGATGATGCCCAGGCTATCATGCTGGCTCTGGCTGCACCCAATGTGAAGATCCTGGGCATCACCTGCTGCTTTGGGAACACTGACGTGGATAACGTGTGTCAGAATGTGCTCCGAGTTCTGTCAGTCTGTCAGAGGTCTCAGGTGGGTGTAGTGGGCACAACCACACACACACACACACATCTTCACAAAGTGGAAGTAGAACTGCGTGCTGTGATATTCCCTCACCGACGTGGAGGATTTGCTTAAATGATCTTAAATCTAAACGTTAAATATGAAAAATATATCTCGCACTCTAAATGTGAAACTTCACAGTTAGATAGGGCCGGGGGCTATTATGGCAAACGAGGGGTCGTTGGAAAAGTGTCACCGAGCCCTATCTAACTGAAGTTTCACATTTAGAGTGCAAGATATATTTTTCATATTTAACATTTAGATTTAAGATCATAAGGCAAATCCTCCACGTCGGTGAGGGAATATCACAGCAAGCAGTTCAGCCCCATGCTAAGTAACAGCCAATTGTAGAGATGCGCATTTCACGCTCATTGCGTGAGAGTTGGCAGCCGTGGGCAGCCCATAGTTTTCCTCTGCAATTCACTCTCACTCTCTAAACTGCTCTTTCCTCGCTGTGTGATTTATAGTAATTACTGAATAATGAACTTTAAAATAAGTAACCGAACTATAATTTAAAGGGTTCAGTGTGTTTTCTTTTTTAATTCAGTAGATGGATGTAACTACTCAGTTCCCCTAATCAAACACCCCCTATAAACCTGGCAGTTTACAGACGAGTGGTGTGTTTGAGCAGGACAATCACCAAACTGTGCTGTGACATCAACCCTTCAATACCAGAGTCCCTGCCTTTAACAGTGATCAGTTTTTGGCCACAGGACTGCTCTTGGCTTAATAATTTTGAGTGTTAACCTGGCTGTGATGTGTGTAAAAACCTCCGTCACGCCACTCTGCAAGATATACTCATACCAGGGTTATGCATATTATATCAGTGTCGCTGCTGCTGTGAATTATCCATCACACATTTCTCTCTTGTCAACAGCGGCCCTGTGGTCAGAAACGGATCTATAAGGGTTGGAATAAATATGCATGTCAACAGATGGGCTTGTTTGTAAATGTAGACCTACACCGATCAGCCATAGCATTAAAAGCACCTGCCTTATATTTTGTGGGTCCATGGATGTCACCAAAACATGAGTTGCCGTGTCAGTAGTTTTAGTGTTGTGGCTGATGAGTGTATTGAGCTATAAGGGAGGTTAAACTCAAAGTGGATGGTGAGTGTATGACTAAATGACATGCTGATGCCAACCCTTCCTCATTCTAAAAGAAATGCAGACTTGCTTTTTGTGTCCTGGATGACGCAAGTTTAATGGGATCATGCATCTCTTTAGATTCCGGTCTTCCGAGGGTCTGCTGGTCCATTGGTTGGAGCTGTCAAAGCATTTAAAGATCATTTCGGGACAGATGGATTGGGGGATGTACTAGAGGACAGAGACTCTGATGTTTGGAAAAAACAAACACAGAAAGAGCATGCAGTTAACGCTCTCATCAGACTGGTGAATGAACACCAAGGGCAGGTAAGTGTGACGAATAATCTGTAGAATTTTTTCCTTGTCAGTTTTTCTGTCTTGGTTTGTGTTAACATTTTTCTGCCCTCTTGTGGTTGACACAACATATTACCTGTATTCATTAAAAAGGTCTCCCTTGTGGCTTTGGGTCCACTCACTAATTTAGCTCTGGCTGTTAGGCTGGATCCCAGCATCCCTCAGAGGCTGAAGGATCTGCACATCATGGGTGGCAACATGGAAGGTTGGAAAATTGCAGGCTTAAAGCTGTTTTAATTAGCGAGTCTTCACCTGACCACTGATTGTCTTTGCAGGCAAGGGAAATGTGACGCCATGTGCAGAGTTTAATTTCATCATGGATCCGGAGTCTGCTTACATAGTCCTAGAGGAATACCTGTGCCCCACACACATATCAGCCTGGGAGTTTACATGTAAAAACAAGCTCTCTTGGGTAAGAAGTGGGCCAAAATTAAAAAAAGATGAATTATAATAAGTAATTATTTGCTGGGAGCTGAAATACTGAATACTAATTAAGGGGGTTACTCTGTCCCCCTTCATTGTCAGCTTATTTACATGCTTAAAATCTTTTTAACAAAAATACAAAACAAATGATTTGTTAAAAATGTTTTAGGATATACACATTACTTAAATATGAATCAGAAGTGACTTATTTGATATACTTGACTTCATTAGGATTTCTTTGATAAGCTGGTGAACCAGGACACCGCAGCTGCTCGTTTTATGAAGGCAATTACATCCAAGTGCTGGGCCTACAGCAGGGAGCCAGGAATTGGGATGAAAGATGCATTCTTTGGACCAGGGTTCGTACCGTACGACACATACGCAGTGGCAGGATGTATAGACAGCAGTGTGGTTGTAGAGAAGACGGAGTACGCTGTCCGCGTGGAGCTCCATGGAGAACTGGGCCGAGGGTTGATGGCACTAGACCCCGCCAATAAGCTGAAGAAGAGCCATCGTGTGTTTGTGATGAAAAGCTATGATCTCAGTAAATTCAGCTCCATGTTAATGGCTGCCTTACAGCAACCGTGAGGAGTTAAGCTAGGATTCAAATGGGTCTATGGATGATTTGTTGCAATGGTTAATGAGCATCTAATGAATTTTCAATAAATAAAGTAAAGTACTCTGGTAGTCACTTTACATATAAGCACTACTTCACATACTCAGGGGTCTAACTAAATGAAGTCATCATTAAATACTGACCCAATACTCAATACTCCTAACAGTCACATTGATTTGTTAAATAAAGGGCACATGCATAACGCAGACATCTTGTTATACCATGTAAAAAATACTTCTACATCATCACAAAAGTTCTTTGGACTCTGCTGCCCAATATAAATATCCCACGCAGTATGATTTATCCTGTTCATTCAAATGATCCTGACTGTCTAAGAATGAGGACATTACATCAAGTAACCTTATCAGATTTCCAATCAGGTGATCTGTTCAAGAGTACACACCAAAGGTCAACAGGCACGGACAGATTTATATGCATTGAAATGAAATTTGATGTAGAATTTGGGTGGATTTCAATTCAATTGACTTCAAGGGAGTAATTCACAGCACATGCAATAAATGTTAGTAAATATACATAGTTAAGCTAATCTGCCTACTTAATATGTTAGTAAGCATTTGATTAGACATTATATTGTGAAATGTATATTATTAATTACATTAGTATAACATTTTGGGCAGAAACTTTGATAAGTATTTTACAGTGTGAAAGACAAGAATTACAAAACTGTGATCAGGTGGTTGATACTTTTCCTGAAACTGATGTGACTAATCCAACTTGTCTGGAATAAAAGTGACTGTTTCCTATTTAAACCAATAGCCTGACTTATCTTTTACTGCCACACTGACCATGTTTTCATTTTTGAAACATGTCAAATCTCCCATAGTGTAGATTTTGGACGTTTCACACCTGTTTCTGCAAGTACCCTTTTTGAACCGAGACTGATGTTATGAGGGAGGGGAAAAAAAGTACAGACTCCAGTAGTTATCGCTGCCTGATATGTTTTATTTCAACCAATGTGACTGATGTCGCACTCAAGGTGACAAATGATGTACAGAACCCCAAAACTTCAAGTACTTCCCTCCTCCTTAGACCTTAAATTAAAATCCAATCTTAGCAAATAAAGCTTTTTTGTAATTAAATCAGAACCCAATAAAAAATAAGTTAAACCTCAAATCCTGAATGCTCTTACGATTTAGCATTGACCATAAAACAATGGGCAAAGACTTCTGTGGTCTTGAGAACGCAATAATTATCTCCTGGAATTTTCTAACATCGTACCCCAAGTTACCAGAAATCAACAAGTCTGGCCATACAGGCTCTAAAACGAATGCAACTCTTAAATCAGGGCCCATTTCTCTTTAAGAGAGGGATTTAACACAAAGTGCTTCACTTACAGTTGGGTAATACTGCACTTTAAACAATACAGTAATACTGGGCCTTAAACTTTAGTTCCAAAAACACGCAGTATTACTCAAAAGGGGAAAGTCTTAAAACAATTTAAAAAACAAAACAAAAAATACACCCCTACAAGGGCAATATAATTCCAATAGGCCAGTGTCTTATTTCTTTTAATGATTCTTGCAGTTAAAATTTCTTTGAATAAAGCTCATGTACAACACCCCTGAAAAAATACGAATTTTGTTAGCTTTAACCTGAATTTGGAGAAGGAATAAATGAAAACCTGAACAAGCCAGTCAGAATTTAACCAATTTCTCCAAAGAATTTTATATTTAAAATTATATCAGTGTATCTAGTACTTTTTAATGAGGAAAAGAAACATTCTAATAACAAAAACCATGGCATTTGTTGTTTTGTTGCTATGGGGGTGTTTTTTTGGGACAATGCTTTTCCTTTAGTTACCATTGTTGCTGTCATGGTTGTTAGGCCAGGGCTCTGAGTTCCAGCGACTCAATGTGGGAGGCCACATGCTCCAGGGGTTGTAGGTGCGGCCTATCTCAGTGGGGGCTGGAGTGGGCGGCGCAGTGTGGCTGACCAGGTCAGGAAGGGTGGAGGAGTGCAAGGTGGAGTCGGCGCCTGTAGACCAGATGGAGCTGCTGAAGGGCAGACTCGGGGACCAGGGGTTGCGAGACTTCCCGAGAATGGACTAAAGAGAATGAGAGAAGTCTAAATAAGAGAGAGTCCTGTGAAATCTACTAACTATAAATATAGTGTTTGCATACAAAATGCTGTTTTCAAGAACTAATGCTCCACAACAAACAATACTTTTATCACTACATAAACACACTGGAAAGAGCTGCAATTGCAAATTGTTTCAGCAATAATTTGTTGGCTTTCCAGACAGCGCCCATATTTAAAAATATCTCTGTTCACAGGACTGCAGTACGCTTGTGTACATGAAGAAAATTTCCCACCTTACGCAAGATGCGGATGTGTTACAGATTTGCCATCGTACGTACAAAACATCAGGCCGTTTGTTCAACAATAAAGTTGAACTTTAGAATAAATGGGTAATAAATGCCTTGATTTAGATAGTGTGCAAAGGTCTCAACCTGAAGATATTTTCATGGCTTCATTAACAATCTGAACCAACCAAGTATTCAAACGTATTATATTAACTATTCAACGGGTTTGTAACAGTTCTGCTGTTTGAGTTATGCAGAGACTCCTGTAATATATAAAATATAGTACAAATATAGTATATTTGTTATATACATGAAATAGATTCTATTTTCAGGGCCCATACTTTTACTTTAGTCTTATTCCAACTCATATCTCCTCAATATCCAACACGATTACCATATGTTTTCTCCACACTGCAGTGGCCGGTCAAGGACAGATCCAATAACATCTTAATCTAACCCTGATACAAATGTTTGCCTCTTCAACAGCGAAATGTGGTCTGTCATGGGCCTTACGGTTGTTGGAGTGGTTGGAGAGCCGGTGCTAGAAGGCCAAGGGCTTGATTGTTCAGAGTCCCAGATGGAGGAGGACACAGAGGAGTATTCAGGCCAGCTTGACTCCATACTCTTGGGAACAGCAGCCATGCCGCTGAAAACTGCATGAAACAAATGCATGCTAAATTAGTTAACAAAATGAATGTGGCAAAGGCATAATTTTTAGGTGTCAGACGGCTGTAACTTTAAACTCTTTTGTTTTATATATACACACACACACCTCCAGTCAAGTTAAGTGGGTTGTTGGGTCCAAATGCAGAGAAAGAGTTGAGGGAACTGAAGCTAGGACTGTTGATGCTTTCAACGGGACTCCATAATCCAGAGCTATTAATGGGAACATCATTTTTCATATTCACATGTTTAAGCATCACATTAAACATCACAGTATGTAGACATTACATGTCACAGCAGTTAACTTGCCTATCAGAGCTGTCACTCTCCACTGATGTCATGTGAGGTAGGGCCACCTTTCCGAGGCTTTCTGTCTTACCTGAGCCACTGCCACCTAAAAGCACACAAGCACACAATCAAAAAGCCTGCTGTCAACAGAAAAGGTTACAGCAGCATATTACAGCACTTCTCCTCTGGCACAAGGAACCACACCATATCGCGAACAAATGAAACGACCCGTACTGTCACTGTCCTGCTCGATGACAGGGGTGAATATGGACCGCAGTTAAGCTGACTATGTCGCTGATTTCTGATTGGTCGAAATGTTATTGAAACATGGAAAGAGGCCTTTTTTTTTTTTACTATCCATGAAAAAAAACAATGGAGATACAAATTAACAACTGGAAGTCTATGAAGTACAAGCACTACTATCTGTTTGGGCTAAAGATACATTTCTGTGGGAGTTTTCTATGACAGCAACAAATTTATCTTTAGAGCTGTGAGAAATGCAAAGACGTACCAGGACATCACTAACAAGTTAGCTGGGTAAGAACTAAAACAAGACTATAAATCGAAATGTGCTAGGCAAGTTCTGTGTCATCGCAGAACAGTTTAGGTACAGCATGGGTCCTGTATGTCCATGGAAAAGTGCCTTTATGTTTTTTGATGGCAATTTAACACACCAGGGCTTTTGTCATAGCCGGCAGCCACAGCTGCAAAAGTGGGGTTTCCATTCTTCCCAGGTAGAGATGTGGTCAATTTATTCCCTGGAGCCTTCTTTGAGTTTACCTCACTGTACAAAGATGACGACAATTAACAGCATATTCAATATTACAAAATGTGTAATGCTTACAAACTTCTAAATGGAGCCATAATGTGTCAGGATGTGTGTTGGCTTGCTTGAATTACCTGCTGGTGTTGAGCACACTGCTGTAGCTTCCACGTGGCATCAAAGTGGGAGAGGTAGGGGGAGGGGAGCAAGCTCTGGAGATGGCAGAGATGGGCCTCTTCAGAAAGGGGTCTGCATTCATGGTCTGCAAGGAAATCTGTTGAAGACTGTCTGCTTCTAAAAATAGAAATATTAATATTAGAATATATTCGCTGAAAAGAACATGCCCTTAAAGTCATATACCACTGGAAAAATATTCAATTACATTTAGAGCAGAAGCTCTAATGGACTTACGGCTGTTGATTTTGAAAGGAACATCCCATTCTGGTGGAGGGGACTCTTTCTCCCCCTCTGAGCCACTGCTGAACTCTTGCATAAAGCCGTTGTTAAGGAACTTTGCCAATGGAGATACCAATGGACGCCCATCCTCCAGCTTCCCACCAGGTACTAAAAAAAGAGCATTCACAGTTACCACGGATCTTCAAGAGCAAGTGGAAGCATCTTGCTAAAGCCATACGTTACACATACCTCTTTGTTTCTGTGGAGGTCTTGTTTTGGAGATGTTGGAGGTTCCCGTGCTGATGACGGTTTTGGGGAACGTCTTGCGCTGCTTGTTTTCCAATGGAGTGACATAGGGGAGTTCCAAAGAACTAAAACAGACAAAAATAAAGGTTAAAAATAAACACCTACTAAGAACTTTGTTTGCTAGAATTATGGACAGTTAAAACTAAAAGCAAGTTCATAACCTCAGCTGAGCTCTCTAAAGGAACAATAACTGGAACTGATATTGTTTTGCTTAAAAATCATTAGGAATGGATTCAAAACCTGGACTTCTCCACTTGATTCTCTTTTTTAGTGGATGATTGTTTCTTGATTTTGGGTTTAGTTGGGGAGGGAGGGACTTCTTCTGGTTCTTTGTCTACTGCGACTGTTCGGACCTTCTTCTTCACTGGTTCCTATGTAATACAAAACCACTCATTAGGAGATTAAATGAGCATTATGAATGTTGACAAATTGCTATATTAAAATTTGGCATTGTGGGTGTGTACCTCTTTAATAATAGCCTCTGTATCTGGGTTGGAGGTCTCTGTGGTAGTGGAGGAGCTGTCATCATTGTCTGCAAGTGCCTCTTTTAATTCTTCTCCTTGAGTCTTTCCCTTTGCTTTCCTCTCTTTCTCTTCTTTCTTTTTCTGAGCCTTTGATTTACTCTTCAATTTCCCTTTCGATTCCAGCACTACTGACAAAAAATATTTTAATCAAGTTAGTAAAATTCAAAAGTTTAGCAATCACAACCATTAGGTCTATGTTGATTTAAAATTAGCATTTTAGCAGCTTTCTAACTGGTATTACCTTTGTTTTGTGAAGGCTGCGGTACATTCTGCTCTGTGAATGCACTGATGGCAGGAGACTCAGGTCGGTCCAAGTCTTTGTCCATGGCTATGAGAAGTCTGTTGTAGTCTTGATCTTCCATGCTTTGACCTCTGTGGGGCTGTGACAGAGTAGCTGTGCCAAGGTTTTGGAGTTCTTCCAAAGGGCAAGAGGTCTGCTGCTGCTGTTGCTTTGAGTTTTTTGTCTTACGATGGGTTAACTGAGAGAGTCCTTGGCCGCTGTCTTTTATGAGCTGTGAGGAAGAAGGGGTGGAAGGTTGCATAGATGCTGAGCGGCCTGAGCCTGTTCTGGACTTGCTGTCCCCCAAAATTGTGCTGCCATTGGAGTTGGAGTGGGGGCCACCCTGCCGCCCGCCAGCTCGTCCACCACTACCTGACCCATACATTCCTCTAGTCGAGTTCTGGTGCGAGTCAGCAAAATCATTCAAGCTGCGTAGAAATTGCAAACAGTGAAATTGTGTCCATGTATTAAAGAGAACATACAACAAAACAACAGAAACAAGGTAAACTTACTTTGCATCACTTTGAATTCTTACAATTTCCCTGAGATCAAATGGTTTTCCGGTCTCCATGGGAGAGTTGGATTCCACAGATAGGCGTCTCTTAAAAGGCTCCCATATTCCCTGGGCCTCCAGATAGGCGGCAGCGATAACCAGGAGAAACATAGAACTACAGAGATACAAGGATATTTATCATCCACCTCACTTTATTTAAAGTCAGCTGCTTCTCCAACAATATAAAAGAGGCACATTTAGCTCTCAGTTCAAGAAACTAGTGTAGAAGTCTTGCTTGTTAAAACAAGACAAACTTAGAGGTTAAAAAATACAAATGTTTTTGATCCTTATAGTCAATTAACAAACACTGACAAATTCCACCACCCTCAGCTACTGTTGCTATGTCTCTTAGAACTTCAGTTCAGGACACCTAGTAGTAAATGCAGTAATTAGGTTGCAGACTTAAACATTCCGTAGAACAAAGATTAATAGCTTTTAATAGCACATGAGAATTATATTTGAAAACATTGTCACCATTCCCAACGTAATGAATCTGCTGATAACTAGCTATCAGTTACCAAATTATCAAATATTTGAAACATGTAAAAAATGAAAATACCAGTGGACAGTCCTATGTATATACCTACCACCAATCAGAGAAAGTAAAATGAATGAAAAGTACACTGCAGCATGTCATGCATGGAACAATTTGACGACAGCACCAACACTGACCTCATAAAAAGGGAGACAATGATGTAGAGCTCCAGTTCCCAGTTGGGTGGTGGGATGGTCTCTGCACAAACTGGCAACACGTGATAGGGCAATGACGCGTTCAGCACGAACGCAAACTCCGAGCCGCCTGCCGACACCAGCTTCAGTTCCCGAATGACTCGTGAAGACGTGAAATCTGGTGTAAACCTGCATCAAACAAATGAAATACACAGACATTTGTGGGTGAAAAGAGTTTTCACTAAGTTGAGAAGTGTTAAATAAATTTAATCAGAACAAGGGAAAAAGTACTTGTATATTGACAGTTTGAATTAAATCTTGTGTAACCAAAACTTTCAGAGTATGTTAATGTTACACGATTTTGTCCCAAGTCAGTTACGGAACTGTGTGCATGCGTGTGCCAGTCCTCAGTAATGAGTCCCATGGGATTTTTTAAGGGTCAATGTGGCCTTTTGCCTTCACCATGCTGCTCATGGAAAGGAAGCTCCCCAGCGTGAAGTTGACCATAAGCTTATTCATAAGAACTTCCTACCTGTAGTAAGGTGAGATCCATGCTGCACACACACCATATACACTGATCGACCATAACATTAGAACCACTGACAGTTGAAGTGAATAACCTCGATCATCTCATCACAAATTTCTGAGTAAGTTAATGCTAGCTATGCCAGAAATGTATCACAGTGCATCACAGCTTGCTGTATATGAGGCTATGCGGGCACAAACCAGTCAGAGTGCTCATGCTGGCCCTGTACACTGTTGAAATTGCCTAGAATGAGCACATGAGTGTCAGAAGTGTACCATGGAGGAATGGAAGAATGGGCCTGGTCTGATGAATCATGTTTTCTTTTGTATCATGTGGGCGACCAGGACCATGTGCAGTATTTATCTGGGGAACAGAATGCAGAATGGGAAGAAGGCAAGTTGGTGCAAGCAATCTGGACAATGTTCTGCTGGGAAACGTTGGGTCCTGGCATTCATGTGGATATTACTTTGACACGTACCACCTCCCTAAACATTGCTGCAGACCAAGTAGACCCAGTCTTTGCAAGGTACTAATTGCTTCCACCTGTGATCAGCTGAAATCATTTTGATCAGTTTAGCATACAAACAGATATTCCTTGAGCAGTCCAGTGCATTGTAGTGCAACTGAAAGCAAATTATCAATTATAGGTAGTAAGGCACAGTCAAAAGATCTCAGGGATAAAGTTATGGACAGGCACAAGTCAGGAGACAGATCAAAAAAAAAGAAAAAAATTCTATATACAGCAACTAAAATAAGTATTGAACATATCATTTTCTAAGTAAGTATATTTCTAAAGGTGCGATTGACATGAAATTCAACGGTGTAACAAAATGGAATGACACAGGTAAAAAGTATTGAACACGCTTACTGAAATTTATTTAATACTTCTCGCAAAAGCCTTTGTTGGTGACGACAGCTTCAAGATGTCGCCTGTATGAAGAAACTAGTCACATGCATTGCTCAGGTGTGATTTTGGCCCATTCTTCCACACAAACAGTCTTCAAATCCTGAAGGTTCTGTGGGCCCCTTCTATGAAACCTGAGCTTTAGTTCTGTCCATAGATTTTCTATAGGTTTCAGGTCAGGTGACTGGCTGGGCCATTCTAGCAGCTTTATTTTTTCTTTCTCTGAAACAAACTGCGAGTTTCCTTGGTTGTGTTTGGGATCATTGTCTAGCTGAAACGTCCACCCTTGTTTCATCTTCATCATCCTGGTAGATGGCAGCAGATGTTTTGTACATTTTCCCGTTCATCATTCTTTCAGTTGTATGAAGCGTGCCAGTGCTGAAAAATAAGTGTTCCCACCTCCAAACTTCACTGTTGGTATGGTGTTTTTTGGGTGATATGCTGTGCCTTTTGACCTCCAAACATGATGTGCATTATGCATCCAAAGTTCAGTTCTGGTCTCATCAGACCAGACTATATCCTCGCAGTATTTCACAAGTTTGTCTAAATGTTGTTTAACTTTAAATGCGCTTCAACATGATTTTTCTTTAGCAATGGAGTCTTGTGTGGTGAGAGTGCATGCAGGCCATGGCGGTCCAGTGCATTACTTACTGTTTTCTTTGAAACAACTGTACCTGCTATTTCCAGGTCTTTCTGAAGCTCTCCACAAGTGCTCCAACAGTGCTCACTGTAACCATCCTCTGTAACCAATGCCATCAGTATGTTCTGCAATTATAAGGTTGCTCTTGAGAGAGCACTTTGGTTTTACCCACCATGAGAGGTTTCTTGTGCGACACCTAGGTAATGAGACACCTTTTTATAGGCCATCAGTTGGGACTGAACCAGTTGATATTATTTTTCTAATTGCTTATATATTTCAGCTGGTGTTATGGACTTTCCATGCCTTTTTGCACCTTCCTTTCTTCATGTGTTCTTTTTCCCCTCTGTCATTCCATTTTATTACACATAACTTAATTTATTGACTTCATTTCATGTGTGGATTGGATGGGGACCTCTGGTGAGAATTTCAGATCAATAGGACCTTTAGAAATATATTTACTAAGCAAATTGGTGACGTGTTCAATACTTATTTTACCTGCTGTACATATATACGGCACGCATACCTCACCCAGGCTCAAAGGCTTTAACAGTCCCTAGGAGCACAGTAAAGTTTGTAACTGTGTGCACATGACATCACCACACATGCTCCACAAACACGGCTTGTATGGCAGGGTTGCAAGAAAAAGCCACTCCTCCAGAAAGGCCACATCAAGTTTAAACTGAGTTTGCCAAAACGTATCTTGAAGGTTCTGAGGCCAAGTTGGAAAAACCTGTGGCCAGCTGAGATCAAAATCCAACTATTTGGCCTCAACACCAAATGATGCATCTGACGGAAAGCCAAAACAGCTCACCATCCAAAGAACACCATACCTGCAGTAAAGCATGCAGGAGGCAGCGTCCTGTTGTTGGTTTTTTTCTCTGCAACAGGATCTGGGGCTCTTGTCAGGACAGAAGGAAGAATGAGGCAAAATACTGTCATTCTTGAGGAAAACCTGCCCTCTGCTAGAAAGTTATCAGTGGGAAGAAGCTTCACCTTCCAACAGGACAGTAACTCGAAGCACACAGCAAAATTGACCACTCAGGCATTGAAGGAGAAAAAGGTGAATGTCATCATATGGCCTAGTGAGAGCACAGATTTCAACCCAATTGAAAATCTGTGAAATTACTTGATTGCAGTGCACCAACGGCCAACATCCAATATAACTAAGCTTGAGCAGCCCTGTAAAGAAGAGTGGGCAAAATATTTCACAGTGCAGAGGTGCAAAGTTGGTAGAAAAGTATTGAAAAAAAGACTCAAGGCAGTAATTAAAGCAATAGACTTCCAAAAAGCACTGGTAGAGGGGAGGATCCCTTTATCTATCTCCGATTCTTTTTATACATTTTCATAAATTATAAGTTGCATTTGGATAAATACAGCTGGAAAAATTCTTTTAATTTCAAGTTAACAAAATGTCAATCACACACACACACACACACACACACACACACACACACACACACACACACACACACACACACACACACACACACACTTACTTCCCAGAGAGGAAGACAGAGAGGCAATTCACATACCTGTTAAGGTCTACAGGAAACTCTCCTCACAGTTCTCATATATTAATTGCACCGTTAGGCACTGAAGTACACACACACACTTGACAGGTGATGTTTACCTACCAGTTGGACACACTGACCTAGTTTTACTAGCGCCTTCTCAGAAGACATTTCATACAAGAGCTTTCACGCAGCTTTTTGCAGCTTTGACAAACCCTAACCCAGTTTACGTTGGCACTAAACATTTCTCTTTCAAATTTTCCCTAACTACTGATGCTTATTAGTCAGTCATCAAGGTAAAGTTATAGGTCACAAACAAAAAATGATTATATGTTGCCAGTTACAGTTAAACAACCTGACTATCAGTGGGATATTACCTCCAATTCTAATTCACAACTACAAAGTTTAAGAAAATACCGGGGAAACTCACAATATGATGAGGTCTCTCGAAGTGTTTGGTTTGAGTGCAAATTCTTGACAGTTGAGAACTTTGAATCCATAACCCTGGCAGGGGGTGCCACTGATTTCCATGGACCGGATATGAATAGGGAGAAGCCCCGTGTTCTCGAGTCTGAATGTCCTCCGCAGAGTGAAATTTGGTTCCTTGGGTTTGTCTTAAAAGAAAAAACACACAAACATCAATAAAATGCCACAGTTGACACCATCCTAATAGCTACTAGCAGTTAAAATAAGCCTACACTAATTTCATTCAACCACACCCAAATAAATACATTCATTATAGCATTCCAATTCTCAGCCCTTATGAATTTGCTGCAGTGTGGGACTTCATCAGTGCAGCTTTACTTTCTTTCACAAGAAAAAAATGGAAAAGCCATAGAACAAGCAGAGCAAAATTTTACTGCAAAAAAGTAGTGAGAAAATCTATCACAGAAGGTATGAATATTTGCACAGACTCCGACAACTCACATGGAGTTAAAAAAAAATCCTGTCTTCAAGTATGTGAGACACACAATGAAGTAATATTGCCATGTCTGACAATCACTGTGGTTGAGTATACAGCTCTTAAAAATATTTCCTGAGAAAGGAAGTGGTTATTCAGAACTGCACAAACAATAGAGTTGGACGCTGAGGATGTCAACTGAAGAATGTCTTTGGAAGCTTTTCTCATGAAATTCTCTCTCAACTTTCACCTAAAATGAACCAATACTTGAACTCACTCACTTTCTGAACAGTCTTTGAGGAGTGCTTCGGTCATCTTAAATCTCAAGGAGCTGCCTGGTCCCGGGGCCTTCCCAGCTAACTTTAGACTTTCTCTGGTACCCTGACCATGCACCACAATCAAATCTACCACTGTCAGGTTATTCCTATACAAACAATAAAACATACAGTTACAAAAGCAATAGCATAAAATGTTGTTATTCTAGTTAATGCAAAGCCTGGCATCAAAAAAAGTCTCTCCTCCTTTGTTCAAATAAGAAACATGCTCTCAGGCAAACTGAGGTCAGACACTTTTTTGTCTGGTGTACTGACAATCATTTTTTTCAGTTTTACATTTCAAATGTTGATTAACTATTCGTCATTTCTACTATATAAGAAACTGAATGATAAAAAGAAGAATTAAGGTCAATAAAGATCAGGTCAGGCTTCTGGCTCTAGATTGTGAAAGGATTTAGTATATCGCTGTGGGTGGGGTTGTGTATACTGTATGTAGACTAAGCAACAAGAGGTCACCTGACTACCAGCAGGGAGGACACACTACGATTGCTGATGGGCGTGAACTTCACACTAAGGGACTTCGCTTCACCAGGCATGAGCAGCATGTTGAAAACAAAAGGTCGTGTTGACCCTTCTAGAAATCCTGTGGAAGTTACTACTGAGGACTGACACACACACACAGACACACACAGACACACACAGACACACAAAATATAATTGTTGCAATCTTAAAACTCAGTTATAAGTACCAACAATTCCTGTAGAATGAACTATGGAAAGAAGCAAAAATGCCGAATTCCTACAAAGACCATGTTCACAGCATCAAAAATGAAAGTCAAATAATGACTATGATGTGTGCATTTGCATATATGTTTAGCCAGCACACTTGAACATAATGTAAATTTGTGCAAGATGGGGTAGTGTTTAAGTCAGAAGGTACAGGAAGCTAAAGAACATCTTGCCTAAAACTGACAAACTAATTGCTTCACAGTTTTTATGATGTTTTGAAGGTGGGGTGTACAAGTGTTTCTAACAGTGCAACCAATTTTTGAAAACCTCTGATTATGCATTAGTTTTGGCTGGGCCAAGTATTGCTTGTGCTTCTTTCTATCCAAAAAACTAACAGAAAGCCAATCAGCATTAACATAGATTTGCACAATATGTAGTTGAGATTTTTGAGGTGAACAAGTAGTGGCCTCTGTGAGGCTGCTTCTCCGCACTGCAATACAGATATGTTTACATGCATCTTTGCAGAAGTATAAACCAACCTTAATGCTTTGGACCCTAAAATACAGGCTTGGCAAATGTTTTACATTTGCAAAAGAAACCCTCAAAAAAGTTTTAAAAAATGTTTAAGGTCATTTTTCACTGTCAGGAGACATTTTTGTTTATGCTCATTTTGCTGATATGTTTTAAGCTCATTTTGCTGTGTAGCTAAACAGTGACATCATGTTATAAAGTGTTATAATGAAATTTTCCAAAATCTGTCTGTAATTTGCTAGTCACATTTGAACCTGCAACCACAATGTGAGCACTAATCTAAAGAGTGGACTATCTAGAGGACACTGCACATATAGTGTAGACCAAGCCTGGTATTTCAGAATCATTAACATCACATCAACATTCATGATATGTCAGACAGCTGTTTTTCCAGTTTAATGTGAATTTAGAAGTTGAGATATCTCCAATTGTTCTTAAAGTTTCCACATAGTTGAAGGGTTACGCAGTTAAATAAACCAGGAATTTAGACCCACTGTGAAACCTATAATGATACTCACTTGATTTCTTTGGACCTCAAATTCCAGTGTATTTGTGTCAATGGTAGATAATTTTCCCCTTGGGAATCTGTGAGGAACCAGTGAACAAATTGATCAAATTATGGTAAATGCTTACTTTCAAAAACAGACCTGGCTAAAAGAGAACATTTAAACAATCCAAAAAGCACATATGCAATACCGTATGGAAAAGACTGGACTTCATGACGATTTAATACATGCTAGGTCATTTGCGTTTTTTCACAATGCGTGGGTGCTCCTGGAATGTAACCCCCGCAAATTTCAGTGGTCGACTGTATTACCATTTGAGTCTTGGCAAAAGAAAGACAGGCTTCCTGTTTTGTTATGAGTAGCACAATAAAATTGGTGTGATCAAGTTGACCTGGTGTGTTACCTGTCTTCTAATAATCCAGTGAAAGCTGATGGATTTGGGTAGAGGGCCACTGGTAGAACTTGCACGTAGACTGGGACATCAGCCGGGTTCTCCAGAACAACTTCCTCTTCCTAATACAGAAAGAGTTTTATACATATAGACAGGCTAAATTTTCTGTGTGCAAAAGCAACTGCAAACTACTATGAACAAGAACAGCAGCAGGAGAAACAACCACCATTTATTCTGCTGCTACAATGTTTACTTAAGCCTACTGTTACACAATAATACTGGAATTATTTCAGCATTGGGCAGATGGGCTTCAAACAAGAGCTGCACAATACGGACAAAATATCAGTGATGCCAGAATACCAACAACTGAATAGCTCCAACATCAATAAAGCAAATAGTAGCACACAATTTTGCCAACTGGCAAATCATAACTGAACTTTACCTATCAAAGTTCTCAGTATTGTGACTCACACACAATTGGGTTTTGACTGGAAATGTAAATGTAAATGCTTCCCTTCCCTCTCAACAATGCCCATCATATATTTGAAACCACTTCTCCTTGCCAGAGTTGAATAACAAACCTTTACAGGCAAAACAAGTCCACTTCAGCAACTGAATCAAACATGCTAACAAATTTAACATCATTCAATCACTGACAACAAGTTGGGAAGAATTTTCTATTTTTTTTTTCCAGCCTTAAAAAAAACCCCTACAAACAAAATTTCCATCCAGCAGTGACTAATATTCCTGATTAAAAGTAAATGCAAGTTACATTAAGTTGTAATTGTATGTGTTGCCATATGATAAGACGTAAGGGTGTGTTTACAATTCTTCCACAACACAACTGAGAGCAGCCTCTTCAAAATACTCCACCTACACTATATGGACAAAAGTATTGCAACACATTGTTTTTCACGGTTTGAGCTAGGCTGCAAAGGAGCGGGGGGGCAACTCCATATTAAAGTCTATGTATTTGACTGCAGTGTCATGGTGAGGCATCCCAATTATTTTGTTCATATAGTGTATAAACTAACATTTGAATGTTAACACGATCGTGAACATAACTGAGCCCTTTCAGATGGCAACTAAGAAGAATAAGAGACCATTGAAATAATTTTCCAAGACAACACAAGATTTTCCAGGACATCTTCCTCCCATTTTCCATGCACTGGTGATGACTGGAATTCTTTTCCAGGTTTTCTAGGAAGAATGAGTACTTCCTGTTAACACTAGTGCACTGTAGGAAATCAAGCCATTATGACACAACCTCCAGAGAAATCTGCCTACTTTTAAAAGGCACCGATAGGAGACGAGAAGTGGACACAGAGAAGAATAGTAACCATAAAGCTGCTGTACTGTACAGTGTAAAAATGACCTTTGGTTGCTGTTGTCTCATAAAATAGGTTATTATAGTAACTGAATTATTTTCCAGAGCATAAATACATTTTAAGGGAACTACTAAAAAAACAGCAGTGACAGAATTACTCCATTGCATCTAAACTTGTGTGCTGGTGAGCGATGGATCAAAATCCGATCTTTCTAGGCAACACTAGTCAGATCATGTCTGGAAAAAACGCAGCTGGACCTGATGATCATCGCAGTTGTCACACATTAGAAGGTGGAAATGGTTTTGCTTTGCCGTATTAAGATTTGGATGACTGGCATTACCTTGAATAAAGTGTAAAAGGAAATTCAGGACATGAAACAAAGCTTGAACACAGTTGTATTAAAACAACCATTTAAAAGAAAGAGAGTGTCTAGATCAGAATATTAAAAAATTAGGTTAAAAAGACGACCTAGTCTGACCTAAATGGAGATTCTGTGGCAGAACCACAACTAAGCAGTTCATGTGCTTTCAGTTCCCCCTCACCCGACCTTTAATTATTCTAACCTGGACTTTTTCTGTGCTTCGGATACTTGTCTCAATAAAACTGTGTTCCAGTTTTATTTAAAATGATGGTCCTGAATTTCTCCGTAGACTACATTCGAGTCATTATAAATCATCCAAGTTTGGAGGGCCTCCTCCTATGCCACTTACAGGCTCCTCACTTATTCCAAGCATCCATTAAACAGTAGCCACTGCATTATTCTTTTTAACAAATAAATGAAATGAATATGGAAACTGCATACTCACATATTGATAATTATGCTTTGGTATGAAAAAAAAGCAAAACAACGCATAAAAATGGGTACTGAGTGTCTGAGTACTTACTGAAGAGCTGTTGGTGTTGGTGAGGGGGAACTGAACTTGTGAGGAGTTTATTAGTGATGGCCATGAGAGTTGTGCTGAGATTTTAGCCTGCACCTTTTTCTGCAGATCTGTATTTACTTCAAAAAAAGCTTCAACCCTACACAAAAACAGGACAATAGTTACTACAAATATGCCACTGCTGTTATATATTTATAAAAATATGATTTGAAACATGCGAAATTGTGCACCCAGGAATAACAGGAGGAAAAACTTACTCAAGGCCCGATTGTTCCTTCAGCTCCCTCCACCTCTTCAACAGCCTCTGATGCAAATCTACATCAGCATCCCAAATGTCCTCCTGCATAGTCAGGCTATGTGGTCTTGCTTCAGCTGCAAAGACAACAAAATCAGTCCAAGTATTCTGACACTTTAACGCTCACAAAACACACACAGTATCAGTTACCTGAAGAAGCCAAAAAAGAGAAAAGAAACTTACATTTCAGCATAAACGGTAGTCCTACATAACAGTGATCGCCACACTGTAAACTGGCATCAAAATAAATATTTGCTATCTGTAAAACAGAAAGCAAGAATGAAATTAAGGCAGATTCCCAGGGTATGAACTGTAGGTACACTGTAAATGTACTAAATGCTAAATCAGGAGACTGGTGGAATTTAGACACATACCTTAGACTTGCGCCTGGGCTCCAGCTCAACTTTGTTACTGCGAAGTCGTTTGTAGTAGAACCGCACATCCTCGGTGAGAGAAAGGATCTGCTGAAGCCTCACCCTCTGTGAGAATGAACTTTGAATGCTAAGACCCTGGTGAACCACTTTCCCCTGGGGGGTGGGGGGGGTGGGGGAGAGAGACAGAAAGAGAGAGAGACACACACACACACACACACACACAATCAACTACACAAAATCAACTACACTCCTGAGGGAGAGGGGAGAGAGACATGCAGGAAATGTTTGGAAATTGCTAAAAGTTTGTTTCTTGACTCTAAAACCAAGCATTCAAAACAAATTCAGCAAGTGTGCTGAAGAGCAGACAGCGACAGATGACTAAAAAGAGCTAACAGTGTCATGTGTTTACCACCTATGCTTTTTTCAAAATGTGCATAAGAGGTCCCTCTAATTTTAGTGTTTCAGCATAATCTTCTATAATTGAACATCTACAAATGTTGTTTTTGAATAATGATAGATAAATAAATAAATAAATTAATAAACAAACAAACAAGCTATGCAAACACCATGAAATTTCCTACTGTGCTTTCTGCATTTTTAAATCAAGTTGCTTTCATGATTCAATCTGTTGTCAGGTTTATTTAGGTTTGATGTATTATCAGTCCCCCAACTAAAGCATTTGACTCTGTGATCATCTGACTTTGACAAGACAGATTGGCAAGGCTACACTAAATGTATTAGTCAATGCCTCTGAATGGTAAAAGAATGGTCCCACATGTAATTACTTTATCTCACAAGATGCTAAGACTAACAAAAATAAGTAATATGTTCTGTCAGAAAGTACGTTTAAAAAATTACAGAAGTTGTGCACTCCTCATTTTTTCCTCTTTGAAATCATAAAAAAAAACCAAAAAAACATATATATATATATATATATATATATATATATATTGGCCTACATTCTTACAGACAAACATATGGATCATTGTACTTTGCAGATAACTTACCGGAAAGGAAGGGGGCATAATAATGTGTTTGGGTGAACAGCTTAATGTGCCCACAGCTATGAGGGCCTTTACTGGAATGGTCAATATCTGTAAGAGACCAGAGAACAAAACAAAAGTGTAAAACAGCACACCTGGGCAGGTATGATCAGATTAGTGTTTTTAAGTGAGTGTAGATGGATCACATACCTCATAATCTGTGGTAATGTGTATAGCGCCATCATACACACCCTCCAGCGCTTTAGCCACAAGTGTGACTTTAAATGCTGCATAATATCCTGAAGCTAAAATGACCTGCAAAGAGAGACATTCACACATGAACACAAACTGAACAGCTTTGGTTCCCACATGCTTTTACTACATAAACATGCTTGATGTGGGAGAGCTGCATAGAAAACCCTTGCCCTTTGGTGTTAAAATATGAAAATCATGGTGCAGGATATGTAGAAGTTATGCAGATCATTATACTTAATTCTTTGATGTTAGTTGACTGATTATATCCTTGAACAAACATAGACACGTCAGTATATAAACATTTAGCCTTGTGCATTCAACATCTGAACACTGTGTTGGAACAGCATGCAAAACAGAGTTAAATTGTCCTTATGTAATTCATATTCAACCAATCGTGGTATAGTGGTCCCAAGAGCATACATGAACTATGCCTGATTAAATAAAAGAGGTTGGTGTCTCATTCATCACCAAAGAATTTAGCTGACAAGTGGTGCAGCATCCTCCCAGACTCCATTGTTTAATTCTTACTAGGCAATTTTCAAACTACATTTTAGTTTTTTCAGTAGTCATGAGATCTAAAGCTTTACAAACTGATTGGATTAACAGACAGTAAATGATATTTTAGAAAACAGTATAAAGAATAATCAGAGTAGGGTGATTCCAACCACCTGTAGCAACTGCTGGTTTAAGTGGATTAGAGAAACCAGGCTGTTGGAACATAATCCTGGAGAAGATTTTTACTCTCAGAATTTCCGAACTCTGAGAATAATAGCATGATTCTGTGTGTACACATATACATAATGATTGCCAAGGTTTTACAAACTCAGATAAAGGCCATGGTTATGTGCGTGTATATATACACACACATGTCTAACAACCTATTGAACTATTACATGTAGCCTTACCGTTTTGTGATGGGCTGCTGAAGTGTTCTGGAGCTCTTGGATTCGGCCCAGAGCTACACTCCTGTTCCCTTTCTCTGTGCTCAGTAGCTCCATCGACAGACTATCTCCAGTTACCAGCCATGACTTTATTTCCAGCTGCAGAATGAAATTGAGCTGAAAGTGACTGTCATATGTGAACACAGCAAACATTGTGAACAGCACTCTCTATTTAACCCATTCACTAAGTGAAGCAGCAGGCAGCCAGGAACACAGCACCTTGGGAGCAATGTGTGGGGATGGTACTTTTCTCAAGGGTACCTCAAAAGTGCCACTAGCAGCCCTGGGATTGGAACCCATGACCTTCTGATCGCAGGGTCAACTCCCTAGCCATTAGGACACCAGCTAGGGCACCAGGAACACAGCATCCCGGGAGCAGTGTGTGGGGACGGTACCTTGCTCAAGGGTACCTCAGAGGCCCTGGGATTTAAACCCACAACCCTCTGATCCACTAGGCCACCAGCTGTCCCAGAGAAACAATGGATCACCTTAGATAGCATGTTAACAGAATAACTACAGCCTTAGAAGGAACCACAAAAAAAGCACTGCAGACAGATCCACAAAAAGGTCTTATGAAATCAGTGTGCCATCGTTCACTAACAAGGTATTTCAGTTCATTCCCATTTAGTAAACGTGATACGTTCATTCAAGCTTGCCACCCTGTATAATTAGAATCCTGTAAATCTGTACAAGACATTTCATGCTATGCATTAAATCAAACTATACTCTGTATCTTAAGGGGGGAAAGTTATGGCAAATTATCAGCCATTCTTCACTGATAAGATAACAACTACCCTGTAACCCAAACCCAGTGGCCCACGCAGTTACCGGACACTTACCTCTATGGGGTTACTGTTGACAACCACAAACACCAAACTACTGGTGTCAGTGGCACTGAGGACACCAAAATCTAAGATCTCTTTTGGACTTGGTGAAAGGACTACAGGCTGTGGATGGAACACATACAAAGAGCTGCTTAATAACCAAGATATTATCTCAAACAATTACCAGGAAATATCAGATTTCTCCTTTATTCCCCTCCAAAATGTCACTACCAAATTTATATAAACATTTCCAAATAAACAAATAAATAAATTTAAAATATAGTAAGAATTATTTACAGAAGATAACAATAATAAAATAAAATTATAACTACACAGCAGTGTAAATATCCACAGAAAAGTACTCAGGAGCAGTCTTACTCTTGCCACACGCCTACTGGTTTTATTACCGTTATAAAAATGACATCATTCTGGAAAAGTGATATGACCATAATGAGGCTCTGCTACGTTACCTCCAGAAAGCCAGTATATGCCCTGACAGGCAGGTGGAACTTGGATGCATTAGTGATGAGGAGGATGTTGCTGTCGATGTGAATGGAAGGACGCACAGGCCGGAACAGTAGGGAGAACATGTAGCGTGACTCATGGGGAGGAATGAGGACTGGCGCACTGAAATTATGTACCTAAACCATACAGGAAAACAAAACTGAATTCAATATTTACATGTTTCAGCAGTACAGTTTTAAAATGCCAAAAGTGCCACTTGCATTACATTCACATTTCTGATAAGCAGCAACACCAAAATAACTTGAGACTTCATTCTCAAACGTTATTTAACAGTTAATTTTTCAAATCACCTTTTTATGGCTGAGAAGACCTGTTTTATTAATAAACAATTGAGTTGGTTGTCATCAATTAGGTATAAGTAACTCATAGATAAAATAGCTCCATGCACGTAAACTCAACATGCTGACTCACGCTGAACATAGTCTTTGCATCCTCAGGAAGGGACACATTGTGGATGCGTATGGCAAAGTTAAAGGTGTTGGTGAGGTAGATAGGCCTATCCACAGGATCTACAGGGCTATCTCTGATGTGAAACAGGGTGGCTGTGTGGTCAAAGCCCAGATACCTAAGAAAGATAAAGAAAATTAATTTTTCCAGGATAACAAGAACAATAATTCAATAATAAAAAGAAAAAAAAAAGCATATATCTGACCCTTCTAAAACTTCAGCTTGATACGGGATTTCAAGTTTTGAGTAGCTTTTCTCTTTCGCCTTTACTGTTATTTTACCAGAAAACTGGTCTGGCCTTCTTGCTTTTGAAGCTGAAATGACAAAACAAACAAATAAAAAGGTACCAAAAAACATTATGTAAAACAAGAGAGATTTATTTCCTGAAAAATTTACTATTTTAAATAAACGGGCAAAGCTATTTCTGTACTTTGAGGTTTCACTTCAGCCCAGGCACCACAAACATGACCTTAATTATGATTATTATTATACAAATAAATAAATAAATAAATAAATGTTAAAAAAAAAATAATAATAGTATCAGGCCTCTAGAGATCCACCTTTGAAATGCTGTCAGTTACCCATTGGCTGACTGCTGGTCAAGTGGTTATAAAAGGAAGTAACTACTTTACCCTTCCTAACCGCTGTTTTAAAAAAAATAAAAAAAAACACCATGTCTCCTGCTCAGACAGTGCAGACACTACAGTATGCTTTCAAACCTCCTTCAATTTATTAAAGGTAACAGCTTTTTGCTTAATAGTAAATACTTAAGCAAATTTAGGAAGTGACTTATTTCTGCATTGTATTTTCTCAGGACATCTCTGAATAATGCAGTTCAGTAATACAAAGTAAACTTAACTTTTAAGTTATGACACATAAATTTTGATTAAATCAATAATAAAAGGTGATCATCTTTAAGCATAAGATTACAAAATATATTCCTTACCATCAAAATTAAGACTCGCAACTTTGGTATATCGACTCTCTCCTGCTTTAAGTGTGATCTGCTTGAACTCAACTGTAACGGCTTCGTTTGATGGTGTCGGACGAACGCTCTGTAAAATGGAAACACTGTTTAGGCCAAAATAAGGGGTGGCCAAGATAACGTTCATCATTCATGTGACAATTTTATATTGAGTGTCTGCTTACTGCAGACACTGTCAATTGTAGACATTGCAGACATTGTTTGATTCAGTTAAGTACAGCGTGTGAAATGCTGAATAAAATCACTGCATTAAAAAATCTGGAACTATAGTTTCATGCAGCATACTATACAGAAAGTAGCCAAGTGAGATTCAGCCTAAGCAGCCACACTCAAGATGGCCAGCTGATGGCAATGCTTTCAGTGGACTTAAATTTAATGAAACAAGAGGGGGGGAAAAACAAAAAAACAAACAAACAAAAAACCCTACCATGATTGACACATCTTTTGCTCCAGAATTTAGAAGATGCAAATTCAATTGTTTTGGTCGATCTGTAAAAGTACGACAGTGTTTCATTATGTATATAAAATCACCTGCATCAAGTGGAGTACATACTGTTAATACAAAATCTACATTAAAAAAAAAGGGAAAAAGGGAAAAAAACATACCTTGTGATCGAAGCGTACCAAAGTCCAGCATCTCTGTTGAAGAGTATATACCAGGTGCTGAAGAAAGGAATTCAACGTATTTAGTCTGAGCTTCAAATTAGAGACAAAAATCTCAGACTACCCATTTTAACTCCAAAAGAATGGTCATGGGAGTTCATCCTCACCTGTGGTGACCTCCACTTCCACAGGGAGGATGATGAATTCATCCTCGTCGGAGGCATTGGTTTTGATTCTGATAAAGGCTGTGTGGTTGTCAGCCTCTCGTGAGGAGAAGCTGGCCCTCATCACACCCTTGGTCTCAAATGGGGCAATCTCCTAGTATAAATAAGGCAAATTATTATGCACTCCGCGCTAGATGTATGCACAGATATCAAAGAAATGATTCAAGCTTATGCCCACCCATAATTTTTTGGTGCCCCCTTGTTGGCCAGTGGGCAGCTCTAGATGCAGATCACCTCCACTGGAATACATCTCTACAACCTAGAAGAGAAGGCAGAGTTATATGTCAAGCTGTTAACTTGTCGAGTAGCTCAGACCAAAAAGGCAGCTATTGATATGCATTCAACCTTAGACATCTGGCATAAAACAGGCTACTGTCATCATGGCAAGAGTAAAAGTTTACCTGGAGTGGTTCACTATGTGGGTTGAAGATGTTTATGAGGGGAGAGAAGCTGCTATTTACTGGTACTCTGGCCCCTACAAAGGGCCTGAGTCTGTAAGGATTAGGGATGCCCACACCAAACACCTGAAATAATACAACACATCGTCTAGTCAACTTCATACAGGGCCTACTTCATCCTGCCACTTCACCACATGCATTTTTTGGTCCTTTGACCAACACCACAACGTACTGTACCTGGTATGTGAACACTCCATGGTGAGATGTGTTAATAAATAACGTATTTTCTACATTCCCTACTACTCGTGCAAGAAACACTACATCAAATGAGGTGTTTCCTCCTGGGGGAATTATCTGCAATAACAAGAATAAGAAAGTCAACGTCACAACAGTGTATTTGAATTAACAAAGTTAAAATACAAACTTCAGTGATAAAAGCAGAGAAATCTCAGATTTACATTGTGACAACTTGTCTGTTTTCATCACGATACCAGCATCACAAACATGACCTTGAACTAAAATGTCAAACAATTTTACTAATAAGCAAAATTAAAGGTGAACTAAATATATCATGTGTACTACTACACATTAGGGACGGCTTTTAAACGCAAATACAAACATAGATATGGTTGTTTTTGGTAAATAAAGCCACTGGACTTTTCTGTGGACTACACTCATGCACATTTTAACAACATATTGATGAAAAAAACGTTTAGTAGCTTCTCTTACAATGTTTTAATCTGGAGTAAAAGGAGCTCTCATTAAATCCAAAGTTTGAGTTTTTAAGATCAAGAAATGCCAAGTAATTGCTGTGCAGTTTTAATACAGAAATGCTCTTTATGGAACATAAACATGAGGCCACACAGCCTTAAAAAACGAATGGAGTTTGTTTTTTCCCCAAAACATCATCGTTTTCAGTTTCAGACAATGATTATGCACAAAAACCTCTACTTCCTCTATAAACTCTCTGATGGTCTACTTCCATATTTCTTCATTCATACTTGTATTTGTAAAAAAGGGTCTCCCTGCGAATAAGGTCTCAGCCCAAGCTGTGTACCTACGCACTGATTCTGTAATGTATTAATTACTATTAAGCTTAACTAACAACCAATATCACAGCACAGCTCAAAATAATCACAATCTAGACTCACTATACAGTAATATCACAGGGGGTGAAATTAAACAAAACCCCATCATTTTTTGTTGATCCTGTTCAACCCTTGTGAACTGGACTGAGTTCATGGTGGATGACCTCTAGTCTTGTTAAACATTGGCTATAAAGAGCTGAAAAGGTCAGCATGAGGCTTTAATTTATTACATAGGTGTCAGGAACAGGTGGGATGTGTTTAATTTATTACTGTCTGGAGTGTGTGAGCAAACACACGGTCACACACAGAGCACCTAATATAGAACCTTAAGCTTTAATGAGTTCACTGCCCTTTGGTTATACAGTGTGTGTTTAAGTGAGTATCTACGAAAACAGCACCGCGCATATATCAAATATCAAAAGTAGTTAGAGATTCAGGTGACGTTTGGTTAGAAATCTCATCCCTGCTGTGATGCACGAGGTATTCTTCCAGACAGACAAAGTCACTGTTGGGCGGATCAAAGAGGAAGCAGAGAATGTCTTCAGTTTTTTTTTTAAAAAAGCTCTTAACAGGAAGTTACCCATTTAACACATTTGCCACAACACTTCAGAAACACATTCATGCCTTACAACTTCTCCTATTCAGTGTTTGCACTGTTTAGGAGGGCTATAAAGTGAGAACGTACTTACCCTACTCTGGAAAAAGGACGCATGAAAATGTGCTGTTGTTGCTGATATTGATATTAAACTAATTTCCTCTGAACTTGGATTGTGTAAGTAAACTTTTTCCATTTTTGGCATCCCAACTGGCCTAGGGAGGAAAAAAAAAAAAACAACTGAATTTACTGACATGATAAGCTCAAATTAGACAATGGCTTAAGCAGACAAGGCTTCTTTTGTTGTGCGTAAAACTCCATACATTGTGTAAGACAGACATACAAAAAAGTGATAGCCAAGTGTTTCAGTTCTCAAATATATCTAGACAAATTCCCCCAACACACTCCCAAATATGGGTGACGTCAGGATCAGTAAACGTAACATTTGGCAACATGCTGGGAACGTTACAGTGATGTTAAGTACTGTTAGTAAAATTAATGCTGTATAGTGAGGTAGTAATTCAAATGGTTCCTCTGTTTTGTGGAGTATAGGAATAGTGCATGGGATGTTAAATCGGTTTTAGGATGCTTTCTTAACACCTGTTTTTAAAATAAATAAATACGTTTTGTAAAGAAAATCAGCCATTAAGGAGTTAACATTTAATGCAGAAATCTTTAGCCAGTGAAGGATCAAATAAAACTTACACAGATGTGTCTCTCAGAATAATATAAAATGTGATAAATTGAAAAGTAAAAAGAGCCAGTAAATTATACATTTTGAACTTTATATTACGTCGTTTATTAATTGTCTGGAAACTAAATAAAAAGAACATTTTATTATTAAGCTTAAATGTCTTGTATTCAACCATACGCTTGATTCAGCAGGTAGCATATTGCTATTGTATATATTCTCTTTTATAATAATCTCGTAAAGTACGTTAAAAAAAAACAAATGTAAGAGCAATGTAAACAACGTCATATTTGGGACAGTGCTTTACATGAAATGGAAGTACAGTCCAAAAGCAAAAACGTTTAATAGAAAAGGGGTCACAGTAAGAAAACGTATCAATAGAGCACATGGAGAATGTTGGGCCTCACCATGGCAGATTACACAGTCTGAGATTTATTGTGGGCCTGGGTAATTTAAGAAAGTCTTTATTGTCTGCTGCTAGAAACAGAGGCAGGATTGCCCAACGCTGCACAGCAATTCCTTACAAACATGTGCTGCTGATAAGGTGCTGTTTACTGAAAGCAGCAGAGAGAGAGAAAAGATGACAGGCACATGCGCCTTCAGTGCGTGACACAAAGAGGTTGTGTTACAACTCCTACACAACGAGATACAGTTAGATTTGGGATTACTGGCTTTGGCAACTGAGTGAAGGAGTTAGAGAGCTCTTGAGTGCTGTTAATAATGGCGAGCAAAAAAATTAGGCAAGCAAAACTCATGGATTTGCACATTAAAGTAGGTAGGTGTTTAAAAAAAAACCCTACCAAACAAACAAAAAAAAATTAAGATTTCTTGGGCTCTATATAGAAATTATAGTGGTATAAAAACATTTTGGATTCCCTCACAAATAAAACTTTCCATTTTCCAAGGCCATCTTTACGCTGGAACAATTGGCAGACGAGCAACAGATTAGATCATTTAGCACCAATATTTGTAGCAGGTGCTGCAAATATTAAAAAAGAGCCTTTAACAATGGAGGATGCACTTCATTTTGGCACTGGAACAATTTGAGTAATTATTTGGTTACAGTACACTGATACTGTACTAATACAATTATAATACAACTATACACACATACGACTGGAATATTTGCACTATTGATCATTTCTCACTGGCAACATGTATATGCACAAACATTTACTATTCATTCCTAGCCAGAATGAATGCAAGTCAGTGTAACGCATGCAAATTATTCTAACCATAAACAAAATGTATAATATTTCAAATTAGAAGATTAAACCACTATCCATTTATGGAAATAATTTGTCAGATAGTGTAGTGACAACAGTCATTAAAAAACACCGTCACCTACTGGGCATGTTTACATATTGAACGATACTGGAGAGATGTTTTCGTCTTTAATTTTCAAACAGGACATACAGCCGAACCCCCTGATCGCTCTTTTTGGGGTTGTTGAAGAAGACACATCCCATTTATCATCAATTCAACGTCAGGCCCTATCCTTCTCCTCACTTCTAGCCAGGCGGGCGGTGCTTATGAGATGGAAGGGTAAAGACACACCCACGGCAGAGCAATGGTTGAGAGATGTGATTTCAACCCTAAGCCTAGAAAAAATTCGCTACTCCCTTAATAAATCTAGCAAGAAATTTTTCAAAATGTGGGACCCTTTCTTACAATATTATGAGAGCCTGATTAGACCCTCCTCTAATGGGAGGTAAAATGGACAGGACTACTGAGGACTGTGCTCTTTCTACGTATTTACTTACGTATTTATGGATGTGTGCAGGGGACCGTAGCGCCGGTTCCCTCGGGAGCAGAGCGTCGAGTTTTGGGCGAGTTTGGAAAGGTCTCCTGGAGGCCTGTCACTGTAAAACGAGCTCTGATGCTTACAAAACATGCACAAACAAGCCAACTGAGCCATAAACTTTTTAAAAATTTGATTAAAAAACAGTATAACTTACCTTTCCCACTACAGTTGCTTCAAACTAGCAGGTCCACAGCGCAGATGTCTTCACTTCAGCTGCACCCGGTCCAAACAGGAAATTGACGATTATAAAATAAATGGACTTGTAGACATAATATAAAAATAAATACTAATACAACTATTTATTTAATATATAATTATGATAAAGCCTAGTAGTTAAATGTGTGGTTTGGTTTACATGAACAGCTAGTATAAAATCTTAATTCCCAGTTATTTATCAGTCTGACTAGTAACAAGT
>JBBPCX010000114.1:12300798-12312389 GCA_037974365.1 Hydrocynus forskahlii
AGGGAGAGAGAGAGGGAGAGAGAGGGGGAGAGAGAGGGAGAGTGAGATCTGAGCAAACTCGTGCCCCTGACACAGTTTTTTCCCGGTTCTTGTTCTGTCCACCAGGAACAGTTTAAAGAGGGCACAATGGAAATAATGTTCTGAAATAGCTGCACAAAAAACTAGCATCAGCAAACTTTGCTTATCGACAGATTATTTTTTTTGTTCAGTCTCAGAAAGTGAATAAGGACAATCTCCTCAAAATATTGTTTGGGGAGTTTTAAAACCCCAAAGCTTACCTGCAAGAGACCTCCATCCCCAAAATGTAGTACCTCAAGGATTTTGTTTGATTGGATGAAAGCTGTGGACAGACACAAAACATATTCTCATGAGGTTTAGGTATCAGCACACAGTGCCCTGCAGACTCATAAGACTGACAATCAATTTCAGACACCATTGCTCATCACAAAACACAAAGGCCTGTAAAAAGAAAGGGTGACTATAGTTATCTTAGACTTTACAGTCAGTGTGCACCTCAGTGAATCATCATCTGAGACACCAGACCTGTACAGAGCAGAGTAATTTCACAATGACAGAGCTTCGTTAGAGCACATATGCTTTGAGTACACTTCCTGGAGATTTTATAAACGTCCTCTGCAGCAAAGCAGCACCATAGCAGACAACCACAGCACTGAAAGGTCAAAACGGATGGAGTCAGTATGAAGTCTTACTTCACACCTTGGCTTCCAGTGTCAAAACAAACATGACCTTTTTAAAGTAGCACTAAAGCCATCCACACAAGCAAACGCTGAGCCAGTGATAAGGTGATTTGGCAAAGCAGTTGTCTTTATTTGTGAATTTTTCCACATCAGTTTTCAAAATTTGGTTGCAGCGGATGAATAAGTTAGGAACTGCATTAAAAAAAGAAAGCATGCAATGTGAAAAAAAAAAAAAAAAGATTAAGAAATATCAACGCATGTTTAACACACAACATGCATATCAACACACACATACATACACACACATCTATCTATTTTTTTAGGAGTGGGCGATATACATGGTATATGGTAGAAACGATATGAATTTGGCCAATGGTAGAGATTCTGACTATACCGGTCTACCGCGATAGCGCATGTTGATGTCATAAAGCTGCGCTTATTTTGGTCGAAAGCATGGCAGCGGTTGCAAGCATGGAGCTTACACGGGGGGAGGAGGAGGAGCAGATGCTCGTAAAGACGTCGGTCATATGGATCTGGTTTGGGTTTAAGGAGTCGGATTCAGAGCAGAAAAATATTATCTGCAAAGTTTGCCAGGCGACAGTACGGCCTCATCCACATGAGTGTCTGAATCAGGCGTTTTTTGGGCGTTCGTGGCGCCAGGTGAGCGCGGACTGAGCGCCCGACAGTTTTTCTGCACACAGCGTCCACACGGTCGCCTGCGCGTTCGTGAGGCGTCTAAAAAACATTGCATGCAACGTTTTCTTGGCTTCAATTTCTGCCGAAACCCTCTCCTGCCTACGACGCCGTATCAAAAGGATTTTTAAAACAATAATGTTAATTGTAAGTTTTAACAAAGAATAAAACTTTGTGTTCAATGTAGAACTACCATGCCTATGTAGAACTACAAATCAAGATGGCCAACATGTAAACAATCTGGAGAGAATAATTACTGCCCCCACAGGTGAATACACAAAACTATGCATTCAGCTGCAGGCTGGAGTTAGTGCCAGTGTAGCGCCTCACTGAAGTCAATCAAGGTACCTGTGTAAGGACATGGTTTCTTACAGTGGAGAAAAGCGGCTTTCAGAACATGATTAAGACACTCGATCCACGTTACGAGGTACCTAGCTAACACTTTAGCCAAACTTTATGACAAAGTTACACATCTTAAAAATTACTTGGACAAGAAATGTTCTTAAAATGGCATTCTATACTTTTTAGTGTGTTTATTCTGCTGCAATGTATCTGGTATGTGAGTATGTTCAGAAACAGTCATGTTGATACACACACACACACACATATATATATATATATAATCAATATATATCGTTACCGCACATGCTTCAAATTATACCGCAATATAAATTTTAGGCCATATCGCCCAGCCCTAATAATAAATATATATGTACGTGTATGTATGTATGATGTATGTATACATACAAATATGACACATATGACATGTGTATGTATAAAAAGTATATACTTTTATGATTCTGAGATACTTTTATGATTCTAATAGTAGTTATAGTTCCTTTAGGAAAAGGTGCAAATCAACAAAAGCACAGCCTCTCTAAGCTAGTCAGTTTTCAATTTCAGCTCCATATCACTGAACTTCTAATGCTATTATTAGACATTAGAGTGGTGTAACTCTAGTGAAGTTTATAGTGGGATAGACGAGTCACACTGAGCACTACAGGGTGTGCAGAGCTCTTGCTTGAACACATTTTCATGTACATGGACACAGAAGCCTGACACCAGTATTCACTATTTAACTTACGAAAAAACATCACCTAGAAAATTAGTTACTTAATAAGTTTAAAGGAACTATTAAAGTTTTAAAGTTAAAACTGCTTTCATATATGTTTCAAAACTGATTATGTTGGCAGTTTTGGCCCGCAACATAACATAAAAAGTAAAAAATCCAAATCAGCAAAGTTAATCTGAAAAGTATCTAAATGGGAAAATATTTAATTGCAGTTTTAACCAATATTGCAAGTGCAATTTTAAATGATTATTTTCAAGAACATACGCTAAAAAATAAATTACATTTTAAAAAAATTACATTTAAACACTCCCCAGGACATACTGTTTTTGTAGATTTAATTACTGAATGTAGTATGTCATTTCCCAAATAAACACTAAGACAAATAATGTGGGATATAATTAAAACGGCTCTCACAATTTTCTTTATATGTGTCCAATTAATTGTTCAGCCTCAGATTGTGCTCGATATAACCAGTGAAATGGCACAAGAGTTGTTTTGATTTCAGGTGCACTTTAATAGCTAAGAAGCATATAGTTAAGACTTCAATACTCTTCACTCACTGCACAGAACTACTTAGCTAAACTATGTTTTGGATGTACAAAATGAATCAAATTAATGCAATGAAATTGTTTAATTAAAGCAGCTTTGCTTTTTTAAAAATGGTAAAAATAATTTTACACAGTAACAGTACTGTAGGCAAAAAGTGAAGCCTGCACACCAACATTTGGACTGAAGTCTATTAAGTCTTTATTGAAATAAAATTAAAAACCTAATTACACAAAGTACATATCTGTGATATTACACACAGAGTGAACTGGGACCCTGTTTAATTACATCATCATGAGCACAAATATGACTGAGATTACAGCCTAATGTCTACACACAGCCTAGGCAAGCAGCAACTTCCCAGTTTACTCTTCACCCAGTCTGATTTCTGATTTCTGAAGAAGACAAATGTTATTTCAAAGGGAAACCAAAAGGTCACAACTACAGCCCACTATAAACCACCCTGGAGGACCATGTAGTCTTCATTTTTAGCCCAGCCCAGCTGTAAATGTTTATTCAGGACTAAGACACATTTATCATGCTTTACTCACCTACAAGGAACAATATTCCCTTTCCTTGCTTGTAATCTCTGTTCTTCTAAACAAAACATTATTTACAAACTGTACTGTGTGTAGTAGGGTAAGTAAAAGCAAGCACAAGACCATCAGCCAGTATGTTATAAATAAAAGACGCCCCCATATTCTTGGTCAACCTTTACCTACAAAATCAAGAATTAAATCACCTAATTCTTGATTTACCTATTTACTTTTATTCCTTTTCAACTTAATTAAAACAAATATTTCTTTAAAACAACAAAAATAACTTTGTTTAAATGCAATATTGCGTATCAGCAAACCCTGCCTGATAAATGTGGCAGGAGAAGACCAGACAGTAGCATCACAAGTCAGACTTCTGATTAAGCAACAAAACGTATTAAGATTGAAAATAATGTGGGCAAGAACCTCTTAATTTTACAATGAATTGTTCAGTTAGTCAACATGTATGTAACTGACATAATAATGGGGCTGGGTGATATGACAACATTTATCATTAGAAACTATCATTAGAAACATTATCATTAGAAACTATTACAATGTCACAATATGCTTTTATGTGCATATCACAAATTCCATCAGTGCTAAAAGACTGCATCATTAGTGTATCAGTGCATTGTGTAAACTGTTAAAAGTCACTGTCCTCGTGTTTTTGACACTGTAAAGACGTGGTACCACTGGCTCTTTTTGTTTGTTCCAAATTTTTAAAACTAATATTATGACATTGTGTATCATAAATATTTTTGGAATATTTCTTCTATGATTTTTTTTCATGCCACATCATGACTGTTTCTGACAGTTGTGGCCACCCTGTTACTCAATAGATAAAAGATCTGTTTACATCTATGGGCAGACCACCTGATGCTGAGACTGGGGAGATGGTAATCTCACCGGATTCTTGCATATTAAAGCTCTTTGGTAATAACTTCTATGAGAAACATTTATGATCAAAATTTTATCAATAGAGGATTGTACTAACATGGGTATACTTTTAAAAACAGTGATGTAGGAACTGAGTTTCTGCTTTTTTCCCCACCCACAAATGGCCAAACAGTCCCAAAGAATTACCAGAGAGACTGCACATGACCAGATACAATGGCTGATGTTCTTTTGTTAAGAATGTATACAAATCATACAGAGTTTGTGCTGGCATACAGTGGGAAGGTGCAAGGTGGTGCAAAACAGGCAAAACTGAAGTGGAAACCCAAAATGAACGCGCCACGTTGAGACCCAACCTGACCAGGCCCCAAGGGTACTGCTAAATCTGAAACCCAAATGCCATCCAACCTTAACCCCTCAGGATGCACTAACAGAGATGACTAGACTTAGTTACACTCTAAATACTTCACTGGAACAGTTTAGAAATGTCATGTATTTTACACACCTGTAGTAAACACTGAAACGGGTTGATCATCAGTGTGTTTTTTGGAGAACTGCTGATTATGCCTGAAAGTGAACAACTCTTCACACTCCATTAGATGATCCATTAAAAATGCCTGGATGGTCTCCCATAGATCTCCCAATATTGTGCATCTGTACCACCTTCATGTAAACTGAATGATCAATTCTTGAACCATCAATAATAATTACAATTGAGTAATCTACCAAGTACTTTGACAATTTAATGTAAGTAAAATATTAAAAATGGACATGACTGAACAGTAAATTATGCAGAGCCTTAAAAAACAAAAAACAACGTCTACTAAAACTACTTGCCGACATCTAAATGGTAGAGACAAGCCTTGGGTGAGCCACATATACTCCGACCCCCCCTTGCACAAAGTTGAAGTTTCAGTTGCACCAATGTGCTTAAGTCAGCAACACTTCAACAGTTTTTCTAGCTGCCTGAAATCAATTTTTGGACGCAAAAAAACAAGCAAGCTACACACAGCTTTTAGGTTTTTATCAGTGCGGGGTTTACAGCAAAAAGGTTCTATAACAAAAAACATTAAAGTCCTAAGAAACAATTTATAGTGTCCAAATGTTTGCAACAAATGTAATCATGATAATATTAACTTTCAAGTATTTAAAAAATGTAAATATAAAGATGTAAAGATCTGGGCACTTGATGTAATATTTCAATTTTATACTTGAGAAACTAACCTTTTTAAATCATCCATACCAAATAGTTAAATATAAATGTACATGCATGTTATACGCATGTTCATGCCTAAATTAAATGAAGGCCTTCTATTACAGGAATTATATATGATGACAGGGGTGTTCCTACATTACAATGCCAGTAAAAAAAATTATCTATAAAAACTTATTACTAAAGGAAAATAGGGCAGAAATGCAGCTTAAGCAAAGGGAAGACTGGACATGTCTAGACAGGATCAAACAGGAAATCACAGAAGTAGTTGTATGAACGACACATTCAACCACATCAGATGTCATCAACATGCCAGCTCTGTTTTTTATTTCAGACTCCACATTTCCTAAAATATAAATCCAACCACTTATCATTGAATGCATATGCAGATTCAGGCTTCAATCAATCAAATGATCAAACAAGAAAAAGTAAATTAACCTAACCAAGCTAAATGTATAAGAGATGCATCTACGACGCGACTATATCGGCAACTTCGACTTCCCTTTATATTACAACACGCTTTATGGATAATTATTTTTATTGTGCTAATGATTAACAAAGTGGTCAGCCTTTAACTCAGCACACCATCATGAAACACGTTTATGGGATTTTGTATATCATGGTTAAAAGCAAGTGCAAGACAAAGGTAAATTGCACATGACAATGATCATGACTCAAACTGTACAGACCCTGACACTGGACTGACAAAACAAAAATAGCCTTATTAATAATTAGCAACCTTAAGCATTGTTATTTACAATTATAACATTCAGAATTTGCCATTTTTATACATATGAAGTGAGACAGAATGCATGCACAGTAATTGGACAAATACACAAATACTGCATGCAGATATGGCATCACCACAAATATTTGTTTAAACAAATACAAAAGTGGCCTTTACTGAGAAAATAAGCCAGAAAGACTGTCAGGTAGAACTCATAAGGAAGGCCCATTGTTCATTGTGTGCGTATCTCACATATGTAGCAACCTGTGAAGTCTGGATATACAGCAAGGAAGGCGTCTCAATGCACAGAGCAAACTTGAGGGTGAAAAATTGAGGGTGAAAAATTGAGGGTGAAAAATTGAGGGTGAAAAAGAAAAGAAAAAAAAAACAGCATAACAGACAGACATCCTTCTCTGGAATGTACACTGTAACAAATGCAAATGCTGCTCTTGCATTCACTCAAAAACTGTACTTTTCAAGGTACAGCCATTACTAGAGTGGTACTGTTATCAGTCAGGGAACAAAACTAATTTTTTTGAAAGTTTGTGTGTCTTCATCTAAAAAGTTATGCTAACAAATATTTCCAATTTCCCCTGAATAGTGAAGGCACTGCATATTTAAAACTAATTTAATGTAGGCAATTGGACCAAAAAGAACATTCGGTATTTTAACAGTATACTTGTATTGTTTGTACCATCAGGACTACAGTTGACAGTCCCTTTTTCCTGACAGTCATTCAGTGCTCTAAAAGTAGGGATGCACAACTGGAATTAGGCAAGATTAAAAAAAAATCAGCAGATTTTTCTCTGAATGGATGATGGGCAATCAATTTATCATTTGATCTGTTTTGCAATTTTAGGAGGTAAATAATGCGAGTCAGGTAAATCCTGTGTCTGAATGCTGCTAATATGGCTATATTAGGCCTAGCAAATGTAGGAATAACTCACTGTGCTACACAGCCAGTCACTTAGACACAAAACTCAATTTATGTTTTAAATGTCGGTCTGGCTCAATAAAGAGCAAATTATGTTAATCATGTGACTGTGTCTAACAGAATGTACTGGTACTGCGCTAATGTATTTCATGTGTTCATTTCAGGCACACAGTGTGAGCTCTGAAAAATGGCTGAAAGAAATTAGACAATTATATTGTAAAGAAAACAAAGTTGGCCATAAAAAGTTACTTTTGGTGTGCCCTTGCCTAGAAGTCCTGATACAGGCACCATTCACTTAGAAAACAATACTATTGTGTTAATTTATCATGATAACACATACTGATCACTCAAACTCGGAACCAAGAATTGGTGACAGTTTCACAAAACATTGGGAGAAAACCCCCTTTATTCTGTAGCTAACTCCTCCCCTCTCAAATTTTCCTTTTTCTTCTTTATAAGAACGCACGCTGCTTTAAACAAAATTAACACGCTCACGCATTAATGTGTGGCCCACACACAAGAACTTCTACGGCATTTTCACACTTGTAAATTTTGTCTTAAGTCATAATAGTGGGATGGTCCGTAGACACTGTATATACAAGCGCAAGAAAGTCAACAAAGGAGCATTTAGCACAACAGAGGAGGAGACCAGGACAAGGATAACTCTTTCATATGATATTCTTACATAATGTAACAGAAAATAAAACAAGACAGTAGAAAATGGTATGACCACCCAGCATAAGCAAAAATCAAAGACAGTAACAAGATCTTAGCCAAAAATAAGGTCTGTGATTTCATAATAAAAAAAAAAAATATATATATATATATGCTCAAAATAAGATGCAACATACAGGTCTATGCTACACCAAGAATACCTCAACCACTAAACTCCCAAAAAACATGAATCTAACTTCAGTCTCTCTCATGCCACGTGATTATGGTTTTGCAAAGCGCACTCTTCGTTCAGCGGTCAGCTGTGTTTCAGAAAGTTTTGCTGCAGTGTTGCTATGGTTACAGTATCTAATCCATCCCACCACTGTTAGAAGTTGCGCACACAACAGCTCTAAAAGCACATTTGGGTTGCTCTACACCTGGCCAGGCCAAAGCGCCAGAGTAATCCTGGGATTACGAAGCAGTGTAACACGCTGCATGCACTGCAGGCAAAGATCCCATCCTTGTTGATCTAAACTAGAAAAAACTGAACCAAGTGTATGTATTCAATCAAGTTCTGCAAACACCTGGATCTAGTATAACGAAATTTTATTTGCCATTCGTCAGGCAACGCTGATCTGAAAACATTTCCCAACCCAGCTACCAACGGCAGATATTCCAAAGATATTCCTCTCTAACTACTTGAGCTTAGTTTGTCTTCTTGAAAAGTGTGGGACACATTCAGAGCGGCATCCAGAACTCAATGTCACCCTCAGGGTGAATTGCATGTACACAAAGAAAAACAATATACAAATCACATGTAAAAGGAACTAACCGTACCCCTGGTGGGTTGTGCAAAGGTGTCTGAAAGCAGCAGCTCAAGTTTGTGTTTGGTACATCTTTACACATTTTGGAGCTGCCAGTCAAGTTACAGCTTTCACAATAAAATGGCAGATTTTGATTAGAAATAACCTACCCCCAAATAACCCTCCAATGTTATAACTATTAGGCCAGACAGCGTGATTTACAACAGCACAATCGAGATCTCATTATATTACCATCAGAAACTTCACGCTCAACCTCATGGCCTTACAAACATGTTCCTTCAAAAGTCCAGCAGAACTTTCTCTACAAAAAGAACCACAGCTGAAACTAAAATGGTTGTACCGAATTACTGAAAAAACACTTCAGGGGAAACATATACATGAGGATGCTTGTCAATGAGAGATCTTGTGAAGACCACAAAACTTATAAAACTTCAAGTTACTACAGTACCAGTCAAGAGTTTTGGCACACACTAAGGAGTCCTACATTTGCATTGCACTCATTTGCTATTCACTAAAAACTATACTCTATTCTTTGCTAACAAATATATTTACACTATGTTCACCATTTGAGTACTTTATTAGCCAGAAAATGTCACCACTGACCTACAAGAACACACTTAGTATAATTCTAAACATAATGTGGATCACCAGACAACTGTAAAATATTGAATGAGCTATTAAGTGATGAAACAGTCAACAAGTTGAAGGACAGAATTTGACTCTGCATCACCACACAAACAGTTTAATAGGATGTCAGACATGCACTGTTACAGATTCTTTCCATTGTATAAAGGAAACTTGTTTTATTTGACACATTTTAATTTATAATCATTCACTCAACAACTTTCCAAAGCTTAACAAGAATAAAAATCTGCCGTTTATAACAATTTTGACTAGTAACCTGTATGTGTGACATACAACACTACAACAGCATGCCCATTCATGACGCAATCTTTGTGAACTCTATTTAAGATTCAATTCAAGAGCTTTATTTGTCACATAGCCTACATAGTTATCCAGGACAATATAGTGGAACGATGATCTGGTCAGCTCCTGGATTGTGCAAGTTAATAAAATAATACAATAATAAAATGTAAAAAAAATATATAAAGGAGGTAGTAATAAATAGTAAATGAGAATTATGTTATAATGTTTAATGTACATTATACAGTAATAAGAGCAACTTGACCTGGTCAGCTCCTAGGTTGTGCTAGCAAATAATATAAGAATAAAATGTACAACAAAAAATGAAGCATAAATAAACAAAAAAGAACTACTTGTTATAATGTTTGATAAAGTAACTTTTCAGAAAATGCATGACCAACTAGCAATCAAACCGTTTGTTTTATACAGTAATAAGGAAAGTATCATTACTGAAGGCCCCACGGATGAATAGAGTTAAAACCTCTGACCATGACTATCAAGTGACCTCCTACCTCTGCCAACTTGGTTGACATGACATGTCACTGCTGACAATACAGGCCTGTGAGATCCAGAGCTACGCTAGGCTACCTACCGAGCTCTCAGGGCCGTGACAGAAACCACAAAACGACCTGTCAACTCTAACGAAAAACACTCCAACTCTTAAAACCACATGTTTTTAAAAACGGACCTGTTTTCGAGTCAAACTCTCTCTTCCTCGTCCTCCCTCAGCTGCTTCTCCTCTAACGCTAGTTAGCCTTATTAGCCAAGAAGCTCTCGACCTGTCCTCAGCTAACATTAACGACTTTAGCTTCGAACAATGTCTTGAGCTAAAATAAACATTTCATTATTAACATGTTATGTAGGGAAACTCCTTTAGAACACGTAGTGATTTAAATGAGCAAACCTTTTTTAAGATAACTTATAAAAATTTTGGCAAAAAGAAAAGCAAACCGTGCTAGCCCGAATTTTGCTTGTTTGTTAGCAACCCTTAGCATTTGTTGAAACTTGGATACAAAAACATTACGAGTTTCTGTATTGGATATTGAAATTGTTCATTAGGTTTTATACATTTATGTTCAGCTGTTGGCTCTACAGTCTGCACTAAAAAAAGAGGAAGATAAAGTGCTGTAGCATTTCTGTTAGGAAATGTTCTGCTGTCATGCTAACTGGTTAGCCTGCAGTTTAAGCAGCCACCAAACATTTAGGTGAAACCGAGCCACAGAAAGAGCCTGGGTAAATAACAACACTTCAGATTTTTACCTTGCTTGTTCGCCTGTGCCACGTGTATTATTGCAATAAATAAAACCCTCAGGATCCCCATGCATGATGCTGATTTTGTTCTTGGTGGATGTGAGGAACTCTGTGCTCTCTCCTCTCTCGCCATGCTGCTGTTTCTCTATCAGTGTGTGTGTGGTGTCTGAGTGTGTTTATATGTGTGTGTGTGTGTGTGTTAAAAACTACATTGCCTGTTCTCGTGCTGATATAAAACACACTCAGGAGAGACACTCTGCGGACACTGGTGGTATCAGCTCACAGCCCCCGCTAAATGCATGGATTGACAAAAGTATTGGGACACCTCATAATTCAGGGGCTGAGCAATTCCCCTTACTTCGGGTGAAGGGCTTAATCTTATTGCTTCAGCATACCATGGAAGTATGGACAACGCCATGCTTCCAACTTTGTGTACACAGTTCCACATTAAAGTCTATGTATCTGAATACAATGTCATTAAAGTCCCTGTTGGTGTAATGGTCAGGCATCCCACTGCTTTTGTCCATATATATTTAATAATATGATTAATATATATATATATATATATATATATATATATAATTAATAATGATTTTTCATAGTTTACCACACTGAAGTACAC
>JBBPCX010000114.1:12350441-12377132 GCA_037974365.1 Hydrocynus forskahlii
CCCCCCTCTTTTTTTTTGGGGGAAAACACACACACGTGCCTGGATGTGGAAGTATTGCTACTGCCAAGTCTGCTCTAAATGCAGTTACTTTGAATTACGTTTTTGGATGAGCACTGGAACACCTTGCTGTGTACTTTCAAGGTTTGCACAAAGAAATGAAAAGCAGTCAAGGTACCGAGATTATTAGGAGCTTGAACTTCGTGAAGCGAAGTGGAATTAAGGTACCATAATGTCATGCTCGACTACTCACAAATGGCTGAAGTAGAGGACGATTCACTTGCCTGACGGAAGAAGGAGCCTACGCTTTTTAGCAGGAGTGAATCGATGCACTGTAACAGGATCTTTACATGCCCTTGATGTTTTGATTAAGTTGATTTTTTTGTGTATCCTGGAAAACTTCAGCACAATGGGAATACAATAAGTCATGCAGGTTGACATCTTGGTCAGTGTTATATGACTGGGAAAAAGTACCAATGATTTATTTTTTTTTTGTGCAATAGTAAAGTGCTTTACTCTCATGACCTTTCCCAGTTTCTTTGACTGGATGGGCCTAATTCATCAAAAATCTCACTTTATTCTCGCTTACAGCAAATGTAATAGACTATTTGTATCCAGTAATGAAGCAATATGTACCGACAAGTGGATCCGAATTTCTAATATCATATGCAGTGTCTTACACAAAACTCAGATAACAGTCTTTTTGGGATATTACAGCACATTGAATGTACTCTCTATGGTGCTCAGTAATACCAAATCTTTCTCAAGCTTTATAATCTTTTGCATAATTTCTTGTTTTTTCCCCCATGTATCTTGAGAATAATATATAAGTTGCACACAAAGACTGGATACATGCTTTCTCTATTGACCCCAGGTAATCGCTCCTTCTACTGGCTATGAATATCTGTGAGATGTTTGTTCAGAATAAACGTCTCGGCTTAGCAAAGGTTCTTGTGTTCAATATAGTACAGATGGCTTCTCTCACTTTCTCTCGTTCTTTCTCTCCTCTCACTTTCTCACACGCTAATTTTGAAGGGTCGCTGGAGAGCTAATGGATAAGACGTGCTCGTGCTCGTCACTGCGCTCTTCCCGTCTTCCCCGTTCTCTTTAGGGTGCATAGGCTGATGTTCTCGTCACCTCTTTCTGAAACCTGCCTCGGTATTAACAGCTTGTGCACTAAAATTAAAAAGTTAGCCAACTGATGTTTTGAATTGTATAGTTGATCTTTTGTGGTTCATCTATTTCTTCATTTTTTTTCATGGAACTGAATGTCAAGTGGTACAAGTTTTTATTAATTTTTTTTCTTTTTGCAAAAAAAGTGTGCCAAATTAATACTGTATAAGTACAGTATAAGTTTTTTGTAATGGATCTTCATATCCAAATACAACTCATGGCAGAACTTGAGGGCAAAAGTGGGCTCGTTTCCAGTCTGTCCATTAAAACTTATGACCCATGTTTGGATTGTTCAATAAACCACATGATTGTTGATTTCCTGGTCATTTTGTTCATATTTTTAAAAAAATATATATGTATATATGCAATACATTGAATGGAAAAAGGAATCCATTGTGGAATCTTGCGTTTAGTTACTGACAAAAAAAAAGTTGCTCCAGCTTTTATAAAAAAAACCAAAACAATGTAAAGCAGTCAGAATTCTGAAAAAAGGACAAACGCACAAAATATATAGCATTTTTTTATTTTAAAAGGTTGCTTTCATATATGTTTGCTGGATATTTTATATATTTTGCTATGTTTAAATATATTGCACCAGAGTCAGTGAAGCCTGTCACATGAATTATGGGTAGGCCTGATTCATAACGGATCAACAATCGTGCACACGGTTTGCTCAAGCTAGCAAGCTTTGTGTGCAATACAGGCTTCAGTAAATCTGGTCTTTGGTGAGGATAGTATGAATAAGTATACAATAAATAATATTTTGTCTAGAGTACTTGTTGCATTGCAAAACTGATTATTATATAGTGTGTTAATTCCATAAGCAAAGATCAGTACGTTCTGAAATGCAAAACTGTCATGATTGTTGTATTATGTCATAGAAATGAGGGGTAGAATAGAGTAAAAGAGGCATGACAATTTCATGCATATAAATAAAGCTACTGCATTCAAAAATAAGTGCATTCAGCATGCAGTCCTCTTAAATTAGGAGTTCTAGAGTAGTAGAAGGTCATCTAGATTATCTCACCTGAGACTGTACAAAATTCTAAAAAAAAAAGGGAGGCTTTCCTCAGGCTCTACTAACACAGCCGGGATAGAATTTACAGTAGCAAGCGATTAGCTAGCACAGGCCTCTTCTGATCCCCGAGCATTTCATTGCTCTTAGACTATTCCGGATGACCAAGCCACAACAAAATACCGTAAAAACGGTAATACAAAAGAAATTAAATTGGATTTGGTCAGTCTTGCTATAACTGCCAGAGGTGGATTGCAAATTGGTACAGCATTACTGCTGAGAAATATACTGACGCAGAAAATAAGCGCTCTGTAAAGACTTTGATGTTCTTTTTATGAACTAGGTTATGAACTATGTTTTGTGGTTTGGGCTCGTTAATAGACTTTACGAAAACCGTAGCAGCCAATTGTAAAGAGAACATGTTTCAAATAATGACCTTGCTTTTTACTCGCTTTGTCCCACATTTCCATCAGTTAAACTAAACAGATACTTTTAAATGTCTGACATGTAAATATGGGCTCAGAAAATATGAACTGAAACAAAACTGCTTATCCTCCTCTTCCGCATCCACTTTTACAACCACTAAATGCAGCCCGGGTATCAAGTTACATGCAAATCATTTTGCATAGTATTTTTATACTTCCCTCGTCACATTTGCTTGAGGCCTGCAAAACACAGCTCTTGGGAGCTGTATTAACTCAAACCTACTGAGCCTCAAAATATGATTATTAGTGTTTGGAATAAATATGTATTAGCATTAAAGAGGAATTCCAAATACTGAGAGATTGAGAGATAAACAGTCATTTAGGGTGGTTTCATGTGGAATGGTGTGTTGTTTGGTAGTGAAAAGAACCAGGGGTTGTGCTATCTTTAACAAAAATAGATTCATTTTAGTATAGTCATTTTGCTATACAGAATGACTAAATGAGACAGTTTTCTTTGGGGATTATTTTGCCTTTCAATGGCCTGCATGTAGCTCTCTGCCACTAATGGATTTAAACATCTGTTTTGGACCAAAATCTTGTCTCAAAATAACTGTCTCAGGCATCAGTAATGTAAGCATGTTCTGCAAGGTAGCTTTTAGAATATTACAAATGATAAGCTTCAGTAAGCTTCTCTAGAAGAGTGGATTTCACCGCTCTTCAAGCCACTCTGTCTTGACATTGTAAGCTCTAATTATGTTGGATTTCAGACTAAAATGTGGAATTCCCCTTTAAAGACAGGATGATGCAACAATGCCACAACAGTAAAGTCGTGGTATGTGATTAAATAGGTGGCATGTAATAGATTTTATGATCATGTGGGAATATAAAGGACCACCCACTTTTTGTGTAGCAAAAACAACCACTGTGGCATTCAAAGATATGGTGAAGGGGTTCATATAGAACAGCCCTGATAATGGTTTGAGGAAAAGACCTCAATGACAATGGACAAGGTATTTAAAGAGGCAAAATATGGCAGTTAATGGCTTCCTTCAGCTAAACTTCCTCATAAAGTCTAAAATAACTAATTGCTCAGCATGCATCTTGAATAAGGCTTTACAATCTGGTCTGTTTACAGCAAAGAGAGGGAAGATCTTTTTTCTAACAATGCAGTGATGAGGAAAAGCATCTACAGGTCTGAGTAGTGCAAGGTCTGCTGAAGACACCCTCATCCATTTAACAAGGGACTACGGAGAATTGATTCCTCTACTGTGTTCCGAAAGCTGCTGTTTTTCGATTAGAAGTGGACATGAGGGCGGAAGTGTTTTTTGAGCAATTTCAAACTATTGCTTTGATCTACTCGACAATGCAAATGTGTATGTACTGTTTCTTCATAGACAAAACTCTGGATAATACAAACTGTATTTCAGAGTTCTTACAGCATGTCCCGCCTCCACTGGATGAGTCGTCACTAATTGATATTTTCTCTAAGGCATACTTCTACAATCTTCGCCGGGCATTGTGCTCTTCGGGGAAATCTTCCACTGCAGTGCAAATCTGTTGGAAATAGTCTCTCATCAAGCACTCGCAGTCCTCAGGAATGTAAAGGTGCTCTGCGAAAGGAATAAAAGACTCGGTCTGTAACGCGGGTCACGGGTTACTTCCTATGAAGGGCTTTGGGTTCTTGGCTTGTACGCAGGCTAAAGGGCTTCAAAGTTCACATATCCAGGTTAAAGGCTCTCATGAGTAAGTCCAGATCCCCTATATTAGCCGCCTGGTAAAGCTCGGGCTGGTCCAGCATGGACAGCGCTATCCTCAGGGCTGCCCAGATGTTTCCAGACATGACCTGGTGCGAGAACTGCCGACTCCTGCTTTTCCTCTGAAGGCCGAGTGCCGTCAGGAAATTGCTGGCGGCTTCCCTGCAAGAACAGCAAAAGAACTACATGGCTTATTTGTTCCTCTGAAAGGAAATGAGGGTAATTCAAATTCAATCAGCTGGAGAAGTGTGCGAGCAAGTTTAGCGCTGTAAAGCCCCATTCAAGCTGGATTAGCGATTAACAATGTGATCTGTGATTTGAATCTAACATGATTCTGCAATGTTCATAGATTTTACAAGTCTGCCAAATAATTACTGGGGAGGTAATGGGCTCCAGTTATTGGTCAAAGCTGGAACTGGCTCAGGAATTGCAGTTCTGATCCAATCCACCACACACTAATGGATTAACAAATGCTGTTAGATGTGTTGTAGTTGTTTCTGAGAGTGCCACCCCTCATGTAACACTGATGTGATTTTCCAGGCTATGACCTTAGAATCCAGGCTGTGATCATTTGATGACATTACAGGCACTTTATACTATATACTCAGTCAAATCTCTTACAAATTACATCACAGAACCTTTTCTGGTTAGTCTAATCCAGCCTCAGCAGAATCTAAACAGGAACAAAGCAGCAGAGCTCACATACCTGTGTGCTCCCAGATTGATGCAGCTGATGCCGAGGTTGTAGCGTGAGCGTATGAAGCCAGGCTGGAGCTCCAAGGCCCGAGTGTAGGCCTCTACCGCCTCTTCACTGCGATCGCCATTAGCTAGAGTTGCCCCAAGACGATTCCACAACAAGTAGTCCTGGTAGTAGAAAAAATGGAAGTTGATGCACTTATTTAAACAACTGTAGTCCACTTGAGTATTTCTGTATATTTCTACAAGAACCTTTCACGTAACCCCCCCAACCACTGAGGCACTTGGGACTGGTCGAGCTTTGACGGACCATTACTCTCACCAGTTAGCAAGAAGTTGTAGTTTACATATACATTGTAGTGAATAGCGAGAGGTTTCCAGTGAAAGGAGGTTTTCCTTGCTCAGTGGTATAAAAAGCCCAAAGACTTGTCCCAGAACACAAAGGGCTGAAAATATGGATTTTTTTATGCTGAAACAAAGCGAAATGCACACAGAAGACCACATTCAGGATATTTGAGAACATTTGAAGACATTTCATGGGGATATTTGCCCAGCAAATAAGAATATCCAGAAGAACAGTCCTAAGAAGCGCTTGGGACAGGCGGAGCTCTCGGGACATACGCTCATGTTTTACTTAGAAAAGTAAGTCATTTGGATTTTATGACACTGCGCTAAAAGTGTCTTTTTGCTAGCTGGGTTGTGATAAAACTGCTTAGTAGGTGTTTTGGAGTAGTTTTATTGCGTTTTGAGTGCGTTTTGTCGAGTATTTGGGCGCTGGTCGGAGCGTGTCTGTTTTGAAGCAGCGTTTGGTCACTCGAGGGGTGGAGTCGGCTCTCTCGGACAGCGTGAGTCGGTTCAACCGGACCTTCTGGGATAGGAGTGGCGTTATAGCGGTTTATTGATTTTTAACTCTGTGACAAAAATAAGGATTTCTCCAAACTAAATGGCGTCTCTGCTTGCACAAAATGGTACTGCTTGCACTTAAAACCTTATAGAACATTCATTTTTTTATTCTTTTGAGCTCAAATTTTGAACAAGAGTTGACAAGACCTGTGGCTATGGGTTTTCACTTCCAGAATAAAAATCCATCCGAGAGGGATGATAAGGCACAGCTAAATTCAAAGTGGGTTGACACAAGAATATATAAAGTCCAGTATTCCATCCTGTGTTGCTGTTTGAAAATAAGTTTACATATTTTACTTTTTCTGGCACATGAAACTTCAGAGTCTTAGCTTTGAAATGAGTCCAACCGCAAACAATAACTGTGTATGACAGAATTGTGAGCTTTATAAAGTTGTAATGCAGAATCCAAGATGGATACCAAAATTCGACTGAAAGCTAACAGGTTTTAATAGTCATCACTTTCTTTACTTAAAGCATACATTGTTTCAATAATACATGGAATCACATTTCGTAAAGATGCTTAAACCCAGTGGAAATAACTGTGGTAGCTTGGAATATTTGTATACTCTGTAAAACTGTATTTGTATCACTGCAGATTCAGAAGCTACCATAAAAAGCAATAGAGAAAAGGCAAGTTGGTCATGTAAACTTTTTTAGGTGAAAACATTCACTGTCTCTATTGACTTTATGACTTTGTACATGCAAGTGTATTTAAAGCAGTATTTAATAACACTTTAATTCAAGCTGGGGAGTGTGACTTTTACTGTATCTCAGCCAGTGAGATATAACAGGCCAAATGGCCTCCCGAATTATGGTTATTCCTCTACGATGTCACATTGCGTGTTATTTACTGAGGATTTATGTCATCCCACCACAATACTGCAGGTACACACAAACACATTTAGCACTGATACCAGCATCAAGGTTTAATCTTCTGCCGCATCTTTTGTATGTCAATGTCTGACATCAAAGAAAATGAAAAGCTGACAGAAGCAGTAGATCTTAATTTAATATTTGAAGCGAACACTATTATCTGTCTCCTCGCATGCACTTGGCTGTCTCATCATTGCATTGAGGTTATATGCTGGCAGAAAGGCAGTGGTATTTACTGAGTGTGTGGCTGTCCATGCCCCAGGGATGGCCTGGGCTCAGAGTTTTTGGAACTGTCTTGTCGACATTGTCTTTCATTGTATTCAGGATCTGAGCCCCCAGCAGGCGAGCACACATTACCAAGTCAAATAGACGGGGAGGATTTTCGATTGTGTGTAAATGTGGCCTACGCAAGGGGACTGGATAGGGCTTAGCAAGCATCAATTGCAGACAAGGTGACCCACGGGTCTGTAAAATAGGTTGGTCCTCTTTTTTAATGGCACAGTATAAAGCTCCCTTCAAGTTCAAGTTCTAAATGAATTATATCAGTAACTTCGTGACAGTTTCTGTCATGAGAAAACTTTGTAATTCCATTTTTTCAGCTTTTTCCACACCTTTTGAAACCACAACTGACCTATACAGACATTTATAAAGGCTTATTCCACTAAGTGTCAGTCAGTTTTTAAAACAACAACAATATTCTCAAGCACCTCCTTGACTCTCTCTCTCTCTCTCTACTGCTCTTATCAGAGCAGTCCTGAGTCTAGCACGGCTCTGTCAGCTGAGTGAGCCAGGTTGGGGCTGACCTCTGGCCGGACAGACAGTGCAGTGTTGAAGGCGTCCACAGCCTTGTTGAACTCAGAACTGAGATTATAGAGGACCCCCAGGCCCGTCTGTAGGTCTGGGTCGATGGTGTCTGGGTTCTGCCCAGCAGCTTCCAGAAACATCTCCTTCACCTCCGACAGCAGAGACCTGGGACGGGGGGAGCGAGAGAGGGGAAAGGAAATGAGGCTAATTTGTTTCCAGTGTCCTTTACAAAGCACTTGCACTATACTTTGCCAAACATTGTGCTGGCTGTGTAATAGTCAGCACAATGTACGTCGCTCTGGATAAGGGCGTCAGCTAAATGCCGTAAATGTAAATGTAAATGTAGTAAAGGGAGTGTGATAGTGTTTAAAAAAACTAACTGACAAATAAAAAAAATAATATTTACAGTTTTATTTAATCAGCCAAGATATGGTTTGTGTCTTTAGATTTTAAACAGACACCAACTGCCAACATACAAAGTGCACGTTAACCTCAGGTTGCAATCTTAAACATACTTGCTTCTATGATGCCTGACAAAGCATGATATACTCTTCTATATATAAAAAAGTGCCACAGAGATTTTTTTAAAGGAGTGTCACGAACTATTTTGAACCTTGTTTGACACAGAGGTCTGTGCATGTGAAGAAGGTGCAGAACCTTTTAAATGTTCAAAGGACATTCACATAATGTAAAGGTTCATTATCAAGCTAACTGGTTTTGTTCTGGAACCTTAACATTATGTGGAAGATCTTTAACCTAAAGAAATACTCCTCGCATTCAAACATCTCATTTTCTAAAAAACAATTATTGAGGGAACCAAAAATTCAAAGAAGTCTTTTTTTAAGAACATACAAAATTCAGACTTAAGTATGACTGCCATCCATTTTTATGTTTTTTTTGCAGTTTGCATGACGCTAACTGGTGGGGGCTTATAAGGACTTGTTGGCCACAAAGGCTTTGAGGCTCAATAGAAAACTAAAGTAACCAAAAATTTGGAGTGAATAAAAATGTTTAAACTTGACACTGGAATGAGAGAAGATGGTTTATCAGATGGTTTTACAAAACATGACTAATGGCTAAGCATCATGTGTGCTATAAAACATGATGCTTAAATTCGTGTCCCTAAATATGACCACATTTATGATTATTACTATGTTTTAGGGTCTCACCATGGCATGGGTGAGGAGCAGGAGAGGCGGCGGGACCCGGGTGAGCCCTGTAGGTGGCCGCGGCCCTTCAGCAGGTGTTTGTATTTGGGGTTGTGCCTCAGCCAGCTCAGCAGTGCCTCACAGGCCTCCTGCTTCATGCCTGTGTTGGTCAGGCTCACTGCCAAGGCCATCAGGGCCTGGAGGTTGTTGGGGTGGAGCTCCAGACACCTGTACATGTTTGCGTGCACACAAACACACACACACACATCACGCACACGTTCACAGACACACACAGAGCAGGGCAGCATCAAACAGACTGCAGTTTTGATGGACACTAATGAGCTCACAACAAACATAATGAGAGTCAGACGCTTCCTGATTAGCTCTGTTTTTAATTTATGGGTGACTACCTGTGTCTTCTGATGTGTGCCTCTACTTGTAGAGAGGTTCATAAAGGTAAAACCAAAAACTTATATGAGTACGCAATAAAGAAGTTCAAACAGAGGTCAGTTGTTTTTATGAGAGCTTAGCCAAGTGAAAAATGATAGAAGGAGAAATGGAAAAATATGGCAAAAAACATATATAGGATAGTCCAATTCTATTTTGCTCAATCCCCAGAGGTTAGGTTGAAGCAAAAATCTGGCCAAATGTGGGGTCCCAGAGAACGGGTTTGAGAACTACTGTACAGAGTAGCTGGGACTTGTGCATCTTTATGCTGGTCACAGTATAATGAATGTGAATGTGGAATTTTCTGTCACTGTATAAAAGAAACACAATGCTTTCCTTATTCTATGCACTAGTAGTTTTGCAGTGTGAGCATGTACACACATCCAGAGCAGAATTCAAGGTGCCTGTTGCTGATTTTTTTCATCAGACTCACAACCAATGAAATGTGAAATATTTTTCACAAACAATGAAAAACCTACTAATTTGACTTATTAGATGTCATTTAAGTGCAACAACACAACTGAGAAACCACATCCTTTACATCCATTTGAGGAAATACCAGAAATTACTTCTAACTTCTGTAGTTCTATAAGAATGCTTTTAATTCTTATAGTGGTGATGGAGCAGGGTGAAACTGGGCTTTGATAGTGTCACTGGTGATTAACGTACACAGATTGGAGTTTTCACCCTTGGTCGCTCAGAGGAGGCTTGCGTGAGATTATGTCCTCTCTATCTGCAATGAGTGTAATCTCCCAAAGGCTCGGCTGCTTATGAAATGCAATTTTAATTGGATCACCCCTTTATTATGCCGTTCCTGTACCAGAAGCAGGAGAGGACACGGTATAGGGCTTTGTCCTGTTCTGTCAGTGGCGGAACTGTTTTATTATTGGACCAGCTCTCTGCGACACTTTCTTCCTTTTCTCATAGCTGTTTAAGCAAAATGCCTAAACATAGACAAGTAGAATACATTTATCGACAGGAAGGTATTGAGTGGGTCCCACTCATACTACCAACACAGTACGGCAAGAACTCCAAAGACCTCTGAGGTGTTCTGTGGTCTAAGACATTAACAGCAGATCCTTAAAGTCCTGTCAGTTACAAGGTGGGGCCTCCCACAGATATGACTGAGACCAGGAGAATTCGGAGGCCAAATCAACACTTTGAAGATTTTGTCAAGTTCCTCAACCGTTCCGCAATCTTGCTGTAAGACTTGATGTAACATTCACGTAAATGTCAGAATGTCAAGCTTATATATACAGTCTGTTTCTGAAATGTGAACGGGTGGTAAAATAACTTTGAGATTTAGTTGTTTTATTACCTTCAAAATTTTTGACATTAAAGGTGAGTCAGCCTATTTATGTTTTGGTGTGCAAGTGAGCTTGATGTGCAGCATAAACTAAAACATTTATCATATATGAAATCATGAATACCTGCTCAGAGGAATTCTCTGAACTCTAATCATAATGCAATGGTTGAGACAAAAACCATTGTCATTCAGTGTACAGAGAAACTTACAGCCTTGGATTTCTTTACAGTTGTGGTGACAGGAACCACGGGGTGCAAAGTCTACAAAGTAAATATAGCCATTATATTTACCATCCAAACAAGCAGTGAAGCTACACCTGAGATTTTACTATGTAATGTTGATAACTGTAAAATAGTGGTAAGCAAGAGTCTTTGGGCACTATTTAATGCCCTGCATGAATTTCTTTGCTGTTAATGTTTTTCATATACTCTTTACACTCTTTAGGCCACAGTTTAATCCCAAAACTCTGGTAAAACAATATTTCAGAGGTCCAGCAGCATATTCTGAATCAATGGGAGTAATAATGTTCTGTGAGGTCATTTTTAAAGGCATTAAAAGCTTTGGACAGCTGGTTCCTATCACCACCATTCCGGTATGTTTCTCTAAAATGGCACATCCTACTCTCAATAATCGTCTCTACATCTTCACAACTGTATTATACAGAGATTTTAAATCCCACTCTAAGCAGTGTATGACCATGCTGTCTGTAATCTTTAAATACAAATAATTACACATTTTAAATACAGCAGTGGAGGTTACATCTCAACACAAAAAGCCACACAGCAATTTATGTTCTTTTCTTTTAACTTTAAATAGGCGCTTATATTGGGCAAATTATTCACATGAGCTTGACGGAATGCATTTGAAAAAGGAAAACATTCTCTAGGGCCTTATGCAGTGACACCTCCTTACCTCTGGAGGGAGACAATCGCTGCCTGCTCATTCTCATTCTCCGCCTGTGTGGTCCCCAACCATTGCCAAGCCTGAAAAGACAATGAGCATTGAAGTCTGAACAGCAAGGTTATCACCTTGACCCCAGTGAAGAGATGGTATTGTTCAAGGCCCATAGCGCTGTCCAAGGAAAAATGACTCATTCTAACATGGCCCACATAGCTTGAGGCACACAACACGGAGGCGGCTAAGTGCTTGATAGAGCAATCTTCTGTCCCCGGTTGACATTTACTGTTGTTACTCAATGATGTGGTACATGTTATAGAAATTTTAAGTATATCCAAACAGCTTTATGCAAGAGAAGAGATAATTTCTCAGCTACCTTGAAATGGCCATAAACAAGGTACACTGGTCAGAATCCTACTTTAGATCTTTGAAGCTCTTCCAAAAACTGCCAATTTTAAACTAACTGGCACATGGTCGAAAAAGTTGCACTCTCTAGATCTGTTAAAGCAACTGTACTGTTGTTTTTTTTTCAGGAAACAGCTTCAATTAATTTAGCACTTGTGACACTTACAAGGTTGTAATTGCTATTTCTTGATTTTATTCAGAATATTTTACTGGCTTATTTTACTGGCTTCATATTTTCAATTGCTGTGAGACATATTCTTTAGAATTTCAGGCACAAGAGAATCAATTACTAATCAGCCGAGGGTAATTCCACAGGCAGTGGCATAATCCTCTCCGGGCTGTACGTTAGTCAGCAGAGGTTAAGAGAATTAAACATTTTTATACAACAGGAAATGGACAGAAAAATCTCAATTTACAGCATGTGAATGATGAATGCTGATGGCATTTCATAGGTTAGTTTTGTTCAGGGTAAAAGATTGGTCCAGTTGCTTAAAAAAAGGCTCCTTGTTGGTTCTTGGTACTGACATGATTCTAGATCAAATGTTAAGTGGTATAGGATCTTCATATTACGTGTAGACTCTTTAAACCTTTTGGTTCTTCAAGCTTATGTACCTTACTTACAAACATGGTTCTTTTAAGAGTCATACACTGAAAGGTTTTTTAGGGAACCAGTGGTTGTTCTATTGAAGTGGCTACTAAACTGTCATTTACATTTCATTTAATCTTATTTAATCGTCAACCTAATAATAAACTCTAAACATACATTATATGGACAAAAGTATTGGGACACACCTGTGTTTCAGGGTTTGGACGAGGCCCCTTACTTCCAGTAAAAGGCTTAATCTTAAGGCATTTTGAACAATGCCACGCTTTTAAATTTCTGGACACAGTTTGGGGAGGACAAACTGTTCTATTCCAGCATGACTGCGCCCCAGTGCACAAAGTAAGCTCCATAAAGACATGGCTGGATGAGTTCGGTGTGGAAGAACTTGATTGACCTGCATAGAGTCCTGACCTCAACCCCACAGAACACCTCTGGGATGAACTGGAACAGAGATTGTGAGCCAGGCCTTCTCGTCCAACATCAGTGTCCGACCACATAATTGCTCTACATAATGAATGAGCACAAATTCCCACAGAAACACTCCAAAAGCTTGTGGAAAGCCTTTCAAGCAGAGTTATAGCTGCAAAGCGGGGAACAACTCTATATTAAAGTATATGTATTTGAATGCTATGCCAATAAAGTCCCTGCTGGTAAAATGGTTAAGCATTAAACACTTTTGTGAGTAAACCTGTTTATTGTTTTGAGTTAGCTTCCACAGATGTGGTTTAGTTCAAGGTTGAAGTTTATTATTAGTTTCAGCAGATGTTTAGCAGATGATGTTGCTGTGCTGTATGTGGTCTGTGGCAGGTGTCCATGAACAGTTTATTTTGCAACAGCAGGCTCCATCACACACTCATATGTGTCTTCAAACTGACCACTGCCTCAGTGATTATCCATGAATAACATGTAAGGAATGAGAGGGGCTCTATCAAGCAGGAGTATAATGAAAGGCTAAAATTAATTTTAATAATATACTTTTCAGTGTATGAGTAGAAGTTAAAGATGTATTTTTTATGTCATGATTTGGTTTTGTCACATGGTGTGTGCCAAGGTGGGTGTCCAGTTACCTCAGAGTCCTGAGGGTCCTGCAAGATGGCCGCCTCCAGCAATAGAACTGCATTTGGCAGGTCTCCCTCCCTGGCCTTCCGTAGGCCCTCTTCAAACGCATTTGGCCAGTCTTTATATGGATTGTCTGTGTGGAAGTAATATCCCTGCAACAGAAAGTGCCCAAGGCATTACAATTTGATATGTCAAGATGCATTAAAGAAAGCTTTTAAAGAGATAAATGCACAGACCTTAAAGCAACTTGATACATTAGCTGTTTTTTTTTTTGACTAAATGTGTTGAACCTTTTCAAGAGGAGACACGGTGGAGGGGATCTGGGCCTGCTCATTCTCCGTCAGCCAGTTCCTGCGGGCCAGTTCCTCCCACTCAGCTTGCATCTTATCCCAGAACTCCGTGTCTGACTGCACAAAAGATAAATCAACAGTTAACATTCTGATGTCGAAAGCTTGAAAAAAGAACTGATAAACCAACTGAACTGTTATGAACAGGGGTGGACATTGAAAAGCAGTGAATGCAGGAGAACATAGTGCTTTGCCACCGGCACAGTGAATCGTGCCGTGTTTTTCCGTTACAAATAACACAACCCATACCTGAGCTGTACCCGACCAATGGCAGGGCCAAAAGCGGGCTGCAGCTAAGCTGCCTCCTTTTTGATGACAACTGATTGACTTGGAAAGAGGCCATTGGGTTTTTTTTTTACTGGTCGCACAAAAAACTAAAACAAAACAAAACAAAATACAACAGCAACAACAACGGATAAACAACAACAGAGTAGTCGACAGTACAATCACTACAATCTATTTTGGCTGAATGTAAATTTCAGTGAGACTTGTCTAATGCTCTGAGAAATGGTTTACCAGGACATTGCTAACAAGTTATGCCGAGAAAACTTAAACATAAGAAATGAAAGATCACAGTAACAAAAGTGTCTCTAACAGGAAAAAACTTTCCGCTTGTACGACTCAATGGATGCAGTTTTGGGGCAACAACCTGCCATAAACTGCAGGGAGAAAATTGTGCTGCCAACGTGTCAGCAGTACAGTTACCAGGCTGAGATGCAATGGAAAATCACAGCGGGCTGCAACTTTTGAGCCGTCGCAGTACAGTTTACATACAGCACGGTTCCTGTATACTCTAAGAAAAGTGACTTTAGAGCAGCACGAACAGAGGAGCATTGTGGAACAGTGTAAATTTTGAGAACACTGTAGAACTGTGTGACCAGACGAGAACATTCTAGAACAGCATGAAAGAGAAGATCAGTGTGGAGTGCGATAATTTAGCATGAATGGTGCAAACAGTGTAAATAGGAGGAACCCTCTAAAACATTGTGGATGAGGGATAACATTCTATATCAAGATGAACTGGGGCGTTCTAGAAATGTGGGACTTTCTAGAATGAAGTAAACGAGTAAGAACAATCCAGAACAGTGAAATGTTGAGAACATTGTAGAGCAGTGTGAACAAGTGAGAACACTACGACAGTGAGAATGGGGAGAACATTCAAGAACAGTGTGAGTGGGGAGCACATTTAAGAGCAGTGAGAATGGGTTCTAAATTGCACACTGGTATGGCAAACCACTAAAAGTACTGGGTTTGTAGGGCAGCTGTTTTTTATCTTAAAAATAAAAGTTCCTAGTAAAGGTTCCTAATGGTTCCTCATGCTCAAAATAGTTCCTTAAAGAAGTATCCACTTAATGTTTATTCATGGAACAAAAAGTGGTTATTATTATATATGTATACATCCAGTGTTGCAGACTTTTATAGAAAAATGCATCTCTAACTGCGAGTACAGGGTGACTTCTGCTCATTCTCTGCAGGTGTGTGCTGTACTTACAAACCTCTCTAATCTGTATCAGCATAAGTCTGAACTCCTTGCGCTCATCAATCTGAATACTGAATGAATGTGCATGAATACTGATGGAGAGAAGGGACTCTCCTGCAGTCATGCGGTTGAGTCACTCCAGTCCCAATCATGTGATGACTAAGCTCTGCACAATTCCATTTCTGATTATGGGAAAACTTTTTTGCTCAAGTGGCCTGAAAGTGATTTGCAATAGGAACAACAGGATGGACTTACCTACTCTAGGCCATAAAGTACCTCGCAAGCATCACTGCCATGTCTGCTTTTAAGAGCTTATTTTGCTGATGTCACCTTGAAGGTGAATTTTTAACAGTGCATACAGACTTTTACAACCTCGTATTGTCAAGCATCTCCTGCCTGTTGATTTCCTGTTAATTTTCACAGTACCGCACAGCTACAGGGAGTCGTCACGTTTCTAAAACGTCTGTATTAAAGCAATTCTTACAGATTCCATTTTCTATGCACTACCACACCTGATCCCCTATAAGAATTATTTCAATATTTCTGCAGCTATCAGAAATATTTCAATAAAATCATTGTGCTTCTGTTCCTCTGTCTGTTTTTGGCAGCATTAGTACTTCAGACGTTGGAAGGGAGAAGTCTAGCCATTCACTTGTGACACAAACCAACATCACTGTTTTACACACACACACACACACACACACACACACACACACACAAACACACAATGATGATCTGTATTCAAAGATATGGAAAAATACATTCTACATTCTACCAAGGTCCACTGATAAGCCTTAATGATAAGGTTAGGCTGGGCCAGAGGACACAAAAGCAGAACTCAAGCACCTTTGGTTCATGTGAATGAGCTGTTTTCTGTAGTTATTCTATAATTTGATGGAAATGTGAATTGTTTCCAGTGCAGTTTTCATGAAATCCATTTGAATATTCAGTGATACACAATGCTGAGAGCTACCTCTAACCAGTCAGTTCTTTATTTTCCAATATCCACTCAAAATTCCACTATCTGACTGAGTGGAACTGAACACTTTCTGTTGTACAGCTGTGACCATTTTACAGGTAAACTATTATCTTTATCACCAGTCTCCTAAAATCCAAAGGCAGCTGCTCTAAGCACACAGTTAAAAGGTTTCTTAATACCATTATTGTTTTTTGAACAGTTTATAGTCTTTAATGTGACTTTTACATTTGTCAGAAAGGAATCAGCAGATATTTTGACGTAACTTTTATGCACTGCACAATGAATACTGAGAACAGTCAAGCAAATTAATTTAATTAAGCAAATAATGACAGAAGCTAAAAGGCTATTAGTTTCAATCACATTTTCATGGTGTCAATGATGAGAACTTCATGTAACACCACATAGATTGGACAATGTTGTTCCAAAATTGTTGGCATAGCTGGAAAAAACTGGGGAACCCCACCTTGGAAATCCCAAATTAATCACTAGGTATGTGTTCCCAAGACAGAGACTGAGAACTGCTGTGACATGTTGATGGTGGATTTCAAAGACTGTTGAGCGATTCTTTGTGCTATAACAAATTTAATGAGATATTATTTTGTTCGGTGCTGTCCCCCGTGTTATGTAGATAATTGCTCCTCTATGCTCGGTGATGGGCGCAGCTTTGCTAAGTGTCCAATTATTATAATTGGGAGACCCCCTGTCAGCTCTTGCACACAGGCAGTCCAACTATTCAAAGGTCAAAGTTGAAAGCTCATTATCTCCCCCATCCTGGAAACGTTTCTCAGGCTGAATGTTTCAGGAGGCTGTAATGGGAGGTTAAGAACATCCTTATCAGCACTACATATCTGAGCTGGAGAGACAGGGAGTGTGCTGCATTCATTTCAGAACTACCCTCAATGATGAGTCCAAAGCTGCTGGTCTGTAAGTTCTTTTATACCTAAACAGGGGGAGGCAAAAGGCTTCATAACTGATCTATAAGTCCAAGGTACCAAATTCCTGAAATATACAGGTAAAACCTGCCCTAAAGAGCGCAAAGTTAAGAAACTTTAGGAAACGTATAATAATCTCATCTGACCATAAACGTTCTCACACATCTGAATGGGGTCTTTCTCATGCTTTTATGTAGACCTTCTTAAGGAATGTCTTCTCTCTTATTACCTTCCCGTAGAGGCTCTTGAAATTGTACCTTCACTCCAGTTTCAGCCAAAGAGCCTTTCAGACTTCTGAGAGGTTGGATTTTTAGTAGCCTGTCTCATCAGTTGACACCTTGCTCTGATGCTTAGTTTTGAGGGATGGCCTGTAGGGGTCTGAACGCTGTGATGAGCCTTCCACTTTCTGATGATGTACCCAGCTGTGCTTAATGGGACATTCAAACTCATATTTTCATATTTTTTGTAGCCATTTCCGGCCTTGTGCATTTCAGTGATTTTGTTTCTCACAGAAATCAGCAGAATGCACCTTTGTCTCCATCTTTATAAATGGAGCTTTTATATCCAGAGAGACAAACATACAAACTCACAAGCAGTACCTAATTATGTTTAATTATGGTCAAATAAGTGTCACCTTTGTGTTGTTTGTGATTAATTTGTCATTTGTGTAAACCTGGAGCTTCCAAAGAACAGAAGTTTTCATACAGCTAATTTATTTATTTATTTTTGCTACTGCAAAAAATACGGCATCAAAAGAGTTCGTAAACATAAACATTGTTTGAGGCAAATTGTGTATATATAGTCCAAAATTTATGATCAAGTAGTTTTGCAAACCACTGTAAAAAACATTATATAATAAACATGAACAGGGCAAAGCTTAACACGTTTTGGTTTTTGCTAAATAATTGTTAAATTATTTCAGCTTTGAAAATAGTGGGTGTGCAAATGTTACAACACACCCCAGAACAGGGTTAATTGTGATGAGCTGAAAGGCTAGTTATAATAGTCCTTGTTAAGTCTGGTAAACTGATGCAAACACGAATTCATTTACTACAACAGTATTCAAACTCTTGAGGGAAAATGTTCATTTAGTAGTTAATGGTGACCATGACCTATTAATTCAGTTGCTAGTGGTCTGCATTTTGTAGTGCAGATTAAGGCTGGGGGTCGGTATCCAGCCTTGGCAAGCACACCGCACTAAACCAACAGGAGTCCTTGAGCAAGACTCTTTGACGTTACTTTCTCCTTCAATTGCAACATAGTTAAACTGTAAATTGTATTGTTCATAGACTTCTATTTTACTGTCATTTTATTTGGTTTGCTTTATCTGTGGTAGGATCCTTCCCATGGTATACTGGTGTATTATTGAATTTCTTTTTTTATCAGCAGATAACTCTGCTGAACGTCCATAAATCGACTGAAGGTGTAAAAATATCCCTTTCACTCACTAAGTGCTAGGAATCACCTCTGGCTGAAAGTAACAAACCAAGACAAAAGCAGCAAAAAGATATATGGGGTCAGTAAGAAGGAACATTTTTAAGGCCCATATAGCAACTGTCAGTTAAGACAGATATCACTTTAAAAGAGCTCTTTCTCCAACAGGCTAGTGAGTCTGCTGATAAGCGAATGAGAGATACAGCTGTATATGTGCAATAAAGTCTGACATGCTGCCAGGAAGTCAGCTGGCCGTGACAGAGGGCTTAACTGGGGTGCTGTGGCCTCTGCTGAGCGAGAGGGATCGGCCTGCACCCTGTCCAGTCACATGACAGACGAACAAGGCTATAGGGGCCTGACTGAGGTGAGAGACTACATTCCAATTAGTCACTGTTTCTAACACAAACTGCACTAGAGATCACAACCCAGAGCCCTTCCTATCCACTGCGACTTGGCACAAGGCCGGTTTACTGTTGTCAAGAAATTCAGGCACAAGATGATCAGAGGCTGAAGGCATGTGCGATAAATGGTAACAGACAATGATCAGTGCAATTATACTTGCTTCAGAGTAGCGTGACTGATTAAGATGGTAGCATTCGTACACAAAAGGCTTCAGACCTGACTTAGAACCGCATGAACCGCGTAGACAGACCAAACTGTGCATATGTTTTCGTGTGTAGAAACCGTTGCTAGGTTGGGCAAGCTTCACAGAACTCCAAAGGTGCTTGTCCAACTGTTGCTCCAAATGAAGTCAGGATATGTCAATCTGTCTTGTTTTCTAAGTATGAGGAACATCTTAGTTATTCTGCACTGATACTAGTGCCTGTCCAGTCAAATATATAAAGGGCAGTTAGCAGATGGACCACGGAATAGAGGAGCAGGAAATGGACCAATTTTTTAAAAGTCAGCCCAAAGATTTGTGTTGGTTAAGTTTCTTTCCACAAAATATCTCTGCAAGCAGTGACAGACTAAGATTAAAGGCAGATTAAATGCACTGTGTGTCATCTGCATAGCAACACAGTTTACAGTTAGTAATTGTTATCAAAAGTGAAATACTAACCAGTGGGGGGCTCATGTCTGGCCCTAGCTACCATGGTCCATGAGTCAGCATTCTCCTCCAAGCACATTCTGCTGTCTGAATAAGGTTTGAAAAGACGTGGTGGTTCCTAAAACCTATCTCAGAGGACGCACGTTATCCCTCACCCATGCAGATTAGTCACACAATGGGGGAGATTCAGACAGCAGGTGGGAAAAAGTGACGAGTAACACTGGGACAATAGTTTCTGAAAAGTTTTCTTTAGGCCTATTGAAAATGTTTCAGGAAATGCAGCCCTTGTTCTATTCTTCTTAGACTTCATACAGTGAAATGTGTTTCACTCTAAATAAATCAACTGTTACAAATCACTGGCATTTAGAACTTGACAGGATGAAAGAGCATTCTGTACAGCAGTTATAAATGTATGGCTCAACTGATTTAATGCTTCACAGTCTACATTTTATTTTTAAGGACAAAGCAGTCTCTAAACTATGACAAGTGATTTCTATATTGGGGAACATCGTCTCCTTAAGCAAATATATTCAGTTCATAATTAAATTCACAGGGACCAAGGGTCACGTCGTGATTGGAATTTCAAAAGGCTCTGAGACAGACAAGAAACAGACAGTTAAAAGTGCTTGGGCATGACATTCAGTGATAATTATTCCATTGTTTTTTTTAAACTTCATTATGAGTAAAGAATGAAACCGAGACACCCTGACAGAACCGAATACTGAATAGGTTAAAGTAAAAGAAGCAGATTTTTTATTTTTCAAATCTGAAATGGCAATGTATGTCTTTATGTGTTATGTCTCTCTGGTAATGTTAAATGCAGTACACGCTATAGAGTAAAAGAGGCATTAAGTAAAGAGGCATCACAATTCAGAGAAGGAAATGCAGTCAGTCATTTTCAGTGGACTCAATAGCTGGATTGTTAAAGTTCTTATAAATATATATGCGCATATAAATAAATCCGTGGAGTCATCACTGCTGAAAAGAAGTAATTATGCAACTTTTATGTGGATTAAAACATTCTGTGTCTGTTTCTGTCTGGGAGCCAAGTTCTGAATCTCAAAGGCAGGCATTTATAGTTTTAGCAACAGAGCTCAATTGATGAGATCTGTAGTTTGGTGTCAATTCATAAAACGTGCACAGACTGCAGGTCAGATGGAAAATGCAAACAAAATCTGTTTCAGCTGTAATCAAGAAAACAGATGAAGTGAAATATTTCTTTGCAGCAATTGCTTTCAAAGAGAAATGAGCAGCATTTTTACCAGAGTTTGGTTTTAGAATGCACTATGGTTAACTTCTCATCTAAGCAAAGAAATTGACAAACTGTCAAATGCTTAGTGGTGGAAGAAGCTCCTGCTGTGAAATAGCAATGCCTGTCATCTTGTATCAACTAAAACCATGTTCGACAATAGCAGGAAAGCAATTTAATTGACAGTGAGGTGAAATGTGCACTGCCACAGATGAGGATCCGGTCGTTCCTGTTCATCTTTTTTTCTGGATGACAATGTCATATATATATGTTGAAATAAGGCGTGTTGTGTATGAACACTTTAGGGGTGTTCAACTGTATTGTGATGTTTGTATTTGTTATGTTGTTCACAAACATGAAACACATTTTCCTGTGTTTCTGTTGAAGTTCTGTTGAAGCGGAACTTAACATAGCAGTTAGTTTAATGTTGTAGAGCTTCATTAATGGTCTCACTGCCTCTGAGCAGAACGGCCCACCTTAGTGTTAACCTACTTCTCACCTTCTGCCGCTACTACCTGATCCTAATGAGAGCAGCATGCCTTAATTTGCACATTGACTTTTTGTACATCCCAAAAGGACATGGGTGGTCAGAACATTTCCTTGATGAACAGTTTCTCAAGATCCACTCATATTAAGCAGAACATTTCAAAAGCTCCTCCAGTTTCACGTGACTTTAGTTTCATTGTCTTGGTAATTGATTCAGATATTTGCTGACAGCAGTGTTCAGTGTACAGCAGCTCCTAAAACTCTCCGCCCCAAAGACATTAAGAATGTATGTCGGTACATTAAAATGGAACTTTTGTGTGAGTAGGCAGTTGGCCACTTTTCAAAGTATATAGGTGATGCCCCAAAACGTTTTGATTGAGTCCAGGCTGCATATTTCAGTAAAAACGTCTCCACTCTACCTTATCATCCAGACTCAACTCAGTGGTAGAAGCAAATCAAATCTCAGTTTCAGCTGGGGTGTGGCATATTTCCCAGAAAGTGAAACCTGTGTTTAATGAGAGAACTGCTGAAGCTCACCAATCTGGTGCATCATTTTACACTATGCGAGAACTGTGATCTGCTCCTACATAGCATGACATTTTGAGTCAGAGTCAAAATACAACATGATGATCTGCTGTTATATCTACAGACGTATGAAATATAATATAAAATATCGTATAAGAAAATAAGAACACTCAGGTGTATAACTAAGTTTAAATTCTGATTCAACAAATGTATTTAAACAAACCATGGTTTCTCACAACAAACTGTAAACACTGCTCTGTTCTCACTTTATGAAGTTCAGAAGCAGTGGGGAATGCAGGGTAAAGTGGGAGATGGGTTGTGATGACTTGAACATGAATTTTGAACCCAGCCTGCGTCCGGTATATATTAGGACGTGAGCAGTCAGGTTGGCTTCTTTCAGATATTTAAATAAGCTATAGTTTTAGTTTAAGTCCGTCAGTGGCCCAGCTGTATCTGTTTGAGAAGGACCAACATATTTGGAGTGATGCCATCCCTGGCTATCGTGATTTTTATCACCAATAGGAGAAGTACCATGCTGCATTTATTGTTGTGTTCACTACAGCAGGTTCTGAGCGAGTGTACACATATTCAGATCACCGAGTTTACCACTAATTTGCTTCATCAGAGTAACAATAAGAGTCCACATTCTTACTATGGTTCATGCGTTTGTCTGCTCAAAGCAGGTGTTTGTAATACAAAAATGTCAGCTGTTAGATTATGTTCTTTATTCATCAAAATTAATAAGACAATGAAATGGCATTCAGTTTAGTTAAAGGAAGAGCTTGCTTGTCTAGGCATTAGAAGGGTAGCTGGAACTTTCTCCTTGTCAAGCTCCAATATACTGGACAGCCCGAAGTCTCACTGCTACTGTTTTAGTGCCCGAGCTATTTCTCCGTTCTGGACAGCCCACAATTACACAAATGAAATGGATCGGAAGCTAACGGGCATGCCATGGAAAATAACCTTCTACACAACCGTGCCCTGCACCTGTTTCTTGATTAGGACAAATGTATACAGATAGAAAAATGGCTGGAGGAGGCCAGGGAGGTATCTAAAGGAGCTTCCACATGCAGGATGAAGTAATCAATCAGTCCTCCATTTGCTCCCTTGTGCCCCTGGGTAATATTACTTATCGGAAAGCCAGCCCACCTCAGAGGCAGCGCCCCACCCACTCAGCTTCAGCAAATCCTGCCTGGAGGGCACCACGGAGACACGACGTCAGCGAGCACAGTGGAGAGATTCCCGAGATAATCAGAGAATACTGGCTGGAACATTCCTTCCTAAGCACTCCTCTCACTTTTGCATCTCCTTCCTGTGTCTCCTCTATTATTCATTTGCTTTGACAAATCACCTATGTTTGCAACCCTCCAGCCCTCCGAAACTGCAAACACATGTAATACAATAGCCAGTGGTTCTCTTACAACAACTGGAGCAGAAAAGATCCACCCAAGACAAGTACAAAGAGTGTCTGCTAACGTAAGAAACAATAGCTTCGTCCAGCGGTTTAGATTTCACACTGTCGGTCATCTATATGTTTTAAAAAATCAATTGACACATAATGTTGCTCTGTATGCACTTCAGCTGCTCAGTGATCATTTGAAGCCATCTCTAAAGATGGATTTTCTAGTTCATAACACCAGGAAATTGTCCCTAGATGCTTTCTCCTAAGAGCTACATGAGATTCCTTCATTATTGTTTCTGCAACTGCACACGGTTATGATTACTGGAGCTGAACAGCTAGTGTTTAGCAGCATGGTCTCCAGGTGAATGAGCCCTTATCTGATTACTGTAACTACTATACCTGCTGCCATTTGATCCTGCATGTCTGTGGCAGAAATTACTGACCTATTTACCTCCCCTTTCTGCAGTGGAAAACTGCGTATTATTATAGGGCTTGGATTAGTCCATGAACAAAATTTCTGACTTATTTTGTCATTCAGAGCTTTTTTCACTCGTAGAATTATCATCACATTCTACAAGTGAAATAAGTGTGCAGGGCTAAAACACTGGAGGAGACGTTATCACTGGAAAAATAGCAGCCCTGTCACTGTAAATTTAAGAACTGACTACCTCAAAAATATGTTTAAACTAGTTCAGTGTGAGGAGAAGCCAGGAGGCAAGATTAGCTGTTCAGAGCAGAGCCTGACTAATAGATCAGCCGGCCATGTGTACTGGTCTATGTTGAAGTCCAGCAAATTAAATCAGGTTTCCACCCACACAGATGTTTGCATAATCATTCAGATAAAGGTATGTACGCTTGCTTGGGGCAGATAGAAATTTGATCAGTTATGATGGAAATGCCTTTGCTGTATAAATAATGCAAATATGAAAAGAGTAAAGGTCAAAGAACTGATCACGTTTTTACATTTTTGCCTGGCGATAGGCCAGCCAGTAAACATAATGGTGAGATTACATTTTAACCAGACACAAGGTAAGAGCAGCTAGTTTCCTTGAGACAAGTGTGGCTTCCCTACACTGACTTTACCTCCACTGTGATGTATTGCATAAAAAAGGTTAATTTCAAACTTCCCTCAAGTAATTTTTTATTCAATATGTCAACATATGGACAACTCAACACAAAAAACATTATCATGGTTAAAATGAGAAAAGCATGTGAAATGCATCCAAACCTAACATTTAGCATGAGAATAACACAGCAAAACTACCTTTATACAAAGAGAACTACAAAGAAATCAGAGCTAATTATTGGGAACCAACGAAACATTAATACGCCTAGAAAGCCAGGCATCCTACACTACATTATTCATATCATTTAAGTCTTTTTGACCATGTTGAATTATTGGGAAGTATGATTAATTTTTGTTCTTGTTAAATTAATTTTTAGAAAGTATGATTAATTTTTGATCATGTAAAATGGATTGTTGGAATTTTAGCACCTTTAAATCTGCATCATTATTAGTCAGAAAGTTTCTATACTGTCTGGGTCCTAGATCAGTAGAAAAACAGGCACAGGAAATGCACACTATAGCGAACACACTTCATGTTTTACATTTACATTCACGGCATTTAGCAGACACTTTTATCCAAAGCGACTTCCATTCCCTAACTGCAGGGGGCAGTCTCACAGTCTCCCTGGAGCAACTTGGGGTTAACGGTCTTGCTCAGGAACCCAGTGGTGACAGGCTGAAGGTAGGACCTCTTGGAACATTGGGTTTGTTCATGACTTTATAACAGCATTCATACTCTGTCACACAAAATTCTGAGTAAGATGTTTGACTGCCCCCTTCTTTGGGGGGGGGGTCATTTCATTTGCTGGTTGGTTGATGATATGTGCTAGTTTCCCTAAATAATAAGCTGTGTGTGAAAAGAAGGCCATTTCAGATTAACATACTTAAGGTTATTCTATGTTGATCCATCCAAATCAGATCATCTGAAATGGGTATTAATGGCACATATGAATCCCATTTCAGCCTTGCACTTAGTTTTAAACAAATCAAGTAAATAAGATAATCCAGCTCAAGCCTAGAATATCTTTTCATTCCTCTCATTTTCCTACTTTTTTCACTTCATTTTATTTATTGAAGCACATTTCTGTCTTGTGGTAGCAGGCTTGACTCAGTTAACCCATGTGCTTTGTGTCTGGTTTTTTTTCATTACAATTTCTTGGCTGCCAGCTGCTTTGATAATCAGAAGTAACCAATCATAATTATGCACTAATCGTGTGAAAGCAATGCCCTCTGAAAGGCTTTCGCAAGTATTAAGATAATCATTAATGATAATAATGTTTTTCAGTATTACAGGATTGACTGATAGTATCCTGAAATGTTTCTATTATATTCTGATAAAGCCAGTCTAATAATGTTATATGGAGTGATGTTGTTTTCTGTTGTGTTCTTTCTGAATGATGCTAGCTGCAGTAGTTACAGAGGTTATGCTGTATGCTGAGTTTTAAACTCTCAATCTGTGTGCCCCTGGTCCTCTAAGGGTCTCTGTTACTCCCAAAACAAAACACTCTATAGCGAATAGGGCATATTGTCAGACTTGTGTATTTGAAAATGTCACTTACTTCCACGGCTGCTTTGGCCCGTTCAAACTCCTCCTCCAGGGACTGGTTTCTGGACAGGAGTGCACTGCCCCACCGCTGGTCTTTGCTCAGTCGGCCCTGTCAGGCACACACACACACACACACACACACACAAGTGAGAGAGCGAGCGGCTCAGTCGTCTCTCCAGCCCCCTGTCAGGGGGAAAAAGCTCTGCCCTTGCAAACCTCTGATGCCAGCAGCGAGGGGATCTGCTACCATCAGCAGCTCATGCCTGCACCTCTCTCCCTGAACCTCCACTGTGCTCACACACCTCCCCAGCCTCCTTCCTGCATTAGCCATTCACCCTGTCTCACAACAGCCCTGGACTGACACACCATCGTCAGCAAACGCTCCTCTGAACATTCCTCTCTATGTGCATATCTGAATATTGCATGGGTGCAGACATTTGGTCATAGCATTCATTTAAATGTGTAAAAAGGCAAGAATTGTTGGAGGAGTACATGCTACATATGCAGCAAAGCAACTGTAAATGAAGCAGCTGTTTTAAAATGTAAAAATATGAACAATGTCAGATATAATTACAGTTTGACTTACCACAATCATGAAATTTTAGCTAATAATAAACGATCACATAAATGACTGCAAATAAGTTTTTTTATTTAGTGTGAATATATATATATATATATTTAGTGTATATAT
>JBBPCX010000114.1:12377232-12390002 GCA_037974365.1 Hydrocynus forskahlii
TTGCACAACAGCATGTGAAATTGATTGTCAATCAGTGTTGCTTCCTAAGTGGACAGTTTGATTTCACAGAAGTGTGAGTGACTTGGAGTTACATTGTGTTGTTTGTGTTCCCTTTATTTTTTTTGAGCAGTGTATTTTAATTAGATTTATTTAACCCAACTGATGAAAGTGCACACATTGTTTTCATCTTTTTGCACTTTAATATAGCATTGAACTCTAATAAAAGAGGAAGATGATTATGATCATCTTTAATAATTGTGAATAGCTAAAATAATTTATCAGATTTATCAAATAAATTATCAGATGATGATGTGAACACTGGCAGTCCTAGTTTCAGAGCCTTAAGAAACTCCTGAGACAACCCTCGCTGCCTCCATCATTTTATATTCTTCTTTTATACCAGCCTTATCTACTCATAAAAGACCTCTGACTCACTGTCATTCACAGTTTATAAAATGTATAATGTTTATAAATGGCACAACATCACTTTTTCTTTTACTATATAATACTGATACTGAAATATTAATGTTTTTTTCTTTAAAAGCTACCAAATTAAGCACTTCATCTGAGATGGCCATCTAAATGTGGAAAGTATTCACACAGCCTATATAATAAGCTCACTGAACAAATAAATTGGTCACTTGCATCATTTCTGGTTTAATACTTGGTAACTTATACCTTTGCCTGAATGACAGCATCAATCCTGTTAAAAAGTAGGGGTTAGACCAGTCTTTTGAGAGCCCCTGTCAGTTTTACCTCTCTCCTCCACAAGCTGGCTGCGTGTTTCAGCTAGAGTTCATGTGTGCTTATTTCAGCATTTCCCTTGTTTTTCATTTTGAGGACTGAGCCCTGGTGATTTTGCTGGTCAGTCAAAGTATCCCAGTGCTTCACCGTGTTTGCTGAACCAGTCGCAATGTTGTGATGCTGGGATATGATGAATCTGCAGTTAGTGGAGAAGTGGGTTAAAATGGACAGGAAGAGACTGATGTTACCTCTTTTTTTGATGCTGCTGAAGGCAAGATGGGGTGTGTAAAAGTATTAGTACAGAAATGATGGGACTATTTGTTATCTGAGGAGCTTAACAATAAATTAGAAAACAAAACTAATACATTATAAAACTACTATAGTTAGACAAGAATCAAGAATTTGACTGTATTTTGCCTCATCCATTTTTACTTTTATCCTGGCCCCAGTCCCTACTGCAGAGAAACACCCCATAACCAGACTCTGCCACGTCCATAATTCATACTGTGAGCTATACTGGCTTTCTGCCTGATGTACTGTTTGGTGTTAAGGCCAAATGGTTTGATTTTTGTCGCTGATCGAGAGTTAATGTGGCCTTTCTGGAGGAGTGGCTTTTTCTTGCACCCCTCCCATACAAGCCACAGTTGTGGAGCACTTGTGATACTGTCACATAATGGCCACTCCAGATCACGCTTTGCCATAAATTCCTGTAACTGCTTCCAAGTTGCTATAGGCCTTGTGGCAGCCTCCCTGACCAGCTTCCCCCTCACTTTTTCGTTTAGTTTGTAGAAACAGATTTGGAGAGGGTCGTAGTTCTACCAAATGCCTTCCACTTCTTAATCATAGATTTTACTGTGTCCTGGGGATTGGTAAAACTTGTGAATTATCTTTCATACATCTCCTGACTTGTGCCTGTCCATAACTTCCCTGAGATCTTTGGCAGTGCCTTGCCACCCATAGTTGATTATTTGCTTTCAGTTGCACTAGCAAACACTGGAATGCTCTAGGAATAGCTGCTTTTATGCCTAACTGTACAAAATGATTTCAGCTGATCACAGGTGGAGGCCAGTTAACTTGGTGTGCAATGGAGCACATGATTAGTTACACCTGATTTAGGAGGGGATAATCTTTTATCCATCTCAGTGATTCTGTTTTTTTTAACTGTTGCTATCATATCTTTCACTTAAGTGTTATTAGCTGAGTAAATCCAACTAGAATGTTTTTTGTGTGTGTCATCATTTCAGGCTGCAAAGCAACAAAATGTAAGTATTTTGAAGGGGGTGATTCTTTTCTATACCCACTACTACAGTTACTGCTACTCCTATTTAGGCACTCTACTCAATAGCTAGGGACCTCTTGTTCTTATGTTAACATAAGGCTACATATGGCTACTGTTATCACGAAGGGTTATATTGTCAGGAGACCTATTTTAATAGATTATCTGTTTTGAAGTCATTTAATTTTACTTTTTACTATTTTGCTTCTTAGTTTATTCAGTATTGGCATCAAAACTATATGATTTTTAAATTCTTTTCCAACAAAGATGAAATTTAAACTAAAGCCACTAACAAAACAAACCATTTAAACAATGATGCCTTGACATCAAGAACCATTTCTGAGCTTTTCAACTGTATTTTTTTAAGCAAAGTCCTCAGGTTTTTAAGAGACAATCCAGTTTCTCAAAGCGCCGTGTCATCCATACAAATTTGAAAAACTTCTTAAACCTCTAAAAGCCTAATGTCAGTCAGCAATTCAACAAATACAAATACTAATATCTAGCTAGTAGCCAGAATGTGGAACTGGTTGTTTAGAGGTTGTCACACTGATTACCAAGATCGTATTAGAAACCTTTTATATGACCATCAAATTACAGCTGTTCAATGAAGCAGAGGAGCCGAAGTTCCACCCTGGTCTACTGTGGCCCAATTTATGAGTTCTTCTGGTCTGTCCTTTCTCTAAAACTGTTGTCCAATTCACTCTGTATATTTTTAAGTGACATGCAATGCCACATTCATCAATTGTCAAACTATGTTATGTACCATAGCTGTGGGTTACAACTTTATTTCCTGTAGCAATATATAGCTCGTTTGTTTTTTGCTGAGAGGGACATTTTGTAACATGAACTTCCCTCGAAACTTCCCTCTGCCTGCCAAAGGCAAACGTCTGGCTAGTCAAATTTAATCATAAGGAAATCCCACTGTTACAGTGAATGAGGAGCACAAGAGTGGGGTGCCTGGCACCTGGCTCATTGGATATTCATCTATTGCCAGGGCTACGGCATTAAATGGATTTCACACAGGAAATTATAATGGAGGCCTTAGAACAGACAATCAGTCTTTAGCACGCTGTAACCCTGGCTGTGTCCTGATGACTAATGTGCTCCATCAAACACCAGGTCAGTGCAACAATTACCTTTAACACTGCACTTTCCATTTCTATGATCATTCATTGTTAAGAGCTAATTTGAGCATGATTTTAATTGACATTGTCAACTGCTGTGCAGAGTGGTTGGCCTTTTGAGACAGGCCCCCCAAGATCTGAAGGTATATTGCATATTGCAATCAGATTTTTCTGCTGTCCAGTATCCATTCATCCAATAGACTCAGAAACCTTTTCTTTGTCTTATGTCAGTTCATGAAATCTAGCTCACTGAAAGAAGTGAAGAGTTCTATTGTGAAAGTGTAGGTTCTAAACCTTTAATCTATGTCGAATAGACCTTTGAGTCTTATTTTGAGTTAAGAAAAAATAAATTTTTTTTACATGTTTGTCTTTTGCTGGCAGTGAAACAAAAGGAAAAATGTTGGACGTGCACACTCTGACACTGAATGCAAATTTGATGCAAATTGTTTATGTTCTAAACTATGTAAATAATCATGCAATTTCATAATTATGTTTAAATAGAACAACAAAACAATTGAACTCTTGTCCGAGGATTAAAATTAATGTGCAAAAATCAGTTCATCAACTGGTTGTTCCTTCTTTTTCTCATCACTCTCTTAATCTCATATGTACTCCTCCACACAGAGTTGAAAACGTGATGTGCACTTTACCTGCTGCGGTGGATATCTTATACTGTAATAAGCACAGCGAGAGTGAGAGATGAATAATTCATCAGCTATCAATCTAATAACAACAGATACTGTAGCAACAGAAAGAACGGCCCAGCAGATCTGCATGCTCCACTGAGGACAGAAGCGCGTTAACACTTTACCCTGAAGCACCGCAAGTTAAACAAATAAAACCCCAAATTCCTCAGAAATGAGGAATTTTGGGTTGCAGCAGAGACATGCTGCAAAAAAAGGCAAAGATTCAGCTTCAAAATTTTTTCAGTAACCACTACGGTGTGGCCTTTAAAAAAATAAAAAAATAATTAAATAAAAATTAAAACAGTGGTGATACTGTTGCCACGGTGCAAATGCATAGACCATTCAGCATGTCATATGAAAAAGCATAGAGAGGCTTACATGTCTTCCACTAATATACTGCTTGTTGAGCTGAAATAAAAGAATTCTAAGGGTTAGCAAAGACACATACAACATATAGTCACAGGCGACACAACATTTAAAGCTCAGATGGGCCTGTAGGTCGGCTTGCAGTTAACACTAGATGAACAAGCTGTATTTACAAGAAAGAGGTGGATAGTGCACATAAGAATTAATCACGCATACATGCGAAGCATTGATTAATTTATACTTTCATGGATTATTTATACTTTTTTTTAATTATTCTTTTTAAAAAAAACTGATTTCATTTTCTTTCAGATACACTTGAAAGAATAATTTATACCTTTTATTTTTTCTGTTTAATTTTTGTCAGACAGTGCTATTGTCCTATTATCAGAAAATGCATGACTCATTTTACTCGCTACTCTCACTCTGACATGGTTTTGAAATAATTTCCTCTTTTTAATTCTCCCATTTCACCCACCTCTGTGTTAATGTCAACATTTTTAATACGGGTAGTGAAGGACTGCATTGATTCGAAATGCTGTTGCATAAGTGATACTGGCAAAATGGGAAACATAAATTAACTTACTTGAGTGGCAGGGGACGTCTCGGTCTCCACCTTGTAATTTACTTCTAATGAGGTCTTGGTGGCTGTTTCGGGTTGTATTTTGCCATCAATGGACCTAGGAGTGTATTAGAAGGGACAAAAGTAATGAGATAATGTTTACCTTTAAGTGACTGTTAAAGTATTAAAAGTTTTAAGAATACTTCATTGGAAGGCAACATATATAGGGATTTCATGACATATATAAGTATTTCATAATTTACTTCATTATTCAGAGCCTAAGCTGGTTTTCATAAGATGACGAGGTGAAAAGATGACAGAAAATTGCATTGCATTGACTTCTTTGCAACGTCGTTAAATTGCAAGGTCGTTAAAGTGAGGAGATAGACCTTTGTTCCCATAATAACTCTCAAGCAATGAAACTGAATCTGTGAAACATAAGTGATCATTTTAACACATATTGTCTCATATGCATAAATATACATAATCCTGTACTTATGTGAAATATTATTTCTGTGTAACATTACTCCCAGCATGTATATTTTCACTTGAGAACAAAAATGAAAATTTACCATTTAAAACACAAAAATTAATTTGAAATGACTTAAGTATCAAATGTAATTGTACAGTGAGTTACAGTGCAATTCTACAATTTTTCTTAGCTGCTTTTTCCACACAGGAATCTGTGAACGGAATTAATTAAATTTACAAATACGTGGAGCTGATATATGGACTCAGGCGTCTATCTCAGAAGCTCCATTATAATCCTTCAAAACTCTTTTATTAACAGAACAAATATTTAAGAGCCCTTTTTACCAGTATAATGTTCTTGACTTCGTACCACAAACTGGATCTTGTGATTACTGCCGTAATCTTCATGCTCAAATATTGCATTATAAAAATGTTTTTCAATCACTGTGCATGTGTTATGAAGTCCCTATTAAAAAAAATTCAGTTATCTTTCATCTCTTTTCTGAAAGTATTGCTTAGAAAATGTTTACCACACAAACTCTCCAGAATTCTTTGAGGACCGTCTCCTGTCCAGTTTCCATTTTCTGCTACCAGTTCTTTCTGGATGTAGGGTCAGTTCCTCCCATTTTTCCAGTGAAGAAGGAATAGCTATCAATCGAATTGTAAGATATGGCAGGATCAGACATTTCACAGTTAGTAAATATGATTTGGTCTCTAAATGAGATAAAAATACGTCTTTCATTTTCATGCAGGACTGAGTACCTGAATCCAGAGAGTCTTTCACTGGTGTACGAGTGCAGGGAGTGTTCTCTTCAATGTCCACCTGGATCAACTCTGTCTCGTCCAGTTTCTTCCTGTGGGGCGTGCTCTTGTTGGACACAGGGCTCTTTCTGTCCTTACTGTTTCTCCTCTCTCCAGGTTCACTCAGGTCCAGCAGGTCCAGGGAAGAGGACAGTACTGCACAGGGCGATATGAATATGGTAGGAAAATGTTTTTCAGAGGTTCAAGATATTCTCATTTGTTCTGCAGGGGTCGTCCCACCAGTGTCACATAGTGCCCACCTCTTGTCTCTCTCAGATTAAAGCTACTCTAATGTGGTGTGACAAACCTGCAGCTACACTGGGAACTGGCTTTATTTTGGGACAACAAAAACAAATGTAAAAATGTTCATACATGTCCTAGCGTGGTTTTATTATTACCAGAAATTAGAACACACACATGAAAGGCATGCTTTATTATTATTTGAGAACTATAAAACTAAGGCATTTTTCTACAACAGTGCTCCCTTTCTTTTTTGTTGAGAGAAATTTCTCACCAAATCAGAATGTGGTTATTTTGGTTAATTTTCTATCATGGGACTTTAGACTGGAAGGAACAAGCGGAAGCAAGAAACCGTGACATTCTGCGTTTTCTGCTGTTGCTCTGGGCACTCACCTATAAGAGCCCACTGCCGTCAGAACAACAGGTGGTCTTGCACTCATGGGGCTAAAAATGACAGATCTTAGATTTTACTTGTTTTTCTGCAACAAACAACAGGGGTTTAAAGGTACATTTCCACCCCGTGTTCAGATCCCAAACTTTACAAACCTTTAGGGTTTTATTCCATTTCTTAGTAATTCAAAATGTGTATTCAGATGGTCAAAATACATGATGTCGCACTTTCATTCCTAACATTACCAAGTGCTGATTAATACTGGCTTTCACTAACATGTCATACATTTCTCTGTTCCATGAAATCACGGATAAGCCATCAGTAAGATTTAATTCATCATTTGGGGACCACCTCTTTGTTGGCTTCCTGAGACACAAAGCAAAGCACATACGGTTTGAAAGAAATGTAAAATTTGGATGGCATACCAATTCTTCTATGTTTTAAGAGAAGTTTCTAGCCTCAGCCTCAGCTGCTCTGCTGTTTTTGACGCTGCACTTTGTCAGTCTTTGTTTTACACCATTTGCTTCAGAGAACGCTATTTCAACCCTCTGTGTACTTGTGTATGTGGCTGGGCTGTCAATAAACTCTCTTGAATCTTAAATCAAAGTTGCCCACAGAGACTGTGATCTCTTGGCCTAGCAGGATTTTTCTTGATTTTGTCAGTCACATTGTGTTTCTGTTCTTACACTATATGGAAAAAAGTATTGTGACGCCTGACCATTACACCAACAGGAACTTTAATGACACTGCATTCAAATGTATAGACATCAATATGAGTTGGTCCCCCTTTGTAGCTATAACAGCTCCCACTCTTCTTGGAAGGTTTTCCCCCAGATTTTTTGAGTGTTTGTGTGGGAATTTGTGCCCATTTATTCTGTAGAGCATTTATGAAGTCAGGTACTGATGGTGGACAAGTAGGCCTGTCTGATAATCTCTGTTCCAGTTCATCCCAAAGGTGCTGAATGGGGTTGAGGTCAGGGCTCTGTGCGGCCAGTCAAGTTCTTCCACACGAACTCAACCAACCATCTCTTTATGGAGCTTGCTTTGTGCACTGGGACACAGTCATGCTGGAATAAAAAAGGTTCTTCCCCAAACTGTGTCCGCAAAGTTGGAAGCATGGCGTTGTCCAATATATCTTGGTATGCTGAAGCCTTAAGACATATGGAAGTAAGGGTCCTAGAACAAACCCTGAAAAACATGTCCCAATACTTTTGTCCACATAGTGTATGTGAACGTGGTTTACAAGGAGCTGTCCACTCTGCCTGCATGCCGACTGCCTATGTGCCAGGTATAGTAGTTGGACTAAAGAAAGTTTCATGGTACCACATTTAAGATGAAGCATTCTCTCAATTTCAGCACAAATTACCTTGTGACATGTGCCTGCTTATTTTACATGTCAGTTACATGGACCTTTCCTGTCAAAGGACATGTTCCCTGGCCATGTTAGGCAACAAAACATGCCAGATTCTCAACAACACACTTACAAGAAGAAGTCTGTTAACTGCCCATCTACAGATGTCCAACATATTGACTGCTAGACCTCCACCCAGGATACTATTTATTTTAAAAATGTCCATGAATGAGCAATGAGCAAGGTATATAGTACCTCAAGTACTATATACTTTTCCTTACATCATTTACACTGAGCAGTGTTTATAGTATGTGGCTGGACCTGAACTTGCAGAGTGTCACAAAACAAATACCAGGCAATCAAAATACTTCCCAGAAGACCAGATCCCAGTACAGCAACTGCTCTATATACGTGATATGCAAGTGCTTCTTTATTACTGTAATGACCAGTGTATAGAAACTGCTTAATAAGGAAATTTAGTCAGAGAGGAAGTCTAGATATTATGAAGGAGAGGATTCAGAGGCACCCTTCAGTGCTGTTTAAACCATGACTTACAGAATGTGTAAATAATAGACCAGCTCAACAAGCTTAACAGCACACAGATCAATAACCAACTGCTGATTTAATTATATATGTGTAACAAGCTGAAAGTGTCTCATTCTCTTTAGGGGTAGCTTAGTGACACTATGAAACCTTTGGTTTGCACTGAGTGCCACCCGATCATTTCTGAGCTCCACTAAGCCTTCAGTTCTGAGATACCTCATAGTAATTAACAGACGCCTGTTTTATTACAAACAGCCTGAAGGATCTTCAGAATGTAATCTGTAGGTAATTAGAACCTTGATATTTAAGTACTCTCCAAATGGCATACACAATTAGAGACTAACAAAAATGCTCTCCAAGGGTGGGTCTTGAGTGTTTCATATATGGGGGAAGCCAGAACGCACAGAGGCACTCATATTGTGTGCTTGATATAATGAGTCTAGAGTCAGATTTCTAAACAAGAAGAATACATCCATCCAAAACTTTTACCTTATTACAGTTGTGTTTTATTCACAGTTTCAGGTGAGTGTACAGAATGAATTCAGCACACTGCTGCATTGTGAAAATGCTGCGCAGTTTCATAGACAGGTAGGTAAAAAACCTGACCAGAAATATTACAAACAGATAATCACAGCATGTAATTTACAGTATCCTGTATATTACCACATTACTCAGTACTGAATAAACCATTTAAAATGACCCTTGGGTTCTAGAAAATAGAACATAGATGCATGTAACAAGATTTTTCTTTGAAGTAATCATCATGAAAAGTTCACGCAACGAAAATGAATTATTTCCATAATGAATTTCGTTGCATTTCCATTTACATCTCTGTATCAAGTGTGATTCAAATCTGTACTTCTGATATTGTTTCAGTATCAAAAAATGGTCAATAGGCAGAACAAGTCATCACCAAATATGGCCATAAGCACAAAAAAACCCCAACAAAAATATATTCAGATCTTTTCAAACATCTCCTCTTCTACATAAATAAAATATTTAACATTTCTCTGCTTGTTGAAATCATCAGTGAGTGGGGAAAAAAATTCAACAAAATGTAAGAAGGCAGTGGGGGGTCTAGGATGGTTAAAGGATGGTGGCACTTCTGCTCGACTTGCAGTGAGCACGCTGATTGTGGTTGGTACGCACACGTTTGAAGGGAGGGGGTGGTGTCGGACATTTGAGGGGAGAAGGTCAGCACTTCTATTACCTGCTGTGTTGGAGGTAACTGGACGGGCAGCTCCATCACACTTGGTCTCGCACAGGAAGTCGTCGATGGAGGGACTCAGCAAAGGACGGCTCTCTTGTTGCTCGCTCACCAGCTGAAAAACCAAGGGAAATATTCCACTGAGACGTAGGTAAATGCATCTGCGATCCTGTCAGCCCACGTCATGTGTGGAGGCAAACTAGACCCTTAGTGCAATGTCAGGCTTGGCTTTGATTTGTCAGTGAGGTTTCCCAGGCTCTCTCTGGTTTATTTACAGAACTACACCTCGCACTCTTGACCCTGGCCCCGGACGGCTGGCGTGTCTCCAGCCTAAAGCCACTCCTTGATGTCCCCCTATTTCTTTTAGGCAAAACATCATAGTTTTAATAGCATATCCAGTGTTTTTTTATCAACCAGGTGTGGTGGATTCAACTTTCACTTCAAGATACTCTTTTGCCAGGGTACCTTTGAGACAAAGCTGTAACAATGCTATCAGATTATACTCTTTTTCTCACTTTGACGGAGGGAAAATGAAACAGCGCACCCGTGATGGCTTTGCCATTTCAGTGCACACGTGTAATGCTAGCGTAATTAAGATGAAATTCAATTCCTGACCTGATACGGTCCTCTTGCATTTCCCTAATCCCTGATCGTACATGTATATGTGTATGTCAGAGAGTGCACTTATCCTTCAGGGAGACTGGTGGCACAGAATTGAGAAAACACATCAATCATCATCCAGCTCTCATGGTGCTCATTCAGCCGTGCTAGACTAAAGCGAGGAAAGCACTTTGTGTGCTCCCTGCATGCGTGCAGCGCTGGTGCTTCCTCAACTGTAATTGCCTCACCATCAGAGATTATTTATGTGAGGTCTTAAAAGTCGGAGAGAACTAACCTGCTCTGATGCCAAAACCTGGTCCTTTTTGAGGATTTCTCTTTTTGTCTGTTCCCCTGTAAATCTTCATAATAAAAAAACTCCAGACCAGTAACATGTTTACTGTATTCGCCTGATACTGTAAGCCACACGATGACTTTGACATTTACTGTGCACTAAACAGAGAACACAAATAAAACATTTTAAATGTATTAACAGCTATGTTGCTGAATAGGAAATAGCATGACTTTAAATCACAAGCACATTCTGTGACCAATATCTGTGGCAAAGCCTGTATCAGTAGGCTGCTATGTGTCTTTTAAAATGAAGAAAGTTTAGAAAATTGAACTGGGGGATTTGAGACCTCTGCAAAATGTACATTTTGAAATTAATTCAGTTTTTAAAGATCAAACATAAAGTCTTTAGATGTAACCTGTGAAGGCAAAATGATGTGGCCCAGTAGGTCTAGGCTCACCCATTTTTGTCAGTGGCCCACTGACAAAAAAAAATCTCAATAATAAAGAAAGCTAAAGCAAAACATCTGACTTGATACAGTCCAATGAAAACTGCAGTTCAACCAATAACAGCAGCGATAAGTCTGCTAAGTGTTTAGACTGCAGAATTGGACAAACATTTGTCACACAAAGAAATTCTCTTCCATGACCATTGTATATGGACAGTAAGCATAAACAGGTCTTATTTCAAGCACAAAAGTGTGACTCATTAAATCTGAAGGCTCAAATGGCAGAATAAAAAGTGGGAGCATATTAAAGTTATGTTGGACATCATTGCTTTGTGCAAATTTTAAATTTTCTGTATCTCAAGTTCATAATCTCAATTAAAATCTTTTTTTAAGGGGAAGCACTTAGCAGATGTCTCATATTTAAAATGAACACTTAGGTTAACTTAACATAAGGGGTGTGACAGATTCAAGGTTCAACCCACCCTGAAATTTGTTGTGTCCAGGACAACAGTGCTTGCTTAGCTACTGGACCTGATGTATACAATTCTTGGGCCAGATATCGGTTATCAAAAGAAAAACTGACAAAAGTTTAGAACCCAAAAGAAAAATTCACGACGAGCAAACATGCAGTGTGCCCAGTCAAAGAAAAGGGGTACCCTTCTCCAACATATATAATCAGTATGTTGGATGGATAATAATTCAAATGCGAAGTCGAGTATTCAGACAGGCGTGTCTGATACTGCTCTTGTCAACAGATGGCTTCATAATTTATTCTTTCTAAAATCAAGATTAACTGATTAACATTCTTAAAAATAAAATCCTCTATGTTTCTTGGATTAGATGTAAGGCTCTATGAAAAGCAAAATATTTTAATCAAGCCTCTTAAAAAATAGAACTTTAAAAAGGTTCTTTAAAAATCACTTACAAAAACAACACTATAAAAATCATTCATTGGAAGAGGCATCAAAGAAAGCTTTTTGACAACTTCATTTTTAAGAATGGAGATTGTGATACTAACAATAAGCGTGTAATTGGAAACCTATGGAATTTTTTCTTCCAAAACTGGTTTCTAAATAAAGTTGTTAAGCCTGACTTCATTATATTCATTCATTCTATAAAACATATGTTCTTGACTCCAGTCTCCCTTTAAAGTCTGACATCAAAAAGACAAATGGGTTTGCGCCCTTTATTCTGACAAAACGTGTGAAACGTTGAAGGAATATTCATGAGAAGTGAACGTGATGTGTTACAAGTCGGAGGAACTTGGCTATTGTGGTTCCTTCAGAATGATGACCCAGCAGAGTTAATTGGGTTGCAGGAGTGAGTGGGGCTGTGCTGGTGTCAGGAGGTAGATTTAGCTCTTTGCTGAGCGGAATGCCTGATGTTACCTGAGCTGAACTCCTGCTGTTCCTACAGTGCCTTGCAAAAGTATTCACCCCCCTTGACTTTTTACCAGTTTTGTTACATTCCAACCTGTAATGATGGATTTGCACAAAACAGTCTAGGTTGGTGAAGTGAAATGAGAAAAATATATATAAAAAAGAATTAAAAAAACAACAACTGAATATTGGCATATGTATTCACTTTGCTATGAAATCCCTAAAAAGTTCTGGTGCAACCAATTACCTTCAAAAGTCACATAATTAGTGAAATGAAGTCCACCTGTGTGCAATC
>JBBPCX010000114.1:12406780-12431949 GCA_037974365.1 Hydrocynus forskahlii
TGTATTTTATTCTTTTTGTAGTAGTAAACAAATTTGGGAATAAAAAGTGAAATTTTTAAACACATCTGAATATCACTAAAATGTCATGGAATGTTTACTCCTGATTCTGCGATTCTCTTTGTTTCTTAAATACTTTTCTGAAAAGTCAAATTTACACAATTTACCACAAATGCAGCTTTACAGGAACAAATTAGGTCCAAGGTGACATGGACTTCTATTACTCTAAAGCTTAATTAGCTTTGAACTAGTGGATGATATTTCATGAATGGTGACAGTAGATTAGAAATCTGTATAAATATAATATCAGGACTCAGACATAGTCCGGTTGTCTTTTGTACCGATGCACTAAAAAGCTCCTGCGATGTCAGCTAAGGACACAACAGATTCATTTGAAAAGTGGGCTATGTAAGGATATACTAATCATTTCAGTGCCACAAGTGTGTCAGTAAAGATCCACAGTTTCATTAAAAAAAACATTGCAACAACAGGATTACTCAATCAGCAGCAAATGCAAATAGATTAACTGAATTTATGGGTGTGATGACCACATTGTTAACAGAGAAAGGAGCAGGGAAACGGAGAGTGCACTCAAATGGATTATAGTCTCTGACTGGTCACTAAGTCGCTGCTGTTATTGCCACAGTAAATAAAGACACTTCTGTCTGGTATCAGATGGTGTCTATGATGCTGAACTAATAGAATTTTATGGTGTGCAGCTACATCTCGCACTACAACACTGCACCACTCACCCATCACAAGACAACACAAACACAAAATAAAACAAACACACAAATAAAAAAGAAGGCTTATAATAATCAGAGCCAGTAAAATAATTTATTTAATTAACAAAAATGCTGTATTCATTTAGCAATTTTTTTTAAAGCTGTTTGCATTTCTACATTTATGACTCATTTCCAGTGCAAACATTTACATGTACTATATTGAAGATGTATGATTTTAAGTTGTCAGCACAAAAAAATTGTACATATAATTAATTGGGGAGGGCATTTCACATTTAACAAATAATGTACATTATGTTTATATTTTAAGATCATTTTGAACAGATTACTGGGTACTTTAATACAGTTGTATACACAAGCATCATTTATGCTGGGGACGCAGGGGACAATTGAACCATGTTGCAGAGATGAATGTATAGTAGCATTAGGAGTCTAGCCCAGGGACAGTGTGGTGAGTTTGCACATGCAGGGAAGTCTGCTGGTTGATACTCATTATGCTGTACCAACTGCAAACCCCAGACCCTCTTTACAAGATCGAAACACATACTTAACATTGTTTCATCAGCTTGATACTTTGGTCATTTCATAAAGAATGTTATTAAACACTTCTCTTTTGGACGTTGCCTATGAAACACGGTTAAATCCAAACAATGAGGAAATAAAGCTGAACTATCTAGTGTGAAAAATCACATACATTTACGGGACCATCGTAAAGGTAGTGGTTGCTATGTGGGGGGGTTATCAGACTCAAATATAAGACTCAACTCTCCCCAGCGCAAAGGCTTGGTCAGTGTGCGGCACATACTCTCAGGATTATGTAACAGCAGCGTGGGATAAAGCAAGGCTGTTTGATGCATCTCCAGCTTTGCTCCTGGCTTTTTTTCCATTTGCCGTATCCACGCCCAGCTTCAAAGAGAAATCATGAATGGTTTTGACTCCGAACATGCTGTGAATGAACAGGGCTCAATGTACGTGGCCATTAAGTAAGCCTACCATAGCACCCTCTCTGACTTTGTACCACAGAGCGAGGAAAGAGGGAGCAGTGAAGTATGGCATATCCTGGAATGTGTTGGGTGCCATTACTGAAGTCTGATGTTAAGACATTTTCCTCTGCACGGGGAAATGCTGCACTGTCCAAAGCCCTTAACTGTTAACCGAGTAAAGCACCATGCAGAACAGTTTCCCCCAGGTAATCTCCCTTTAAGGTCCTCTCTCACTTTAGAGACCTGTGTGTCTGTGAATGGCTACTTCACAGTTATGTAACCGTGTTGTGCCAAAGAGAGTTCAAACAGATGCTTATACAAAGAAGTCACCTGGAATATAAATATTATTGCTGTTGTAAGAAAACACTGTAGCTCAGAAATAATAACACTTTAAAAGAAAGAAAAAACATTCTTAACTTTAAGTACTTTAATATAACAAGATTTTATTGTAGGACATTTCTGATCATTTCTACTGGGTTTTTTTTCCCCCATATGAAATGATCATATATTATAAAAGGCAAATGTCATTTCAAATGATGTATTTAAGGATATACAACAAAAAAAGGGTTTGATATGTTTTGATAAGCAACAATGTGCTTATAGGTACACCACCAGTCAAACAAGAACTTATATATGCGCCTGTTATTTACCTGCTGCTTTTGATGTGCTTGAAGGAATCAATGCCCTCTATTCACTTAAAGTTTCAGTCAACACTATGTAAAATACGGAAATATATCAAACAGTGTGTTATACTAAACATTGCTGGATGTATTAAACCATTTCCAGCAGTGTTTAAACACAAAATAGAAGTATAAGACAAAGCAAGCAAAGATGCCACTTTGTGAGGATGGTCTGAAAAGAAGTAAAATTCAAGTTTTAAGCACAATCACTACATGTAAATCTCACAGAGAATTTGTGGGACTAGGTTGGGAATGTGTGAACAAAAGTCTAACCACTGCAAGGAAGAAGTTCTTTTCTGCCTTTAAAAAACAAAGCGACATGAGGTGGTCATGAAAACTAGAGAAGAACCCAATAAACACTTTTAGTTGTCTGTGTTTACATTCACTTTTGTGTAGGGGTATTGCTACAAATTGTTACAGAGAGATTAGTGTGAAGATTAAGTCTAGCCTGCCCTCAGAATCGGAATTTTAACCGTTACCTAAAAAAATTGCCTTAAAATGTCGCTTGGACAGACTCCCAATCACGATATACCATCTGCTCCTACTATTACCAACTACCTCTTTATAGAACAGCTGGCCTCAGCCTGCCACAGGCAGCAACATGCCTGGGTGTCATGTTGTACACTAACGAAGGGCATTAGAGGGAACGTCTGTGTGAAGCTGTATATCACATTGCATAAACATAAACACGCAGGGCTTCAGTGTAGTCATTATTTACCCCATGGTGTATATAGTATTATGAACTAAATATAGCAGCTGCTCTTTCTGACAATTATAATTCTCTGCATGTGCTGGGAACACTGGAGGCTGATCTAATTAAAGTGTTTCCAGTAGCTAAACTGAGATTTTGAGCTTTCTTTGGCAAATAGTAATTTGTGATTAAATGTATTCAGAAACAGAATCTGCACAGCTTGGTTAAAATGGGTCATGCTCTGTATTTCACAATTTTTCCTTTTAAAGTTCATTTATAACATTTGTGTGGTTTAATGTACCAGAAAGTCATAATTTTTTTTTTTTTTACATTTTCATGTTCAAATTCCTGTGTATCATGTAGAAGTAAACCAACTATTCTTGTTACTGCAGTCTGATATCTAAATAACCTCTTTTTTGATTGGCTGCCCTGTTTTGTGCCATTAAAAAAAAGCAGTCTTAGCTGAGACTGGCAAGATATTCTGCCCTAATGACTGTTACAGATCCTTATCACTTCAACATAAACGTCTGGGTCGAAATTAGTTTGAATTTGTAGGCATATGTAAATGTGTTAACGGCTGAAACATCACAGCCTTGATGAATTAAGTTTTTAGCTTATTTTTCATATTTGGGCTGTATGGACAGGGGAGGCAATTTTGAAACTCTAGCAGTGCTGAAACAGTGGCTCAAGGAACCCATGCACGTTCTCTATATTTTAGGCACACATATTTCCTTGCTACCATTTTTCAAAATAACAAACAGTTATTTGGAGTGAATGGTCACACACACTGAACCAATTAAAGGAGCAAGAAAGATCTCACCATCTGCTGACCTCAGATTCAGACAAAAGATCAAAAGCTTCTTTGGTGGAATCCTAAGCTTGTGAAATGATATTTATTTGATTGTCCTAAATACAAACCTTGAGTCCACCAGGCTTGGTGCTCGCTGTGGTTCTCTAAATGACATCCTGATCAGCCTTGCTGATTCACAGACCTGCGCTGATGGACCATTGTGGGGCTTCCATCCCCACCGCTTTCAGGAAGGGTTTCGCTTCAGCATTTAACCTGTCGCTGGAGAACAATGGCAAGTGAGGCAGAAAGATCCACTTCACAATGCCTTAGTTTTAAATTGTTCTTGCTTGGTTTTCTCAGCCACAATGGTGTCTGTGCGGCCATGCTGAATATTTAATCACTGAGATTACCTGCACTGTATTCATAGGTTCACACTAAAGGGGCTTATGGAATAAAGACAGTGAGGCTGCATAATGAAGGCTGTGTAAGTCAAATCCATGGTCATACAAGTGCTGAAGCCGCCCTGGACTGCAGCAGTGCATCAGCACAAGGACATCTAGATACCCGCACTCTGAAGGCCAGCTCTGACTCTAGCCCCCAGCAAGGTAACTCAAAGTGAACTGTGTGACTGGGGAGACACAGGGGCCCAGCATGAGAAACCAGTTCCAGTCATACACTGAGTACTGAATTCTTTTTCATGGAGGAGGAAGACATTACACTTTAAAAGTTAAGACTAAATGCTATAATATAATTGTAATGGTTTATACAATAGAAAACCCCAATTTGTTTGCAAATACATGTATGAAAAGATTCTAATATTCTTATCTTGTGCAGTACCATACATGTCAATTCTTACACACCAAAGAAAGCTTTACAATGCAGAAACTGAAGTTTTCATTAATATCCAAAATTCCTCATTCAAGAGAATTACGGCTGTACGATGTATCATTTTCTAATCATTAATCACAATATCGGTCTCTGCTATACTGATCACGGAAGGCTGCAATTTACAAATAAGCCTCTAACCCATCACAGTGTTTCTGACAGGGTGACCAATCTCAGCTCCTGGGAGTTACTGGGTGTTCTGATGAATCAAGGTCTTCATGTAATCCAACAAAAGTGAAATTTATAACCATAAAAGATGTTGGAGAATCAGTGCGTGAATGGGCGGGGCTAAACAGCAGCAGCCAGACTAAAGGGATATATTTAATGTGTTGATTTTGTGAGACCACAGGTACTATTATGTGATAATAGGCTGTTTTTGTACCTTATCATCCATATATGCACTGTATGGATGAAGGAAAAGTGAGATGGACCAGAAAAGTGAAATGGACCCTTTAATATTTGATATGTAGCAATAAAATTGCAGTACTGATATGCTGCCCATATGACCCAGCTCTAATAAGAATGCTTCACAAAACAGTAACCAATTCACAAGGCAAATCTATCTAATTACTGTAAATAAAAAAAAGAAAAGCATAATGTACTAAATTTTAACAACTTTTACTTGTTCCTAAAACACTTAAACCTGTAGCCAATTACATCACTGCAGTACAGCAGGTCCAGTTTTTTGCATTTAAAAAGCAGATTTGGAGGAAAGCAGTTGTGTCCTGTCCAGGTCATCGTTTATTATCAGTTGGAATGTCTTCCTTTAGGTTGGGGGTTTAGTTGCCATGCTGGAAGAACTAAATGCAAGGAGGTGTTTTTCTCTCAGCAGTTATTGGCCTGTTAAAAGTAAGCAATTCCCCACCTATATAATGAACACATTTTTAAACACTAGGCGCCAGATTTGAATAAGGGCAGGGGATATGATGTTGGTAAATGTTATGTGTAGTAGTGTTAATATGTGTGTAAATGTTTTGCAAACTGGTCGGCAAGTAAAGTAAAATATTCATCAAGAATTTAAAAAGCTAAAAATACCTTTTGGTGTCGTGTTTGTAATATCTGACCTTACACTTGATGACTAAAAAGACAATTATTAAGAGACCCCTTTTGTACATTTTTTTGTTTTACAATTGAATTTAATTAGCTTTACTGTTTATGTAGAGCTGTGGATGCTATAGACAAGCGTTTTCTTTTTACTCTTTCAGTCAGCAGAAATGTTGTGGCTTAATTTACCAGCTTATCAAAACAGTGACAAAAGGAATGAATCACCCGAAGTGAAATTCATTCAATTCATTGAGTGATTTTATGGAGGAATAATTACAGCAACACAAACTCATTTACTTTCCCAGAATGATAAACAACTTGTGGAGTAGGACCCATCTATTCATGTGAAGTAATTGGTTCATGCCTCAGCATGAAAGCAGTGCATGCTGATGATGGCACAGGAGAGATTTATCACAAACCGCTATATGGCCAGGATGCTCATTTGCTCCAATATGTTCATTGTGATGATGAGGGTTGCAAAACAAACAAAAAACAGTTAATGAAATGAAAGGTCCACCAGCTCTTTGTTTATGTTCAAACTCTAAGTCTGAAGAGTGCAGTTCTCCCTACCCAAACACGTCACTGAAGGTGGGTGCAGTGCTTGCTGCTGTAGGGTGAACTTAATTATCTCTCCATGACTCGTTGTTGACTGTGAAACGGGCATACAGTGGGTACAGAAGAGAATCACCCGTCAAAATATTCACATTTTGTTGCTTTGCAACCTGCAGGGAAGAAAAACCACTTTCTAGCTGCATTTACTCAATAGCAGCTTAAAATATCCAAGTGAAATATATGACAGCTTTAGAAAAATAATAAAAAAAAAAAAAAAACAAGATCACTGAGATATAGCTGAAGGATCACCCGGATCTGTCAGCACTTTATGGAACCACCATAAAGTCTTAATTACTGCCTGAAGTCTGCTGGGATAGTTCTCTACCAACATATATGCCCAGTATTCTTTACAGAAATGTTGAAGCTCTGTTAAATTGGATGTTGACCGTTGGTGGACTGCAATCTTAATGTAATCCCACAGAATTTCAATAGGGTTTAAGTCTGGGATCTGACTAGACCACACAAGGACATTCACCTTTTTCTTCTTTGGTCAGTTTTGCTGTGTGCTTTGAGTCTTTGTCATGTTGGAAGGTGAACCTTCTTCACATTGATAGCTTTCTGGCAGAGGGCAGCAGGTTTTCCTCAAAAATATGTCTGTATTTTGCCCCATTTTTTCATTCTATCCTGACAAGTGCTCCAGTCCCTACTGCAGACACCCCAACAACAGGATGGTACCACCATCATACTTTACTGTTGGTATGGTGTTCTTTGGAGGGTGAGCTATATTTATCTTTCTCCCAGATGTACCATTTGGTGTTGAGGCCAAATATCATCTGACCTTTTTCCATTTGGCCTCCGAATCTTCAAGGTGCGTTTTAGCAAAGCTCAACTGAGACTTAATGTGACCTTTCTGGAAAAGCAGCTTTTTTCTTGTAACCTTCCCAAACAAGCCACATTTGTGAAGCACTGATATTGTGGTCAAATGAATACAATGACCACTCTTTGCTATAAATTCCTGTACCTGTTTCAAAGTTGCAGGCTTCTTGGTAGCCTCTCTGATCAGTTTCCTCCTCATTCTTTTATCTAGTTTGGAGGGACGGCCTGAGGGAGAGTCCTAGTACTACCAAACAATTTCCACTTCTGAATTATAGACTTCACACTGTGCTACTAGGGATTGATAAGGTTTTTGATTTTTTTTTTATTCATCTCCTAACTTTTGACTGTCAGCAACTTTATCCTTGGGACTCTGAGATGTTATGACAGTGCTTTGACACCTATTGTTAATTATTTAATTTCAGTTGCATTACAAAGCAATAGAATGTTCCAAAACAAAGGTGGAAGCCAATTACCTTGGTGTCAATGGAGAATGTGATTAGTTACACCTGATTGAGTTTTCAAGTACTGTTTTAGGAGGGGAGTATTCCTTTACCCATTTCAGTGATTCTGTTTGTTTGTTTGTTTGTTTACTGATTTATTTTAAAACTGTTACTATTATATCTTTCACTTGGGTGATATAAGTTGCATTGAGTAAATGCAGATGTAAAACTGCTGTTTTTTTGTGTGCGATTCTTCATTTCAGGCTGCAACAAAAACATGAATATTCTGAAGGTCAGTTCTTTTTTATACCCACTGTATAATGATTGGGCGGAAGGTGATGATAAGGAGGAGGTCCTCTGTTTGTGGATGAATAGTTTTTGTTGTCTGAAACTCTCTGAAATGGACTTTTGGTCCTTGTGAATGACCTGCACACTCTCTTGATGCTGATCCCCTTATGCTGCACCAGTAAGGCCCATTAGTTTCATTAGTTAGAAAGCCCAATTTACCTTTACATAGACCGACTGCTTTCAAAGTCTTCCGGTCTCCAATTAATCACTGTCTTGATCTTCTCCTCTGGGTCTTTTTTGGAGGCTACAGAATTTTGGTTTTTACGTCACTTGGATTGTCCTACCATGAATCTTTCTGGTCTCTGAGGAAAAGCACACCACTGGAAAAGAGGAGAGGTGCGTGTACATGTGCAGAGCTCTTTCAGGTAACAAATTACATCTCTAGAGGCCTCACCAAGAGCTTACACTTAGAGAAGTAAAGCAATTGGTAGCACATCCTGGAGTAGGGTCTTAGAGTATTGTTCCGAAGGGGTGACAGTAGTTGATAATAAAGAGGTCTCGCATGGCCTTGGCTGCCCTTTGTCTTCATCTGCAGCTCAAATTACTTTGAATCCCCTGAACAGAAGAGACAACATTCAATTTTCACAATGCACAAAGGGATAGCAAAACAATCGGAAGCCTAAACAACAGGGATGGAATGGGCTGAATTGATTCCTGAGCACAATGGTATTTAAGTCCGTCCCTGCAAAAATTACGAATGAGATTATAATTGCAAGGAACTGACTTCAAAGACAGACGAACCACAAGATTACAGCACAGATACAAATAACTGACCGACCAATGATTCCATTCAATTTTTTGTAATGAAACAAGTCAATACTTCTTGAAATCTCAAACACCACCACAATTAATTCATTTACATCCAATTTGATTATTTTGTTTATTAAGATTATTTATTTAGATTTTTAACTTTTTGTTATTGCACAGGAATTTAACTTGGGCCAAAAAACAATGTAATTAATTATAATTAATTACACTGGTCTAAAAATTTTTGGAAGTTGTTTGCTTCGGGAATAAAATCTGCCAATTCTGATGCATTTTGATGTGCTGATTTCAAATATGATAAAACACAGACACTTTAACTTTTTTTTTTTTACAACAATTGGCTTATTATTAGCATCTGTTATGATTCAAAAAGCAAACCGAGCGGCATTGTTCATGCATAAACGAGGCATCTTTGCTCATGCAGTTTACCTTAAAAAACAAAACTAACACTTACATATTTCAACAGTACAACAGGATTAAATAAATGTAATACTTGTGACACTTCTATTAGTCATTTTTTATCTGAAAAGTGATAGCCCCTGCTTCCATACAGCACCTAAAATGGTCATGCCGAAACACTGTCCCGTATATATACATTGCAACACCTTTTGATTTTCCAGTGTATCTCACGCTGGTAATGGTGTTTCTGATGCATTGGCTGTGCAATTCTCTCCCCACAGTTTATGGCAGGTCGTTGGACCAAAACAGCATCCATGGAGTCGTACCAACGAAAAAATCCTGTCAGAGCTGCTTTGGTTATTGTGGTCTTTTATTTTTAATAGTCTTGTTTGAGTTTTGTTTATTTTTTCTCTGCCTTGTTTAGCCATGCAATGAATACTAACCCAGCTAACTTGTTAGTGATGTCCTGGTGTACCATTTCTCACAGCATTAAATTTGCTAGCATCATAGAATACTCCCACTGAAATTTAGCCCAAACGGATAGTAGTGCTTGTACTTTGTCTACGTGCCAGGTGTTAGTTTGTTAGTTTGCACGGACAGTAAAAAAGCAATAGCCTCTTTCCAATGTTGTGATGACAACGTTTCGACCAATCGAAAGCTTCATTTGTAATGGAAAAATATTTGTTTGCAGTATGGCACAGTTCCTTGTGCCAGAGCAAAAGCACCATGCATTTTAGCCCACTTTAACATATATCACAAGTATTCATCTTAACCATGACTTCTGCTGTTAAGATTAAGTGAACGGGAGTGGCGTAAGGGTGCAGTGCACAGGTCAAATGGGATGTGGTAATGTTCTTTATATCCACCTGAAACAAACATGAAACCTATTCGTTAAGGATTCATGAGGAACTCATGTCCAAAAGCTTGTCAGTTTCAGTGCACCACAGTTGAATGCTCATAGAAGCCTTAAGGTCAAAGTTAATTTCTTGTGTTTTGTCTTTAAATATTAAAAGCTTGAGGATATAGGTTCACAGACAAAGATGCAGCTGAAGTGTCTACGCTAACTATAGTGTCAGATCATCCTGTACTCTCTGGTTCTTCACAGACAGGGACTGCCTCTGTCAAAAGCAGAAATAGCTTGGGAGGGATATTTTCCTGCTGGTTGAACACTTAATTAACTGGAATAGGATTCCACATTATTCTAGCTTGAGAACACCCCGAACCAGTCACGTTTAGAAAGAAAAGGCTATGACAAAAGGGAATGACTTGTTTTGCTCTTACCATGCGTTTTTAATGAGCATGATAACGTGTGCTTAATTGACATTGTGAAGCAGGTCAGTTATGCTGAAATGGGTTGACCCTGTACCGATTGGCTTGTTGTGTGGACTTTAGCACAGATACAGGAGTTAATTAGAGGGTCAAAAGCTGGATCTGGGTGAGCAAAAAAAAGTTACAAAAAGAAAGTACAGCATGTACTTTGTTTCATTAAGAGATGAAACAAGCAACTATATTATTGCCGACAAGAAATAGTAGTGTCTCTATTTAATACATTCAATAATTTATTAGTACAGCAAAAGTAAAGAGTGGATGAAAATGAGAAGTCAAGTCAAATTTATTTGCATAGTGCTTTTTCCAACAGGCATCGTTGCAAAGTAACTACATGGAAAACTAGATCCAAGTAAGCAAACCAGCAGTGGTCAATAAAAACAGTGATCAATAAAATCCCTAAGAGCAAGAGGAAAAACATGGACGGAACCAAGACTCAAAGGGCAGACCCATCTTCTTCACATCATCAAATAACAAAACAATAACACAAAACGTAATTACAATTATGAACATTTTTAAGGAAGGGCTTAGGGGCATATAGTATTAATTGATAATTAATGGTGAACTTGATCAATGAGGAATGGAAGTTATATGAGAGATGTATTTAGATTAAATAGAGGAAAACAATGGTTAATTTTAGAGCCTCAGCCATGCAGAGGTTATGTAAAACACTAGGAATGAGAGTTATTAGACAGATGTATTCAGATATACCCATTTGTAACCATTTTGGATATAACCTATAACTCTCAGCCACTTACATCTGGATTGCTCCACAGAATTTGTCAGATAAATTATGGGAAGTAGAAGAAAAGGCTTAAAGATTCAGACAAAACTGCTCTAGAAAATGGGCTGCCACTAAAGCTAACTCCATGTTCTGTTCTTGTTTCCCCCCAACTGTCCTTTCCTACTTGCCTTGGGAGAGAAAAGCAAGGCCAAGCTTAGGCTACACTAACACCAAATGATCTGCCTATTCCTGTGTTTTACTTCTGGCTGGAAGGAGATGGATGATTCCTGCCTGTTTGGAACTTGTTCTTCGTGTATAACCACAGGCAAACAAGGCTACCATTCTGTTATCCCTCTCTATCAGCGATCCATCATGTGCCTCAGGGAGACAAATGTAACAGCCATTTAAGCTCTCTCTGCACTCAAATACATAACATATAGAATAAGATACTACCATGCTAGAGGTAAAGATAAAGTAGTTAGCAAAGATAAATAGCAGATTTAAACTGAACCATTAAACTGAAAATTATTAAATATACAGTTAGGAACTTACATTCAATTAGAAATAATAATTTCATTTACCACAGCTGCCACCCTAAAAAAGGCCTTGCCACTCCAGATGCCACTTTATTTATAGGCAATTCATTTAAAAAAATGCATGTGAAGCTTCATGATAGGTGTACGCTTTTTTACTCACTAATTTAGACTTCAGTTTGCCCCCTGAATAAAGTGACAGGGTGATTTCATTCATTTATTCTTCCTCTATGTTTAAACTGTTTTTCCAAAAAAACTGATGGCGTGTAATAAAGGTGAAAGTGTATGGCTGAATGTGTCTCACACTCATTGTGTGAGAGTGTGTGTTAACAGAAATGACAAAATCTACGACAGCAATTTATGGCTGTTCTTAGTCAGCTCATAGCTTAGCTACAGCTAACAGCCTGCTAGCTTAGCTCAAGATTCAGGGCTTGAACTATTTCTAAATCCCTGGCAGCCCTTCAGGCAGGGTCAGACTAGCTATAAACTAGTATTACCAACAATAAAATCTGTCTTCAAAAAAAAAAAACAACTCAAAAATATTCTTAAAAACTATTTGAGTATTGCATATCTGAAAACTATATAAATCTGATAGTTGCTTAGGCTTATTTTAGAAATAAATAGGATTAGGTTAAGTGTTAAAAAGTTAAAAATAAAAGTTTATACTCACTCATTATGTAATTCACATACTTAAAAAAAAAATCACCACAATGCATGATATGAGGTCTGAAATTGAAATTTGTCTGGGGGCGATCACCACTGTCCCAGAGGACATGATAAAATATCTTCTCTACTTCTGAACATAAATGGCGTGTTTTTAGAAGTGGAAACGTAAAGTGGAAATGTAAAGTGGAAACATAAAGTGTTTTTCTCATTATACCATGTGAATGAGTCCACCTGGAAATGTGCCCACGACGTGTTTCAAGAAGTGTCCTCTATCTTACAACAGGGGGTGGCCACTCTGGGCCTGCCTTCCTCATAGTTAGCTCAGTTATCATCAAAGCTGTGTCAGCCACACTGCCCTGTTGGCTAGCTCTGTCCTGATCTCATTGGGTATGAGACTGAGGCATGCTGGGCCATTAAAGCTCGATGGCGTGCGTGGTGGCAGGCTGCCGAGCAGGTGTGCTGTAGAAAATAAAACTCACTAAGGGGGCACGGCATTATTCTTTGAAAGTCTGTTGGAGGAGGGTTTGAAGGTGTTTGTTATATCCTTCCTGCAAATTGCCATGACAGATGAGTACGCTTTTTGCAAGCTTGCTGCCTTTGGTTGCAGATGGTTTATGTAGTTATGAGGCTGCACACAACTTTCCAAAGGCAGGATAGCGAGAGACAACAAACCGACCAAAAAAAGCTCCGCACATGAGCCCAATAAAACTTTTCGGACATGACCTGATGAAAGGAATGCCCACGAGGGCGTTTTAATGACTTCATCATAAACGCTCAATTTGTTGTTGTGCTGTGTTTCAAAACGAGAGGGCTTTTCAAGCGCCCAAGGACACATAAAAAAGTGTAGCAAACACTCAGGGCAAGGTTATACCTTTGTATCTAGGGTTTGATCAATACACTGGCATCCTGTTAATTTATCGATATCTTGCTACTAATGGATCAGTAATTCACATTCTTATAAACAGACAGCTCTGACATGAAGAAAATCGTTTGCGACTATGTTTAGAATCACCAAATGCTGAATTACACACTGAACCGGTCGTTATGAACACAAAACTAAGTTTAACCCTAAAAGACCCATATAACAGACAGCTTTGTCTGCACGTTTAAAATAAAAGTTGATGTATGGATGCACTGTAGTATGTAAACACTGTTTTCAAAATGTACCATTAACTCCTCAGTCTGTGTGGTCCATATACAGAAACTAAGTAGCAAAAATACAGGCCACTTGGATGAACTGCGTTTGTGATGTCAAAGAAACTAAGGCAATAACAAATATTCACCTATTTAGCTTACAGCAGTTTTGCCCTGAAAGAGTGTTTCATCTGGGAGTGTTTTCGAATAAGGCAAAATACAGGGCTGCCAATCAATACAGAGGATATTTATAAGTCTTAAAGTTACAATAATAAAAACAGGAAGCTGCTCTTAGAATCTACCAGAAAAGCTAAGATTAGGATGTAGCTCACTATTTATATTGTTCATGGCTTGTGTGTTTGTACAGTTTGAGATTAAAAAAATGTGCTCATATAAATAGACTGTCCATACAAAAAAAACCCTACAAAGATCTGAACATATCGCATACATTTAATTTTTGCATTAGATAAATTCACCGTCAAACCTCACATTTAATAATAAGTCAGTAAATCACAGCTCAAATAAAACTACTGGATTTCTTTTACATTATTTTATTATCTTGGCTTGTAATTTTTTAGCCCCTTAAAACAATGTTGGTATCAGCCCAAAAATGTTCACATTAGTTGGGCCCTTCTTGTGTTATTTTCAAATTTGCATATGTTCTCGTTTCTCCTTTTCTTGGCCCCTCGCCCCTTATGAGCTCTTTTCTCACCCCATTAGCTGATCACGGGGGTTACAGAGATACTTTGGAACAGACAGAAGTTGAAGTTGTAGAACTGTATGAATCAAAGTGATACTTATAGCACCACAAAGCAACTTTAAAAGAGTGTTCTAGACAAATAACAGCAGTTTTAGAAAGAACCTTCAGACGTCCTTCAGAGAAGACAACAAATTTTATGATATTTTATCCTGCAGCTTTTAAATATTCAGTTCTGAGGTGTGTCTTAAAGCAAAAGTGAGCTACGGAAACAATAGGGAATAAACAGTGATGTGTGACCTTATTGAACTCCCCTTAATATAACCTAGAATATAAACATTGCTCTGTATGGTGAATACATGTTTTTTCAATCCCGCAGAGTCCAAAGAGGCCAGAGAGGCCACCAGAGCTTCACTGCACCTTGATGTAGTTTCTGGATCTGTACTGAAGAGACAGAAAACCATTTTTCCAAAAGATATTCCCTCACTTGGTATTATGATGATAGAGGTGGTGAGCACATTTTAACACTTCTGTCCCAAATCTCCTGCTGGTGCTCCCATAGGTGTTAAGCTGAGACCTGCTGACTGTGAAGACTATAGCAAATGACTTATGTCATTCTCAGACTCATCAAACCATTCAGTCGCCCCTTGTACCCTTGGATGTGGCAGCGTGACGACTCCCACCAGGGGCTAACTCATAACAGCAAAATGCTTCCCACCGGACCCCCTCACTATAGACATACTCACTGTTCTCCTGGCGCACCCGCCCACTTGTCAAGCATATGGTGAAGGAGGGTTCACCTAACAATAACAATAATCAAAATAGTAATATAATAAAAATGATCTATTGTTTTTTTTTATATTGATTGTTCCAAGTTCAAAGTAATTTACAAATCAGCAACAGAAAGAGAAGGAAAAAAAAACACTACAATAACAGACTTCAGGATAAAGCACTAAAAATTTGACAATATCACTTTTTTTCCACAACTCTGTACACCAGTATCTGACTCTCAAATTGTCATTCATCTGTGTATTATGTGTGATGAAGGGTTTATGAACTGCACCCGCTCTATAATATTCTCTATGAAGCAATGGATGAGCTGTTCTTTCTGACACAGTCTGATCTCATCATATACTGACACTCTCAGTCTCCAGAGAAACAGAGAAACTAATGCAAGAGCATCGTGGTCACAGAATGTGTGCTGTCGACCACAATTTCAAACCCTGTTTACTGATGTCTTTCCCACAGATCTGAATGCAGAAGTCGCTTTAGTTACTGTTCATATTGGAACACAAGCCAGCTGAGCAGTGACTGAAGCTCCTGCCATCTGAGCCCCAATAATGAACCTTACTTCAAAGTCACTAAAATCTTTCCCTCGTACCATCTCGATTGAAAATCGAGGTCAGATGGGCCTGCTTGGCATTTTCATACACGTTGCAGATCATAGAAGGATGTTAATTGCTTGTATCAAGAAATATGCATGTCTGGGAGCATCTGAATAGGTTATCTTCAATCACCTATTCTAATGATTTCATTTAATTTTTCACCACTATATTAAAACATTTGAAAATACATTTTAAAAGTGAATTACAGTGCTACTGATGTGTTTGGGAATATGCATGTGAGTGTGCATGTAAGTAATAAGGATTTTAGGATGACACTTTTATAACGTGCCTTAGAATTGTGATGTATTAATATAGCTCCTGCAAAATGACATGTTTTGTAAATTTTAAATTGAAAATCAGCACATCCTCCAGGCTGAGTAAGCAATAACAGAGAAGGTACAGTGATAGAGAAGTGGACAGGGCTTGAATTTAAGTGCTGGCTGCTTTGTCCTGTGAGGCCATTTAGCTCACATCTGCTGCAGGACAGAAAGGCCAGACACAGTCTAAAAATGCTTGACTCACACTAATACTCTCTCACACACACACACCTCTGGATCTCTGTCTGTCTCATCCGTCTGTCTGTTTTACACACACAGGCACACACATCCTCACTGCTCCACACACTCAGGTTTGATCACAATGCAACACCATGTATTTTGATCATTGTTTTTCTATAGGACCTTTATATGCAAAGGTAACGCACAACTATGAGGGACATTTTAAACTTCAGATGTCCTCCACAAAATATAAAGGGTTTTTTTTCCCCCTAGAACTATGTGTGCAAGCCAAGGATCATTCAGGAGTCTGCATTTATTATAGCACACGTTGTATTTGACACGTGAAGATGCAACGACTGAAAAGAACTAGGCTGTTGCTTTACAAAGCTGATACATATCTGCTTCTGCTTCACGTCTACTGGTACAGAAGGAGAAACACAAAGAACCTGCTGTTGGTCTTTCTTTCTGCTGCACTGGATATAGCCTGATTACCTTGCCTTAGAAAAGCCCATTCTTTCTCCCAGGACACCTCCCACTCTTGGTGTCCTAGATCTACGGTGCTCATAGAAATATACAGCGGAAGAGCTAGAAAGGAAATGAAGCTGAGGCGGCCCCACAGGGTGACTTGGGAGTTTTTTTTCTGATTGGTTAGATGAGGAGTTTGCTGTTGCTCAGTCAGGTGGTGTGGCAGAAGCACATGTCGCCTTCATTCTTCAAATCCTGAAAACTGGCAGATCACGGTCACCTCTGGTTTAGTTTAAGTTGTAACAATTAATTGGGTTCACAAATGTATTTCATACGTTTCTGGCTGTCAGTGTAAAGAACATGAAAGGGTACTGTATTGTAGGCATATGCTGTATTTTACCATGAGTTTGTGCATTGCTCAGCCAAACAGATTTTAAAACCTGATCTACCTCCCCAGTAAACACACAGCAGATTGCACAAAGGTGTGTGTTCACTTAATAACTAGCCCAAATGAAGAATAAATCTACGAAGCAGCTCTCTAAATAGAGCGCGTCACAACGCTTGTGACACAGAGCCTACAGCTTGATAGTACATTAGCTATATTATCATATTTTCCATCAAAAACTAGCTTTCGTATTTAGCTGCAAATGTGTTTTCACCAACCGTATAATTATTTACGATTTCAACTTTAAGGGGCCCAAATAGTGTTCATGATACATCTGTTGACAGCAAAATATGTGATAAACATGTCGCCATATTGTCAGAAAGATCCTAAACTGCTGTGATTTTCAGTTGACAAAGACTCTTGTTACAGCTGCACTATATCACAGGACGCAGCACTATGCAAATTACCCATCTGACCAATCACAATGTTTTCTCCTGTGCTCGTTGAACATCTGCTGTGTCTGTCAGGCTTCTGAACTAGGGTACACATGTAAACCAACGAAAGACCATTATGTTCTAAAGTAATGCAGCCCATGATCATGTCTTTAATGTCACAGTATTCTTTTATGAATGGATTGCTTAATATAACTATTTTTTTCCTACATCATTCAGCCATTCTTTACATTGTGTGAAGAACTTTCATTATGAATGGACCAATAGAAATACTCCAAAAATGCTTTTTCATCAACGGACAAAAATTCCATCAGATATGCCCACTGTTGTTTTGCAAAAGGCAAACATGTCTGACTGCAATGATCTTTTGGGGTCAGGTGTGCTGCTAAAGTCATGTTCAACCCTTCATTAACATTCGCTTTACGCCACTTGTCTTTTCTATCACTGTAGTTGGAAAGCTTTAATTTATGACAGATGTTTTCGCTGACAGTTGCTCTTAGGCACCCTTTGATTGGCAGGGAAGAGTAATGGGGCATTCGCCAGGACTTTGTACCCTCCTACACATCTGTGAATGTGTGTGCAGTCAGGTTTGTGCCGCATGTGAGCACACACGTGTTCCTGTATGTGTTACCTAAACCTAATGTTACCCAATCCTGGAGTTACGCGTGAATTATCCTCAGCATCAGCACTGAGTGGCAGGAGGGCAGACTGCTGTGTTAACATCAGCACTCCCTCTGTCTCGCACAACTACAGCCACACAGTACTTAATGCCTGGCTGTTACGGGTCCCGCTGTGTAGGCCTGCAATGTGGTCTGCTGTGTGGTTTGGCTGATGTGTGTGTCCTCAATTCGCTTTAGGAGAATTATTGCATCTTCTTAAAGAAGCACTTAACAGAAAGTCCAGCAGCTGAAGATTTGGTAGCTTTTCTCTCTGCTTTATCCTGAAAGAAGTGATGTATTTAATCTAGATTTAAGAATTACAGTTACACAAGTATTTCATTAAATTAACTGAAAGACAAAATATATTACTGTATATTGTCACTGAAATGTTTTGTTACAGTGCCTTCAAGGCCGATATGTGAATGAACACTGTTCTGTACTTTATAGAATATTTAAATGGCATATCCTGCATTATGTTTATTTTTCCCCAAAGTCCACTGATAAGGTTTCTGTGTGGTAATTCTAATTAAGTTTGATCATTTTCAACCCTTCATTACCCCTTTGAATTAAACAGGCTGTTTTGTCTCGGTGCCTCCGAGGCTGATATATGTAAATGATCACTGTTCTAATTGATTGCCCTACATTGCACCTCATTCAAAAAGCAGTCTGGGCTGAAGCACTTCACAACTTCAGTCTGACTGGAAGGGGCCAAATGGCTGTAGGCTGAATATGTGGAAATGTGTTGCTTTTCATGACACCACACACAGTAAATTCAAAACAAGCTTCTTACAATTAGTGTTTATGCTCGGTTTCCATATGTAAACTCGGGTGGGAATGTTTTGAAACTTTATCAATGTTCACATACTATATCAAACGCTTCTTTAAAGTCTTATTAAAAAAACCCTGAGAAATCTTGTCAGGATGAAAGAGGATAGCTGCTACACCAGTGTAGCGTGGTGGATGAACCCAAACGCAGAGTAGACCACGCCCCTTGCTATGAGAACGCTCTCTGAAAGAGTAAGGATCCCCACTGGAACCTGCGTTCTCACTCGCACACAAGGTAAGGAAAATATCGGAGTACTCACGGTTATAGGGTCTGAAAAGACAAATGGTTTGGGGTGTAGACTCAATGACCGAGCATTGACTACCTGCCTTACCTGGGCTTATATATCATGTGACACGCTCATTTGCGTGTCACGTGACCTGTGTGCATGACAAATGGGCCCTTTAATGATCCATTGTTCCATCATCAGCCCTTATATGCAACAAGATTATTCATTTTTGACCATTTTGATGGTTGACGCATCATGAAATGTTAACAGAACGTAAAGGGCAGGTACTATTATAAAATCATGCAAAAAACAGGTTCCATATAATTGCAACATTATTTGCTTTGTTATACAACAAGATTTACTTAATTTCAATGTGCACATTTCCGCATTTAATTGTTAATGTAATATATTTTATTCACATGAAAATTATGTACAGATTTGAATCAAGTAAAGTGTACTGCAAGATTTTTTTTATTTAGCATTTTATATCTGAGTGGCAGGCTGAGAAAGAAAGATTCCAAGTCACATGACAAGCAAGACAAGGTCTTCATTTATTTAGTAGCTTTTTAAATAACCTACGGCAAAATCCAAATGACTGCGCGGGTCTGTTTTTCAACAATGACTGTGTGCTAGAAACATTGTCATCTGTAAAGGGGACAGTTTCCAAGTGAAGTCGGCTGACAGAGTAGTTTCGTAATATATCAAATTCAGGCCAAGCTTTGAATTACAAACACACAGTCAGATTTATGCGATTAAAGTGGACACTTTAAAACTCACCAGCTCAGGCAGAGAACACCAGAGCTTTCTACAGCAACTACCTGCCATCAAGCTCTGCTCTCAACTAGCAGCCATGATTCAGTAGAAATCTCTTTTGAATGAACGGGAAATTTCTGATCATTTATAATGATGACAAACCACACAATACCACATCCATATGTCCAAATGAAGCATCTCAAATTTGCCTATAAATGTGCAGCTACTGCCCATCTGAAAGACCGAATTGCAAGCTGAGTGTCCAATCATATCTGATAAACTGTGATGGCGATGTCAATTATTTAAGATAAACGTTAAGCAAAAAGATGCCATTACATCTATCATCTGTTTAACTTCACTAAATAACATTGAAGACCCCTTAGGCGGTAACAAATGTGCATTTAAAAGCTTTAGAAAGCTCACAGAAGGTACAGTATTACTGCTGGTGAAATTTGCTGAGACTAGCTGGAATTATAATAGTGTGGAATTCTTGTTAATCATAATTTTCCAGCATTTTGCAATATATCTGTATAATCTCTGTAATCTCTTCCTCTCGCCATCTGTTTAGTAAAACTAAACAGTGAGTGAAACATTTAGAAGCCTCTCTATGACTGGGTGTGTATTTGGAAATATGTGGAGGAGAATCTAAGCATTGATCTAGTTCTGAGATGATATTGATCTGATATCAGATATTGGTATCAGGCCAATATACGCAAAAAATGGTGCATCACATATCAGAGGTAAAAAAAAGGCGTAATCAGACACAATCCTTTAACACACCTAGTCTGAAAAACACTCACATTGTGTGTTGGTATGTTGTTGGCTGTGCCTTTCTTCCTGTGGGGCAGGAGAGTGTTTGAGTAGTTTTTGTCACGAGGTGAGGTGAACACGAATGTACCTGAACAACAGTTTGCCTAGTGTAGTTTGGTGGATGAACCCAATCGTGGACAGACATGAGAGAGTTGGAAGACCTCACACTTTGCTCTTTAAACGCTCCACACAAGAATAAAGATTCCCACTGGAATCTGTGTTCATAACACACATACAGTAGGTAATAAACAGACCAGAGTACAAGCAGAGACGATCAGAGGCGATTGTGGAGTGGAGACTCAATGAGCACCAGTTGCTACCAGTTTCCTGTTTATATACCCTGTTTATATACCCTGTGATGTGCATCAGTTCTGTTGCCCAGTGTGCGTCACGTGACTGGTGCGTGTGACAGTACGCCCACCCCCCCAGGACCGTCACCGGATAGACCCGGCTGAGAGGATACCCGACGATGGTACCCCTGGATAAGCGATGGATCCAGATGAGCAGGACCACCATCAATAATCCGAGGAGGAAGAGGGTCCGGTGCAGAGGGAACCAGAGGAGAGGTGACGTGAGGCTTGAGTTGTGAGGCGTGAAACACAGAATGGATCCTTAGGGAGGCAGGCAGCTGGAGCCAGAAGGTGACAGGGTTAACCCGATGAGTGACTTTATAGGGTCCTACAAAGCGGAGTGAGAGTTTTTTTAGACTCAGCGTGCAGATGAAGGTGGCGTGTTGATAGCCAAACCCTGTCACCAACATGCAACATACATCCCGGTGAATGCCGGCAGTGATGCTGGTGGACATAGTGTGCATTGGCCCACCAAAAGGAGTGGCGGGCTTGCTGCCAGAGCCGCCGGCACCTGCGGACCAACTGTTGGCCCGATGGGACATCAACCTCTGGTTCTTGATGTTCAAACATCAGAGGTTGGAAACTGCTACATACCTCATATGGGCTGAGGCCAGTGGCCGAGGAGGTGAGGACAACTCCGCCCAAGTGAGGTAGCGAGCCCAGGAGCACTGACGATCCGTAACGAAACATCTCGGGAAGTGTTCTAGTTGTTGGTTGGTCCACTCCGTCTGACCATTAGTCTGGGGATGATATCCTGAGGATAGACTGCAGGTGGAATCAATCAGACGGCAGAAGGCCTTCTAGAACCTGGCCGTGAACTGGGGCCTTCTGTCCGAGACGATGTCCCGGGGGAAAGAGCCACAAGAGCTTCGTGCTCAATGACCAGTTCTGCGGTGGTTTTGGCAGTGGGGAGTCCGTAAAAAGGCACCAGGTGCACGGCCTTGGAGAACCTATCCATGATGGTCAGGATGGTAATTCTTGCCTTCAGAGTCCGGCATGGCCAGTGATGAAGTCCAGCACAATGTACGACCAGGGCTGACGACGAACAGGGAGAGGCTGGAGATCGCCTGGAGTCGGCTGGTTGGAGGTCTTCTCCCTAGCGCATGCTACGCAGGCCTGAACGAACCTTTTGGGCAGACAGCATGGTGGTGGTCGTTGGAGGCGCAAGAAGCACAAAGGCCTTTGCAATAGCAAACTGTCAAACAGTACTCACGTCTGTTTATTTATCTACTGAGTGTGTGAACACGGATTCCGGTGGGAATCTCTACCCTTGTGCGGAGCGTTCACAGAGCAAAGTGCGTGATGTACCAACTCTCTCGTGTCTGTCAAGGGGCGAACTGCTGGCAAGGTACGTTCTTGTTCCACTCAGCCTTGTGACATGATCACATTATTTTGTGTGTGTGTGAGAAGAAATTAAGCTCATTGTCCAGTATTAGTGCATTTCAGTATTTTTGATACATGGTGTGTACTTTAACTCTTGTATTAATGTTTTTATTATTATTTAAAAACCTGTGGTTACAGACGGTGTCAGCATGTCAGTGGGGTCCTTCTTTTCTGCTTCTGTTGTTCTGTTGTATTTTTCATGTCAAGCGAGTTTCAAGTGGTCTCCATCATGTAGTGGAGAAGCTGTTAAGAGGTGTTTTCCCTCTTGATACACATGAACAGTGATTACAGATTGCTTTCAAGTTTTTTTTCTGCTGTCAAACAGGAAAGTAGGAAAACAGGCTAGTAACAAAAAAGTGTTTTAACTGTTTTCATTGTTTCTCAAATTACTAATTTCTTCATTGCCATTAAAACTATTTGGATTCTGATACTGTGCTTTTAGCCTACACTGTTTTATTCGAAATTGTTATCTTTCTCTTTTGGAAAATTTGTTTTGTCAAAAGATTCTGTGCAGCAATGTAAAGTCATGCTTGTAGGTGGGCACGATCACATGAACCTGATGACAATACAGCTCAAATCAAATCATCATGTGACTATAAATCAACCGGTCTCAGTCAGTAATAATAATTGTGCAACATAATAATATAATAGCGATATAATAACAGGCCTTGGCACACTGGCAATTAATTTTGTAAAACACAGGAGTAAGGGGAAGTAATGAGAGCACAGTCATATGTTGGCAGCTGTGCTGTTTAGAGTGACCAGGATTGTATTTGTAACTGCTTTACAGTTACACTATGAACATTAAAGCTTTAAAAAGATCATGAACCCCCTCATTTCTTAGGTGTTTCCTTGTCATTCATTAAGTTCCTGATTTAGTCATGTCCCACCCACTTGGTAGGTCTTCCCCTTTCACATGATATTACCAACACTCCAAGGGTGAAGGCCAGCACATGCTTCCCCCAGCAAATGTGAAACCATCCCATTTTTTAAAAATGTCACTAAGGCAATGCTATTTGACAGCTCAACATGCTTGGAGTAGAAGACTAAATGCCAATTCAGTTAGGTCAGCAAACAGACACTTGCGGCGGACAGCATCACAGGTGATGAGGTGGAGGGAAGGACATCCTTCTCGCTCAAAAAGAGCAACATCAATTGTACTCACTTGGATCAAACTTTCAGTGTCACAATGATGGCGCCACCGCTTAGACAGTTGCACCACTCAGAATCTGGCATTTTTAAAAGGAAACTAGGGCGTTTGAGAATTGTTATACCATGTATACTTTTGTAGACCATTTACAGTATTTTACACATCCAGTATTTTACTTTGGGTCACTTTCCAGTCAGGGATAAAGCCTACTTTTGGAGCATATTTCCTTTAAAGGGGAAAATCTTTTTTCAGATGCTGTGTAGTTCAGGACTATGCTTAATCCTTGTCTGGGAAATCAAGCCTGAAATTAATATTTTAAGACTCTTCCCATGATCCTTGAAAAACTATGCAGACAGTAGGACGAATATTCAATTTTCAGGACTGTCTGGTCAAAAGTGGGGCGGGTGCTCACCCTAGCTGCACTGCAACTGGCTGTTTCAGGTCATTAAACGCTATTGGCTCAAGTTGGCCTCAGTTACATTGTAATCCTGTTTGACATCTGTGGGGCCCTGACCAATGTGTGCTGTAGTACCCATAATGAAGAGCGGTTTGATTGCCTGTCATGCTGTGCCTGAGAAACAGGCCTTAACCAGCTGGGTGCTTTCCCAGCAACGGCCGCTGCAAGCCGTCTTGGCTGTGGCTGGCAGCAGGCGGCTTTGTCAGGGAGTCTGATGTCCTGATACGGCCGCTCTAAGCCTTGCATCTGGAAAGCAGATTAGGAGAACAGAGCCCATTCACATGGAACGCTGTGCGAGGCCAGATACTGGCAGGGGCTTTATCGCCTCTGTTTTCATGTACCACGCGTCAGGTTGCTTTGAAAATTGCCCGGTCGCATTCGTAGCTGCATATGCGACAGACAGAGCTGCATTCAGTAGAATGCCACCAGACAGGCTCATTACTGCGATACCACATGCTCCCTCAACACAGGGCGCAATCACTAACGCTGAGGTTTGGCTTTTATCAAAAGCCAATGGAATACACATTTATTGCCATGATTCATTTTCCACGTTAATTCACTTGAATCGAGCATAATTACAGTAATCTATTAAAATCTTAGCCCTGGCACACAGTCTTGCTGTGCAGCTTAGATATTTCATCAGCCATGCGAAATTATGCCCATTGATGAAGGCTTAAATGCCTCTGTAATGAAAAAAAATTGGATTTTCCTTGCTTTTTTGAAAGAAGAGTCTTATGTCATATACAAATACTTTTAAAGTTGCAAAACACACCGTTCACTACCCCTTGCAGTCCATACATGGAGACAAAGTTTCAAAAACAGTCAGTTTTAAAGTCAATGGGTTAGCAATGGCATGAGATCCAACATATTTACAAATATCTGCTGATTCAACCTACTACAGTTCAGCCTCATCCTTTCACAAGTTTTCAGTTTTCAGTGCAATCTACCCTTTAATTTGCACAATAACTATTCAGAACAGAAATTATTACATACATCAGCCTTAAAGGTACAGACCTAATTAATACACTGCATTCCAAATTATTATGCAAATCATATTTTTCTTAGATTTTCCAAATTACCTATATGAATTGCAGTCAT
>JBBPCX010000114.1:12435115-12452469 GCA_037974365.1 Hydrocynus forskahlii
GGGGGCCCTTGCAATCTCCTTGCCCCGGGGCCCAGACCCACCTTAATCCGGGCCTGATCATTGCCTACCCAGACACTGGCAAGTCCATGTATATGTGGAAAATATACAGAACACTACTGTACTGAAAAAGATAACTGAAACAATAAGACAGAACTGGGGTATGCTGTAAGCAGTTAGAAGATGTTATTGGTGTCATGCCCAATGTTAGGAGTCCTGCCCAATTACTCTTGCTGTATAGGTTTCTTGTCCAGTCCCCAGTCTGCTGCTTGGAGGGCAGTGGTGTTTCCCACTATGCTACATAACCATAGTTACATAACCACAGTTTTAAAACTGTAAATGAAGAAAAAATAAGAAAAATATATAGCCAAAAATAAGGGTTTAAAAAAGACCAGACACGCCAGAGGGAAATGTGCCTTTAGCTTTATTGGCAGCATAACTTTTTAAACTAGTCCTGACTAGTTAATCAAGGAGAAAGATTACACAATGTTCTCAAATGCTGTCAGTAAGATCAGAAGCAATAGGACAGCAGGGGGGTGGAGGGGTCCATAAATGATACAGTTGGGTGCTGCTGTTTCAGCGAATGTTGCCAGTATTTTTGGGCTGCAGCTTTTTTGCCTGAGTTGAGGCTGTGACTGACCTTTCCATAGCAGCTCCTCTAACTACTAAGAGAGATGTCTGTGCCTCAGGGTACAGTGTAATTGACGTCGTAGGCTACTGAAGATTTTAGGAGGACCAATGTAAAACGAAAAGTGAAAATAAGTACAACGGAGAGTCTGTGGTAATGTCTTATGTTTTGTGGAATACATTGAATTAACATGTATGTTTTGCAATGTTGGAAGTGACACTTCATCATCGATTTAGAAATGTCACTGCAGATTCGTGAACTATAACAGTGTTTCTGTATAAATGGCTTTTACTGTAAACGGTATAGCTCTCTTTTCTTCATTTAGCAGTGAACTATATTTCGTCTGACCTTTTCTCTCAGCTGCCTCTCGCTTGGTTTCCTCCACTCAAGAAATAATAATGTGCTGGTGCATTTCTGGCTGCAAGCGCCCACTTTTCTGCTACACTGCTTCTATTTGCTGACAAATAGTGCCTGGCCTTCAAAGGTATTATCTCCTGCCAACAACAACAACTCTTTGTGTGGAGAGCTGCAGTATTTTTACTGTTTCAATAGAGACACTTTTTTTTCAATTGTAATAATAGCCCTGCCCTTCTGTTGAATTATGCCTGAATATTTTAAATATAGATAGATCATAAACAATGTATAACTGGACATAAATGTTATTTTAAAATGCATTACACTTTTAAAATGCAGATCATTCTCAACGATAAAGAGCAAGACATTTGTTCATAGTCATAGTTTCTACACAGGTTCCATAGTAACAACACTTTTCAGGGAGGAAATGGTTAATACGGTGAGACTGTGTCAGTGCCTAGAATATCCAGCAGCTATATATAAACTTCCTCGGATCATAAAAAATGGGTATGCTGTAGCAGAGGGCTCTCAGGTAGAGATTTATAGTGGTGTCTGTGTTAATTTGCTGAGAGCGCACGTTTGCAGAATAAGTGGGTTTGGCGGGACAAACAAGCTGTTTCAGCAGGAGGAATCCCAGAGGTAAAGCTGGGTTCTAGAGCACGGCACCCTGAACAGAGAGAGAGCCATCTGTGGGCTGTGACTGGATCAGTCCCTTGATAACAGACCCAGACTGTGGGGTTAGGGGGGCACATTATCAGTCTAACACACACACACACAGTATCAGGACAAGACTTTTTCCTGTAATACTGTAATTTTGTACTCTCTCTCCCTCTCGCTCACCTCTGTCTCTCTCTGTCACTCTCTCAATTGCAACATTATTTTATTTGAACATTTTATTCCAACACCTGATGAAGGTATTACACTGAGGCTGAAACATCATGGTTTTAATGTAATAAAGTACTTAATTGGGATTAACGGTTGTATTTTTTTTCCTAACAGACTTTTCCTGATGTTTGGTTGCACCGCACCTGTAGTTGGTTGAAGCCCCTTCTCTATCTTCTTTCCCCTCCCTCTCACACACAAAGACATACCGCACACACAGGTGTGCGGTCTTTGGTTGTGAGTAATTTGAATGATTCCAAGTGATTGATGAGAATGCAGCTGGCTGACTGTCGCGGCCCCTCTCCGGGCTTTGAAGAGGGTGCGTGATTCAGGAAGGCTCATGCATTAGAGGACAGCTCGAGAGATGGGACGCTTTATCAGACCAAAATAGATGCACAAGCTGCTGTCTGCCATGCTGAAAAACAGAGCATCCACCATGCCCTCAATAGCACCTACATTTGTTTTCTGTTTGCCTTCCCCATGAGCGCTGAGGATGGTTAGCACTGTGGTAGCAGAGCTACTGCCCGCTGTGAGTCATCGTGTTTCCGTCATTGCCTCAGTGAAGGCAGGTCAGATAAGATGAATGGGAAGAAGACTCATTGAAAAAGCCCAGAGGAGATATTGGATTTTTTTTTTCAACTCGATATACTGTACTTCCAACAGAAAAAGAAATAATCCACGCTTCAGCTCCTAGTGTGTATTCCAGTATTGATAAGTAAATTTTCCATAAGCCTCACAACACCTTAAAACCTCTCACTTTGTAACCACCATCAGTGGCTGCACTCACTTCTTCTAGTCTCTATTTCCTTCCTTTGCATTAGGGATATATTGCCAGTTACTTTAAAATGCTTCAATAGATTCAGTTATTTAGCTCAATCCAGTAATTTAGCTCAATACTATCATTATGGATGTAATGGACTGTTAGATGCTTTTAATGATCCACTTCTTTTTACAGACCCCTTAGTGACATAACTCTTTATCATATTAACTAATACACTCTTACCTCTCAGTGTGTGAAATGTTGTGATTCTTTGTTGAGCTGCTAGAGAGGAATTAGGGGTGAAATAGGAGGGAACCCCCCCCCCCCATGAAAACAATTCATTTCTCCACAAAGACGTGCTGAGATAAAATGGAAAGCTATGACAACATGTTGAGATAAAATGCACATTTTAGCTTTCATGTAATGAAAATGAGTTTTACAAATCATACCCATCTTCATCATACAAATACATTATCAACATTCCTGAAAAAACGTGCATAGTTCTAGGAGAGACCTCAAAAACTTGAGGTGAGGTGTTCCACACTGCAGACACTGAAACCACTCATTAACTTCACAGCCACAAGCTGTCTCATAATTTCTGTTACATCACATCTGCGACAGCGGTGCAGAAAGAGTGCAGGGAGGTAAAAAGCCTTGGCCAGTCCATTAAACCTATAGCTACATCTTTTACCCTTCATTAGTTTGGGTGGCTGATGTCCCCTGACTGCATAAACAACCTTTTCTGCCTCTGGGAAGGGGCTGATCATGCTTGCACCAGCTGATCTCAGCACACATGGGCTGGTGGGGAACAGATGGGTCTGAGCTGGGGTCTGGGCACAGCTGTGACGAAGGACGAGAGTAGCATGCTCCCCCGGAACACTCAGTAACCTTGAACCTCATTTCACCAAGTCAACTCCCAGTGGTCTCTGATGGTACTGCGCTTGCTTACAGTACACTGGCCCTCGTAATTGGAGAGAAATGAAGCAGGAGTGTGCATATTTATGGAGGTGCAAATCCCCACTCCCCAGTCTACTTAACAGAGAGAGAGGGTCAGCTTGCACTTTGCATCCTCAGAGAAGCCTCCAAAAGGTAGCAGATGATGTACAATTCACACTTATGGATGTGGACGTCAACAAAATTCAAGCTGCCTGTTCAAAATATGTGTGAAAGTCTGTTTAGACATGACATATGAAAACGAGCAGATTTTAACTCTTCACTGTCTCAGTGTTCTCCCATTCAACTGTAAATAAAAGACCATCTGAAATGAAAGTGTTTTCCCCCAGAATCTTCAAGTGTATACAAGGAAGCTCTGACGGTGTCCCGGTTGCTGCTTAGTGACTATGACTTCATTTCTGGCAATTATGCTCATATCCTCTTACTGTCATTATCTAGACTGTTTGTATCAAGATTCTCTCATCGTGGCCTCTTTCTTTTTCCAAACGTTATGTAACAGCGCTTTGAGACCAATTATTTGTTTGTGTCGCAAATAAGCCCTTAAAAAATAATTTGCAAAATCAGAGCAGTCTTTGTTTGTTTTTTCCCTCTGATCTCTGAGGAGTAGTTTCGAGAATGGCTGGCCTCAGCTGATTTGTAACGGTAGTGAAAGACAGGGAGAGAGATAGAGATTTATCACCTCAGTATTATGAGATATGGTTAACAGGTTATGAGGAAATGCAATAATTGCATAATGTGTCTCCGCTCCGGTTGCCTCTGGATCAGCCAGCAGGGTTTTGAGCTAGTGGAGTGCATCTGACAGAACAGATGAAATTCATTTTGTTTGTTTGTTTTTGTTTTTTTTGTTTTTTTAATAGTGTGGTCAAGCGTTGCTGCATTCCGCTCCTATTCTACACAGTTAATGAGCTTCATTCCAGAAATCCTCTTAAATATGTGAATAAGAAAACTGCTCATTAAACCAGAGCTTGAACACCAATTGTCAGAATCACCAACCGTGCACAAAAACCTCTGTGCTGATGAACCTCATTGTACCCTAACAGTCACGTCTCAAACCACCAACTAAGTACAGCATCCGAGCCTTCAGGCCAAAAGGTGGCACTACAGCAAATCAATGCCAGACAGGTCATATTAATGATTAGTGCACCGATATACTGGTCCAGTTTTGGTACAAATACCAACATTACTAAACAGATTGGTTATATTAGCTGGACCTGACTGATCCTCTACTGATACTGTTTCTTACGGTACAGACGAGATACCTAGTAATAACCACTTAATTTGGGGGCTTGTGGAAAAACATGCAATTTAATGAAGGCGAAAAATGCTAGATGTTCAGATAGTTAAGATATCTACTGTGAACAGTTAGACAACATTAGCTTTAAAATAAATTAGGCAACTTCTTAAAACAGATATATCAAGTTTTTAAATGAACTCTTTAATTGTGACAGCACATTAAATTATATATAAATTTTAAAATTGAAGAAGAAAAAAAAAAATCAGTTCTCAGTATCGACAGAGACCCTGATATGTAGGAATGATTATATGAAAAGAAAAAGTCAGATTGGTGTGTCCCCACTAATGAGGGTTTATAACTCCATTCTGCTGCATAAAAAATATGCTGTAGTGCTATAAATATGACGAGACTGTAAATGGCCAAACTCTGTTAAGCTTAACATGATTTGCACACAAAAGTACAAAACATGGCGATGCCACTAACAACAGGAGGACTTTAGAGTAGCAAGATTAAAAAAATGTACTGAACCAAATTTCAGGTTTAGTGAACATGCCAACATTACACGGTGCGCCTGGACTGGAGCCACTGACCTAATGTTCTATAGCTGAACATGAAAGTGTTACTGTGTGAACAGAGACACCTGCTTTACCACTTCAGTGAGATAAGATTGAGCATAATGTCTCTCAGTCCATGAGTAGCCAATGTCAAAACACATTCCTGATGAGAAGTCTATGGGCCTTGATGAATTCCTGGGCTCTTATCAGGAAAGTACGCAGTGAGCTGAGCGAGCTGGCGGACAGGGGGTCTAGCCTAATAGCCTACTTTAACTCCGAACCAGTAACATAAAAGCACCCTATGCCAACAAATCACATTTGTATTTTGCATTTTATGATCTGATTAAATGGAAAGTATAGTGTAACAACACATCTCTGCCTTGCGTCCACAGAATGTGTGCCAAAGCACAAGATTTCGAGTCTTGCATGATGTATGTTTACACACTTTTAGGTAGGCATGTTGCACATTTAAAAAATCTTGCACACAATTCTATGTGCATTCACTCAGTACCACAAAGAGAATGACAAAAACCCCATTCTTATGCATGGGGGAGATTGACTTTTTTTGCTTTTCACCAAGCACCCAGCCGATAAACTGCACACAGAATAAGTTCAGTTTACACATATAACTGGCACAAAGGCTTACTACATCAGTCCCTATGTGTAAATGGATATATACACTGGAAATCTAATAAATAAAACAAAAAAGGGTCTGATACTGTACCACACTGTATGTCAGCTCTTTGTATTTCTTTATATAAAAAGTGGACATCCAGTTTTATTAAATCTGGCCTCTAGTTCAGGCGTATGCCCCAGCACAGTTGCGTTTCCCCAACATAAATTTTAAAATTCTCTAATTTATAATATATTTATTAGACTTTTATGTATTATGTATCAGCTTGTGTGTATATCTCTAGTGTAAGTCAGTAATGACTTATTCAGTGTCTCCACAGAAATGACGTTGTCGGGTGGACTACGAAGAAGACAAATAAGATCGAAATTTCATGAAAGGAGTTCACTTTCTCTCCAAAGGCTTTGTGAACTCTGCGCCTCTTAGCGCTTGGCCTCGTCTTGCTTCTGCCTCTTATTTTCCTCTTGGATTCGTTCCTGCAAATTATTTTTTCAGTGCTGGCCTTGAGTATTGTCCTCACATGCAAGTGGTCATTAGTGAGAGGAGACATTCTTGTCGTAATCAGCTTTTACAGAATAGTAAAACAAATAAATAAATAAATAAATACTCTTTTCCACACCTGCTTTCAAGGTGAGTCAGCATTCTCGAAGCTTCCAGTGAGAGGTTAAGCTCAAAGCTGAGAGTGATAGTAATGGCCTTCTTAGGTTGGAGCTGTAATTATACGTCCTGCTAGAGAGCACACCTTGAGCGAGACAGATGGTCCATTGATTTTAGTGTTTGAAAAGCTGCCATCTATCTCTCTTTATTATATAATTTTTCCCTGGTTCAGTTATTAAATCCTCACATGGTCATGAGGCACTGCAGTATTGTGAACACTTGAAAATGAGGGACAGACACAAACACGTCATGAGTCAATAATGCTAATTTCTGAATGCCTTGTAAAAAGTTTGGAAAAAATGAACGGTTATAAATGCTTCTGTCTGGTTCAAGAGCCATTAAATAGTCAACTAAATTACATAAATGTTTAGTACAATATACAAATGCTTTGTTAAACACAGCACAACTGTGCTTATCATGCACTACAGCTGCCCGCTGGCTTCTCTAATTACAGTCCTCCCACGACAGCAAATGAGCTGTCCATAGTGCTGAACGATTTATCGTCTATCTACCTAATACCGTTCAAACAACAGAAACTGACATACAGCCATGTATGTCAAATGAGAAGTTACCAAATTCACATCAACAAAAAAAAAAGAGTTTTCAAAAAATATTTTCTTTCTGAAGAAAAAATAAACATATCTCTCTCACTCTATCTCTATCTCTGTCTGTCTCACAAGAAGGTCATTTTAAGACTTTCACAGATCAATAGTCCTCACAACTGTGGGATCCCTTCCAGTTGTTGCAGCTTCCAAGGTTTCAGACAAGACCAATACATTCCAGTGCTTTTTTGAAAAACAATTACAACAACAAAAACAACACACACGATTCTGTGAATTTGATTATACACCTATACACGCACATGAACACACACATACACACACAACATGCATTTACGATGGATAGCTGGACCTCTCAAGCAGCAGAGAGGTTGGTTACAGACGTAGCACACAACATGACTGATGCATGAGAAATTTAAAAACTAGTTCTCCAGACACAACCACACACAAAGAAGAAGACACAAGTGAGCACTAGGCTGAAAGAGAGTGAATGGGAGTGATAATGCAAGCGTTGTTAATGCAGTGCATTTGGCCGGATTTTCATTTCACTTTGGTAATTTTGCAAAAGTGGAAAAATATGAAGTCTAAAATGAAAAGTTTTTTTTCCTGAACCTGAATTGAACTGTGTTACAAACCAAATCATGGCTCAGACACCATGGACCAAATCGAACCAAACCATGAAACGCATACACCCCATACAAAATGGGGGGCTGGTGGCCTAGTGGTTAGGGAGTTGGCCCTGTGATCAGAAGGTCGTGGGTTTGAATCCCAGGACTGCTAGTGGTACCTCTGAGGCACCCTTGAGCAAGGTACCGTCCCCCCACACACTGCTGTGTTTCTGGCTACCCGCTGCTTCACTTGGTGAATGGGTTAAATGCAGAGAACAGTTTCATGCTGTTTACATTATGTGCCGTGTTCACATATGACAAAAGATCGCTTTATTTAAAATCACTAATATACAAATGCAATCAAAAGATTTGGCCTCTTTCACTTTTTAAAAAAACCCATATACATTTCCGTCATTAACATTACTAAAATACTATCAGTAATTATTGTCAAACTATTCCCATTTTATACTATCACAGGGACATTTGGTATTCACAAAGTGTTAAATGCACATATACACACTTCTAAGCCATGCTCTCTAAAGCATCCACACATTAGTCTAAGATCAGTATCTTCAATGCCAAGTTCACTACACCAATATAAAGCCCCTCAGCACTGGACTGTGGAAAAGTGAAACTCTGAAATGATGGGGCAACATCTGATACATTTGGAATAAATAAGAATGTCATTTGTGATCTAGAACTAATCATCCAACATCAATGTCTGACCGCATTACTGTGCTTGTGGCTAAGTGCAATCAAATCCGCACAGCAATGTTCCAACATAATATACAGTAAATGTATGTAAACTTTATTCATTCATTCACGATATGTACTTACACATATTCACTTCAGAGTCAAAGTCAGTTTTGTTGCAAAGCACATTTTTAAGAACAAGAGCTGACTCAAGGTGCTGTGCAAAAAAAAAGAATGAAACGGTTCACAATCAGCACTTGAAATAAACAACAAAGAATATCAAGTAAATCCAGTGAATAAGTTGTGTGTGCTCTGATGTGTGTTTTAAGGACTTAAGGAGAGGGCCGCAGATGGACTGGTGCTTTTCTCCCCAGCATGAGCCGCTTGCCCCAACATTTTCATAGCCAGAGCAGTTAAAGTTAACATGAAAAAGCCAAGCGACCCCATGCCTGCTAGGCTATTGGAGCAGAGTGCGCTGTGCAGCACAGAGGAAATGGCTCATCATGGCACGCAAGGCTAAAAAGGTTTAAGAGGAGTGTATCCTTAGCACATCTCTGAGGTCTAGGATATTCAGAGAGATACATGCTGTGAAGTCACATGAAGGGTTTGACAGAGTGCAGTCCTAAACTACTACGTAGAGAAATAATGGCTCAGGTTTCAAACTGCTCAGTAAAATCACTGAACAATCACCTCTGTGTTTTTTCTATGACAAGAAACAGCCGTGTGAGAAACAGTCAAGAAGATTAGTTTGCCTCAAGTTGGTGCTGGCAAAAGGAAACGGAGACCTCCAAAACACCCCTTTGCAAACACATTAACTAATATATGAGGAACAGAAATATGATTAGGACTGTAACATTAAACACGTACTATGTGCTTCAGTTAATTAGGCAAAATAAAAAGGGATTAGCAGAGATGGTGCTTTCGGCTGGAGTTTCATAAGGTGCCTTATCTCTGCCAGACAGCTTGGAGCATGCCAGCGATGCCAGGAGTCAGATAGACCGATTACTCACGCAGATAGCTGCTCTCTGACCACTCATGACCAGACTCAACTGCCTCAGCCAACTTGGAGCACTGCTTTGGTGGCAAATTGAATCACTTGTGCCCTGACAGCCAAATCACTACAGTAAGCAGCAATCACTGTAAAATAATCATAATTTGGCGTGTTACTGAAAATACTTCTGTCTCTTCAGCACAAATGTGCAAATAAAAGTAGGCATTCATTTGTTTCACAAAACTTAGCCATGATCTGATTTATTTCAATTATTTTGGTACAATTCAGAACGCACCAAACATACAAATGTGACTGGTAGAGTCACATCCTTAAAAAGGGTTCTTCATATGTTCTACAGTAAAGGAAAAGGTTAAATATAGCAGATTTGGGCCCTCATGACATTAAAATGCATCTCATGTCTGGATGTTGTCCATATATATACACATTTAAAAGATAAGAGTAGTAGTGTTTTTGTAGTAGTGATCTATGCGTGATGATCTTGAGGTAGCTGAGCATGCACTATGATCAGATCTGTATTTGTGTAAATACCCTCTTGCATTTGATGACTTGCAGCTCAGCTTTGACTCAAAAACCAAGGACTTTGACTTGGACTTGAGCCTTGTGACTTAAAAAGTATTTTTGGCCTTTTTGGTTAATGATATCAAATAGTTGTGTAGCCCCACATGGCTGATATGGAATTAGCCATTTGTGTGCATTCGTGCAAGTGTCTCCTGAAGTGGACTTTTTGGCGACAGCTTCACAACTGTTTCAGCTTCAAAAACTATTATATTTTGGGAGATGCATGACCCTAGTTAAATACAACTCATTTGTGGAGTAGCGCAACCTAGTGAATAACGTTAATGCAAATATCCACTGTTTTTTATAGTCAATGTCTTAGACTGCAAAGGTTCAAACTTCCAAGAAAATTCACAACCTGTATCAGTAGCACATTCTTTGGATGCACACTAAATGTAATGAATTATATCTATAGTGGGTACTGCAGCTGACAGATTATTCACATCCCAAAAACTATTAACTGTTTTGAAAACTGGTGTTTATATATTAACCACACGTTTTTGCATCTTAAGATGAGCATGGCTGACCAAGCAGTTGTCCTTGGCTCTACATTAAATATAAACACAATGTAGACATATTACTGTTCTCTGGTCACTCGTACTTCAACATTATTATTTGTCATCATGTTGTGGTAAAAAAAAAAAAAAAAGAGAACACTCAACACGAAAGGAGAAAACACAAAGGGGGACGTGATCAGTGGGAAATATTGATTTCCAATGCCTCCTAGTGTGCTAAGTGAGGTAGGGGTGGTTTATAAGAGGGGGGCTGATGATGATGTAAACAAAACCTCAACTTGATTTTGGGAAAAATTGATAGCAATTGAAAAAAGTGGAGAGAACCGTCAGCGAGGCTGCAAACTGCAACAGCTTATAACTTGTCACACAGGCTTAAAGGTATATGCAGTCTTGGGATCTGATAAAGAAATAGACATTCATGAGTAGTCATCATCCATGGACTATTGTTATGAACTGCAAGACATACAGCATAAACCATATTGCCTTTTGATTAGGAATAATTACACTGTTGATGGGGTTGGAAAACAACTGATTAAAGCAGCGCTGTATGCATGTAATGGTGAGGTAAATCAAGTTCGTGTAAGCCTGCGGCATAAATTCTGAGGCTGAAGAGAAATTTCCATCTTTCGGCACGTTCAGACAAAGAGCGGGGCTCGATAGTGATAAGCATACACTTAGAGATTGCTTCAAGGAGGAATGAGCCATCAATGTCAAATTAAGTGCATCTGTTTAGAAAAGGCATAGCTGTGGAGAGATCCATGAAGGACAGATAAAGCATCTGGGAGAACATTTCCTCCTGAATTACCTCTTTACCTGACAGGGAAAATGTGATAGCTTATTCTCGCTCACTCTCTGCTGAATGAAATAAAAGCCTTTGGCATGGTCAATGAAGATATCAATAGGTTCATATGAGCCTGTAGAAGGTGCAGAATTACCTCCATGAACATGCTGACAGAGCTATTCATGTCTCTGAATTGCAGAGCAACAGTATCAACTGAGGAATAATGCAACTTTTATTACAACATGCTTATGATTCAGCATGCCAACAGGTAAAAAAAAAAAAAAAAACATCCTGTGGAATCTCCTCAGTGTTCTTCAGCTGGTCCATACTTGGGAAACTGTTCTAGTTTCAGGTAGCTGTGCTTCATATAAACTCTAAATACAATGGTGCTAGAGTAGGCTCTCTATGTGATCGCACAGAAGAACTATTTTTGGTTCCCTAAAAACCTTTTGATAGATGAGATATGTGAGTGTGAAGTTGCTTTTTAAATTTTAATGAACCTCCACGTAATGTAAAGGATCTTTAAAGAACGCTTACATTGCTAAGGAACCACACATTATACTTTTAAAAGGTTCTTAACACTCAAAAATCTCATTAACAATAAGGATTCTTCAGAGAACTAAAATGGCTGTTCTATGGCATCACTCAAAGGACCCTTTTTGCACGTATTATTTACTCAGCTATAATAGTTTTTTATCGTATTATTATGCTATTTGTGATATTGTTTATATTGTCACCATCAGAACATAAAACCTTTATGTTCTATTTTCCAAAAAAAATTCATTTTTATGAAGCTTCATTCTTCTTTTCATAATTTGAAAAAGGCAGCAACTCTTTGCAACCGGGGAAAATTCATGATGATCGCACCAACAGAAATGGTCCACAATAACGTTAAAAAAATCTATGTTGCAAGAGTTTATTTCTTCTCTTATAAAGTTACTTTTTGGAGATATTGTCCCAACAGTGACAATATGTTAATCAAATATCCACAGTAGATGAAGTGGTTGTCTTTCTACATCTTTCTATTTGGAAACTCTACTGAAGCTTTAAAAAAAATCTTATTTTTGTTTATGGTGGTTTATTTGTTTAAATGGTTGCATTTTGAATTCTACAGCCCCCTTACAGGAATACTACAGTGTTTTACAGTCTATGTGCAGCATTCTATCAATTATCATGGAGAATCAGTCCCGTTACTTGATAACAAAAAACAAAGAACTCATTGACTTGATACAATACTGTAACAGAAACATGTGGACCGGCTCTGAAGTTACTGAAAAAAACCCCAACAAGATTTCTTCTTTAAGAAAAGTGTTTCTTCTAAATAACCATAGTTTCATTAAAAACTGAGGCAACTCAGGCAAGTTGTTAGCCGGATGATTTCACCATTTAATTTCTGTATTCAGTGATTATATTATCAGCAGTACCTTAATGTATAGGTGGTTTATCCATATTTACCATTATAGCCAGATCGATAAATCGGCATGCAGATATGAACTAATTGCAGATAAACTGGTATCGCTGTTTATAATGGCTGATAATAATTTCAGAACACCTGAGAGACGGAATACTGACCCTTCAGCCCGCAGTTCCACTGTTCCAGCCGTGTTTGGAGCGCCACAAAGCACAGCTGACTCAAGCAGAGTCGAGCAGAGCAGTCCCTCTTTGTTCATGGTAAGCTAATAAATGTCATTACTAATACTTTACTTAACCTAGATAAACCTAAAAACATTAATGTTAGCCATGCCGGGTTTTGCTACAGTCACGTGAAAGTCGGTACCACCAGACATCTAACTTATGTTGTAAGGTAGTGAGGTCGCGTAGCCTCAGCTGTAGACGAACTTGACTGTAGGTTTATTTATGCAGTAGTTCTAACAAGTAAACAAACAATGGTCTTATCATTTCTCCCTTCTCACTTCTACAACTTCTCTGGCCACATCGCTTACAGCAGCTTTTAATGCTGTCCACTGCTAAACTGAGGCGTTTAACTTGTTCTCCTTAAATGAAACAATGTATCTGCACCTCTCACATCTGTAGTTACAGTGGTAGTTCCCTGGAAATTATGAACCCAGAGGGGAGAAAAAAACATATGTGAGCTGAACAGAGCTATCCAGCTTCTCTATCAAATGTGTAGTGTGAAGTTATGTTATGTTCATTTTACCCATGTACATTTAATGCTTGGTTTTTCATTTTTATGCAGTTTCCCTTAGATGCTCAAATGGCAGGCCAACAAAACACACACGCACACACAAACTCACAAACACACATACACACAAATGTTCAGTAGCAGTAGTACTCTAAAATTTATAATAGACCTGATTGTTTTGTACTATTTTGTATAATGTGACTTTTTTTTCAAAACTTCTGACAATAAAGTAAGTTTAGTATTAAACTGCATTATATCATGCTGTCTTGATGAGGATTCTTAAATAACAATTGTGTATTCTTGTTTGTGTTACGTGTTTCTCGAGAAAAAATATATATTGTCTGACAAACCTTAGTATTTTTAAAACCTTAAATATTGGACTTGGCTTCCTCAAAAATCCTATCAGCTGGACTCTACTAACCATAAGACCTAATTCCCAGTGCTGGAAGACCTGCAGCAGGGGTTGCCTGATCCAGCCTGATCCGGACCCTCAACTGGTGCACATTTGTGCTCTATTCCACCTCTCGGATATAGGAAAAATGAGGATCAGCTGAAGGTCTACATGGACTGCACTGGGAAAAGCTGACCTAGAGCTTTGGTTGTAAGTCCAGCTGGACACAAAAGAAGACCTAAGAGTGAATGTGTCTCTGGGGATTTGGCAGCATGCAATCACTATACAGTCCTGTGATAAAATAAACTAATCCTGGCTTACAGTAACTTCCATGCCCAAATTTGCACACCTTGCACTGCCACACACTACTTGCCCTACAATAACATGGAAAGGAACCTCAGTTCAATATGTGATCGTGCAAGAAATGTTATTTTCTTTGTATGCATATATACATGAGGCCATCTGCTAGTAGAAGTGAATCAGTTTCTCCTCAGCACAGGAAAGGTGAGCAAAGAGTTGCTTACAATGTGTGTTTCAGCCTGGAAAGGTGGAGCTTCTGGTGCTACTGGCACATTAAAAGAGTGCGGACGAGACTGAACAAGATAGAAATTAGACCACACACTATCGGAGGTAAAGGTAATAAATTCACGGACTGTCTACAGCCAAACTCAGTGCCGTTAAAGCCACACAAGAGTCAACAAATTAACACGCGTTCCTTTAACCACCCGTATTTGCACATGCCCCGCCCACCTGCACCACGATTGGCTAATCCTTCTTGCTCACATGGAGTTCAAACAGCAGTTGTCCGCGTGAGTTCGAAACACCGGCCAATCGGGACGCATGCCTTCAAATCATCAGCCAATCGCTGCGCAAGGAGGCGGGTCTTGACGGAAAACGGGTGGGAATAAAAACAACCGCAAGCGTGTAAAATCATCAGACAAGCGTGCGTTTGGCAGGCTACTTTCAACAACTTTTCACATGACCCTCCGACGTGTGTGAGAACAGAATGCAGCATCAACCTCAAATTATCACGAGCAGCATGCAATGGAGAACAAATATAAATATTTTAAACGTTTTTTAAAGCAAGATTCTTACCTGCAAGTGCCCCTGGTACATATTGAGCTGATTCAGGTCCCTCAGAATAAAGGATGCCAGTCAGAGAGGTGCACGCCAGGGACAGATGCGTTTGACGCTCATTCGTGCAAAAAAGTGTCCAGAAAGTAAAGGAGGGTAAGTTTGAGAGAGAAAGAGCCAAAGCGTGATAAGTGTCTCTCTGACTCGCCTGGTCTCTCCTCTAAGCTCCGTGAGAGCCTCATTCACAATCTGTAGAACAAAGTAGTCTCGGCTGGGCTCAAGGAGCAGGGTCTCTCTCTCCGTGCCATTAAACCCAGCCGGCGCTCCGGTTCACGCCTCTGCTGCTGGTCGGACCCCTCCTGCTGTCTCTGGAGTTGCTGTGGCGCTCCGGAGCTCATTCCTCCTCCTTTATCAGCCCGACTCTCTCTCTCCACCTGTACTGTGACCGGCCACGCCCCTCCAACTGCGATTGGCTGGTAGCACCGCCTTGAAACTGGTGAAATAGATTTTTGCTGGCCCACCAAATTGACTGAGTTTATTATTCCACACACACAATAATAATAATAATAATAATAATAATAATAATAATAATAATAATAAATGATAATAATGATAAAATGTTATTGTTGTTGATATGGTTATTATTATTATTATTATTATTGGTGTTGTTGTTCTTCTTGTTCTTGTTCTTCTTCCTCATATTATTATTGTTGCTGATTTTGTTGTTGTTGTTGTTATTATTTTTTTATTATCACCTTACGTTTTAATAATATATGAAATATCTCAGTATGTTGAAATTCTCTGATCTTACAATAGATCATCTCAAACTCAACGTGTATTCGTCTGGTACACTGACCTTTCCTTTTGTTTGCTTTGCGTTTTTTTAATGTCTGTGTGCTGTTACTAGACTTCATCTTGATTTGATCTAATCATGCAGAAGTCTTTCCATCCCATTTTCTGCTCCAGGACTGACTGCTGTCTTCTGCTCATCCATACGCATGAGCTCCTAGCCAATCCCAGCGAAGGGGGCGTGGTTTTGGTCGGAATACGGGTATGAAAAGAAAACAACGCCCGTTCTACCTCTATCTTCCCTACTGTTTGCCTCTTCCACTCACGTGGAAGGTGTTCACATTGAAATATCACTGAGGCGTTGACATGCAGCCTGAGGCAAAGTGGAGTTCAACTGTATGACGTTTTTCTGTAGCTCTAATCTAAAATAGCACACATTGGACTACACACCCTTCTGTCTTTGTTGTTTTGGTGCTTAACACCTCAGATGAACAGAGAGCTTTCGTTTGCAGTTTTATTGCATAACAGGTTCCAGTCAGCTAGTTACTCTCAGGGTGCCAGCTGTGCCTGCAGGAATAACCAAAGGGTCTTTGACAGGGCTTCACAGCAGGCCGACCGGACAGCAGACTGAGGAGCTCTGCGCTTCACCACACCATGGAAAATGTTGTAGTGGAAGAAAATTGAAATGGACCTCTGTAAGGTGAATAAGGAGTAATTACTTTTTCTCAGTAACATGCACCAAGTTATATTTTTATCGGATTTCTGCAGTATTTTCAAATGATTTTTTTAATGATATGTGGTGGTTAGGGATGTGCCCCTGTAATCAAAAGACTGTGGGTTCGAATCCCATGATTTGCCAGTGGCACCACTTAGGTACCCTGGAGCAAGGTATCGTCCCCACACACTGCTCCCCGGGTGCTGTGTTCCTGGCTGCCCGCTGCTTCACTTGGGTACATGGGTTAAATGCAGAGAACAGTTTCGTACTGTTCACACTGTAGCGTGTTCTGCTGTAGCGTGTTAATGGATGACAAATGGACACTTTACACACTTCTGTTAATACACTGTAAAAATGCTGACAGTGCTCAAAACAACAAGGCAGCATGAGGCGCTTTGAGTCTGAATCTCAACACCTGCTTTTGTAGTCAACGTCTTTATTAAAGTCTTTATTTTACCTATTTTTCATTTATCCAAGACTACCGATAATACACCCATTTTAAAAGGGGAAATATACTTTGCACTGCAGTTATAGCAATGGGCAGACAGTGCTTAACAGAATGTCTTCCAGTTTAGTCATGTTACAGAGGTAACAACACTAGCATTAGGAGGGGCAACTATTGGTTTAGTATGATGTTCTAGACTGAGAATCAATCAACAAACTGCTGGCCAAAGGCCAGAAGTAGAACCCACCTTACATACAAACACTGCTGAAGCCCTGCTGCCCCCACCCAGCTTACAGGGGTTTGATTCCGCACTCTGAGAGTCCTTAGGTTAAATTAGTTACACTGTTAGACTGGAAGTCATTCAGATTGTCTGCCAAATTCTCTGAATGTACAGCAGCCTTCCCCTTTTTAAAAAGTGTGAT
>JBBPCX010000114.1:12461196-12489440 GCA_037974365.1 Hydrocynus forskahlii
TTCCTAATTTCTAACTTCCTGCTGCAATACCACATTTGACCACATTACTAAACAGGGGGGCGCTAAAACGCCTAAGACTTCAAATTTGCCTGGGAGGCAGAACAATTATCATTGATTGATTGTTGAATTGATTATTTGTAGAAAGGCTAATCTTCAGTTTTTACTGCATTTTACTGATCACTTTGGCCATCTGTGTAAAATGATTAGCTTTCAACTGGTCCAAAAACTAAAAGCAAAAGTGAGAGGGAGTCAAGTGATGAAAGTCTGAGCGACTTGGAGAAATAAAATAATGCATATTGGAGTTTATATGGGACAATAACAGATCATGTTCACCTTCTAAACTGTGTTCGACTCCCTCATGATAAAACACTAGAATGATCTGGATTCTTTAAACACAATTTTCCCAGTTTTGGGTTTTCAAAGGTGTTCGAATTTAAATTGTCACAACTTGGTTCATATTTGAGATATTTTGAAAAATTCTGAAGTAACGTGTGTGGAAATTCATTTTTAAAGAAACACACACAAAAAAAAAAAAAAAATCCCAAAATGCTAAACTGTGAACCTGTGGGAAGGGATTCTGTCCATCTTCCACTTCACTGTTCTTACATACTTCCACGTTACATAAAATATTTTATTCATGTGGAAATGATGCACACATTGGAACTATGTAAGTTCAATTGATTTTTTCTAAGGCAACAAGGCCACTGGTTGAAATGTACTAGAGCCATGAGTGTTATTTCTTATCAGTGCATCCTTGCGCAGCACTCTTTAAAAGAAGCATTATCGCAAAGTCAAGAACCATGTTCTCGAAGGTTGTTTCACAAGTTGTTTCAAACAGTGTCCTTTCTGCCGGCCTCCTCGTAGCACTTCTAGAGCACCTATAGTAAATCAGTGCTTCATTCAGATTAGTATGCAGTCTTCTGGTTTCCAAGCAGACACACAAGCCTGCACACCCTCCTGTGATTGTATGCTAAATTTGGATGAGTGAAAAGTCATGATTAGTACAGAGAAACAAGTATGTGGAGCAGTGATTAATTATGGGTAGAGCCAGTTGTATTTTCACAAAGAGGAGTGTGGAAACTCTTTTAGACTATCTGACGCAGCGCAATAACAGAATGAATGTATTGCTTTCGTCCTGAGAATAGACATTTTAAAAAGGGCAAAGAGAATGCTGTATATACTAGGCCTAATCTACATGATAAATTAACGCCAACACGACATGTTTTATTACTGCCTTTGTTGAACACATGCCCAGTGCTGAAGTGTAAGGGACCTGAGAGGAAGTGATTATGGAGGTTGTATTACACACAGCAATTACAAATCACATGAAATAATACAAGACAAAGCACCCTGCTGGTTTATAAAATTAGAATGGAAGTGTCTTGGTGTTGCCAATCAGAGGTTAATTGTCTAAAATTTGCAGAACAAGCCACTCCGCGTGAGACTAGAGAGTGGCCGCTAATTTGGGCCTGTAGGGGACGGGCGGTTTTAAGTGGAAGCTTTGGATGATTTGTTACCGATTGCCTGTCGCTGCTTATTTGCCTTAAATCAGCAGTTACTTGGGGAAGTGCATTCTGCAAGGAGCTTCCTTATTGCTGAAGTAGATCTCATTTGTAGAGACCACCTGCAAAGCTGGACAGAGGAAAGGTTTCTGAGCCGGGAAAATGCCAAAACATAGCAACTGTCTGGAGTTGCCTTCAGAGAAAAGAGATAGAGCAAGTTCTTTTGATTTCTAAAGCATTAGATCAATGCCATGCTTTCATGAGCTCCATCCCTTCCTCTCCCATCTGTTAGTGTGACTAAGATAATCCTTAAAAAGTCATTAGAAAAAAACAACTCCCCCACAGGGGAATGAGGTGGAGCTCTTTACGGTTCTTGACTTTTTTAAAACAACAAACAGCTTCAACTAAAATGTTCAAGTGTGAGAACAAAACTATTGTGTAGCGCCAGTCTTATTCTCTCACAATAAAGATGCCAGTAAGGATTAATTAGAGTAATGCCATAGAAGAACCACACAACAAATAAACATAAAGGTGCCTGAAAGTTTGTTGCATTACTCTCATTACTGTTTGATGACACAGATAAACCATTTTAGGGTCCATAAACAACCTTTCAGGCAGTGGTCCTTGTTGTGTGAATATGAAGAACGTTTTATACATTTTGAAGAACCTTACACTGTAGGTTCCTTATACCTGTAAAAGGATTTTCACATAAAACCATTACATTACCTTCAGGTATTTTAAACTTTAAAGGCCGTTCAATCATCTCCTTTACGAACATGGTTCTTTAGGGAGCCACTCAGAGAACCCTTTGGGCACTTTTTAAGACTTTAGTTCCCTAAAGAAATATTTCAATGGATGATCCTTTAAAGAACCATATTTAAAATGAGAGGAGTGAGTGTGAAGCATCTTTTTAAAGTTTAAATATTCTCCCTGTAATGTAATGGCTCTATATCATTAAAACCATATGTCCAAAAAAAGAACTATTTAGGCACCTTTATTTTCATCAGTGTGTAGCATCCTATTCCCTAAGCATGTTGATCCTTTCTGAACTTTTGATTTGTTCTGATTTGACAAGCAATTTTGTTATGCTTCTGATGAGCAAACAGTAGGTCTTTGTAAGGTTGCAAATGATGGGATGCATCATCAGTGTCACCTCTGTCTCCAGCAGCTGGTTCATGCCTTGTCAGATTAACGCAAAGTGCTGTACTGACTATTGCTGGGCATCTGGATGCCATCCACACGAATTAAGACCACAGTTTGCCTGAGGGGTGTTAATCCGTCAGACCTAATCTGGACACACCAGTGCTGCAGGCCCCTCAGACTCAAGGTTTGCTGTTATACAGTCATATTATGGACCTGGGGGAGGATAGAGTGTTCTCATTAGAACCGAAAGCTGTGTGGTGATAGTTAATTAGACCTTTACTCCAATCTGACATACTGCCTTGCACCACCATCAGTGACAGTCAGGCCTTTTCAAAATAGTTCATTCCTGCATTAGTAGATTCATTTTTACCAGTGCATGTATTTACCCATCCAGAAATTAATCAATGAGTGAAATGTAAGCATACTTAGCACTGTGCATGGACCATCTGAGCAATGTAAAGGTATTTCTCTAATAAGCAATGATTTATTTATTCAAAATGCAGAAGGAAATTTGAAATACTCAATACCTTACAATTTTGTTTGTCAATGTGTAATTCTAACAGTTTTCTTTCTGTAATTATTTATATTTACATTTAGTATCAAAATAGTTTTGAACAATTTTCATGCTCTTTAACAAAGGGTATTTTAACTTAAACACTCTATGGACAAAAGTATTGGGACGCATTCAAATGCGTAGACTTTAATATGGAGTTGGTCCCCCTTTGTATCTATAACAGCTTCCACTCTTCTTGGAATCTTTCCACAAGATTTTGGGAATTTGTGCCCATTCATTCTATAGAGCATTTATGAGGTTCAGGCACTGATGTTGGACGAGAAGGCCTGATTCACAATCTCTGTTCCAGTTCATCCCAAAGGTGCTGGATGGGGTTGAGGTCAGGGCTCTGTGTGGGCCAGTCAAGTTCTTCCACACTGCTTCTTCCAACTCCTGCAACTATATCTTTATGTACCTTGCTCTGTGCACTGTGACACAGTCATGCTGGAATAGAAAAGGTTCTTCCCCAAACTGTGTCCACAAAGTTGGAAGCATGGCGTTGTCCAAGATGTCTTGGCATGCCGAAGCATGAAGATTGCCCTTCATTGGGGGTCACCTCAATGTGTCTTGATACTTTTGTCCATATCATGTATTTTGATATAACTTCTATTTGTCAGTTATTATTATAACGTATTATTTGTACTGTGCCCTCATCCATTTAGAATATTGATATTTTGAAATACTAATACTACTAGTACTACTACTAACAATAATAATGATAACAATAACAACAACAACAACAATAGTATTAATAAATAATAATAATAATAACAATAATAATAATAACAATATATGTTGATATTTTGAAATACTACTACTGCTACTACTACTACTACTAATAATAATAATGATAACAGTAACAACAACAACAACAATAGTATCAATAAATAATTATAATAATAATAATAATAATAATAATAACAACAATAATAATAATGAAACAAGCATGAATTACAGCTCCAAATAAATAATGAACATGACAGTTCAAAAGGGTCAGAGGGTAATAATCAAAAGGGTCAGAGGGTAATAATGTCACTGGAGATAAGAAATGCTATCTGGGCTATAAATCTTTTGTTTGGCAGATGTTTGGGTCTACAACAAACTAATGCTTATTGAGAGCACATATTTAAAGTAATGTTATGTAAGTAAAGATAATATTTAAACAGAAACAGACCCAGTAAACTCTGAAGAAGTACTGTTTTTTCAGGCTTTAGTTTATCAACTATGGTTTGAGGCGTGAATGCAAAGTTGTAAAAAGGAGAAAAAACTCAAGGGATGACCTCCTTTGCAGAATACTGTATGATAAATCCATATCATAAAGGAAAGACATGTTCTTCTAGTAGTGTGAAACCAAAGAAGGTTTTAGGAGACATCAGACACTAACCTTACTATCTGAACAGCAATGTTCTCGGTCAGAACTCGTCCTGGGATTTCAGACTGAGTGCAGGCCGCAACTACTGCAAATGGACTGTGGTGAATGCAAACTGAAGACTGTGTGCCACTTATTTTTTCATATTACGTAAGATACACAAGCATCAGTCTACTTTTTTTATGAGGATGTCCTGAATGTTGCGCAATCAGATTCCTCCGTTCATGTAAATAGAAAGGGGAAACTTTCTAAAATACTCATGTGCAATAAAGATAAAGGACAAAAGCAAAGTCTGTCTTCGTCAGTAACTCTGCAACAAAAAGCTGAAAATCCTTTTAGACTCGCATGAATAGTTAACGTGCTTCACATGTAATGCCGAGTTGCTCTTCCACTGAGTGCTCTCAATGCAGCCACGATTCATCTGTATCTGCATTGTAAAGAACTGATGTAAATGTGCATCAATATTCCTGCAGTAATCTTCTGTATTCCCTAAACAGCAGACCACTGTAGAAATGGTGATGGAAGATATAAGTCCAGCATCTCATTAGACAAGTTCAAATGAGGGCTTTTCAGTAATGAGCTGTTATTTGTAAAGGATATTGGGAAAGTGGTTGGTACAGTGTGCAGTCTGGAGTAGGCTGTCTCCGGACAGTGTTATAATGAGGTAGAGCTTCCAAGCATTCCTTGCAGTTTTGTTAGTTTTGGTTAATAGTTGCGGTTATTACACTTTTTAGTTTTTTCATTTCATTCTAATGAATTCTACATGTTCTGGTGTTTTGTGTTTCAACAAATATAATTAGTAGATATTTGGATACTCCCATCTCTAAGTGCATTGAAAACTGTTGTACATTTACAGCTAGTGTTTAACAGTAAGGTACTGTAAGAGTCAGCACAGAGTCTGTAAAATTACAGTAATAGGTTGGCAGTAAAATACTATAAACAGCAAAAATATTGTAGTTTAGCTACAATACAGTAACAAGCTGTAAAGTAAAATCATGGTTTACCACTGTATATTGACAGTAGTGCTACTGTTGTCTGTACCACCCGTAATTTACTTTAGAAATTGCTTTTTTCCCCCACACATCACGCACTGTAATGTTCAGTGCCCCATTGTTTTGAGGGAATGTTTCAGTTTCACCTCTAAACCTACTTAGTACTTCCACTGACACCTACTGAATCAAGTGTTTTCAGTGGTTAAATTAGTTAGAAAAAGGACATTTAACAGATCTGCAAAGGATGGCAAATCTACACACCATCAAGTTCAGTAAGGTGCTCCGTGTGTGAACATGTCTGTGAAGTTCTTTAGTAAATTTCATATATATATATAGTTCAAATGTGCCTTACTAGAAAAGTAGTCCAGGCAAAAACATGCCTTACAAGTTCAAAGTGAATAGGCAGAGCTAAACTGCTGCAGGCTGAATAGGTGCATATATTATGTTGGATCTTGTGACATCACATTAACATTTAATTCATTACAGGCTGTTTTTTTTTTGGAGCTTAGTTAATATATATGGGCTGTATGTACTGGAGACCTGGTTTCCATGACATGAGCCCATTAATAATCTGGTTGAAATGCATATTATTAGGTTTTTTTTTTCTTTTGATGCCATTAAGATAATTCTGATTTATTGTAGTTCACCACTGCATACTGTTCATTAATAAAAACTCCGCAATCAGCTAAGTAAAGTGCATGTCATCACTGTCATCACTTCAGATAAAATATTTAATTCCAAACCATAGTAGGTGGGATGTGTTAGATTTAGATTTTTAGATTTTCTGTTAATTTGAAATGCGCTTATAATAAAAGCCAATGGAGGGGTTCTGATACGTTTTCTGTTCTCTTACGAAGATCAAGAAAAATGTCAAAACCACTACATGTGGCAGGTAAACATTTGGTTGAAAGCCACAGGAGAATTCCTTCATATCTGCATTACTAAATGTATATTACTTTTTGAATGGACTTGACTGAGAAATGAATATTCTCATCCTGCAAGTTAGGTTCCTTGGACTCGCCACATTGACTAAGCAATAAATTAACTTGTGAACTTACACCGTCTGAGCCTCTTGCATTATTCACAGCTTGTTGAACTCTGTACTTATTTTGAGGATAGTCCCACTTTCCTCCCTACTCTTCAGTCACTCAGGAAGGTAATTGGAATTAGTTGATCCCTTTATTACACAATTTGAAAATCTGAGTGGATGTGCATGCTTTAAGTGCCAAGAATGTTTGGCTGTATATCCTCGACACTTTGACACTCCTTAACTGGCCAAGCGAGGTGACCTCTCTCAACCTTTGGATGAGATTTGTGTTGGGAATCAGATGGGAGTTTTATTGCAGCAGACAGAGATGGGAGGGTGGAGTTGATTATGTTTTGATCCTCTTTGCATGGTTTGATAACTAGAGTCTGTGCCTTGTTTGATGGCCTTTGAAAGATTTCTGGAGTTGCTCAATAAATGAAACAATAAATGACTTTCCAGAGGGATTTTGTAACTGAAAGAGCCACATAGAATGGTCTCATATGTGACTATTTACGTGGCTGTTTGTATGGTACTACAGTGAGTTTTTTTACAGTGATTTTCTACGGCGATTCTGTAGCAGTGATACAGTGCAGGTAGACTTCTTGGGCAGATCCTCAACTAAGTAGAAACTGTGGTCCAGGACTAGGCTTAATCTTTGTCCAAGAAACTGATCTCATACTGTAACAAAAATAAAAAAATCAAAAGTGCGACATGTCCTTCAAGTCATCAAATGGGTTTAAAGGTATTTTACCTGTGGAATAAGAGTATATATATTTACTCAAGTATTTTAACTATTTTAATATAACTCAAACATTTTAATTAGGAAAATAAAATAAAAAGCCTGAACTCAAGTTTGTGTGTATAGAATTAATATAACGTATTATGGTACAATTATACTCCCTAATTGAGAGTACCACTTCGGTGACAGCATTTGAACCCTAAAATGTTCTATGTATGGAATGTCTCTAGACCAATGATCAAGCTGAAATGGTACCAAAATAAAACTAAAGTATCTTTCAACCTAATTTTCTGCACCTGTAGCATACAGTTACTGACCATAGGCAATCATTTCGAATAATTTCCTTGTACTTAGCAGAAGACCAGAAACCCTGTTGTATCAAACTCACTGATGGCAGTACAGTCAAAACATTGAATAGTTTTCTTTTGCTTTTTACAAGTACAGAAGGTATTCATTGAATCATTCATTCATTTTTTACTTAATCCTTACTAGGGTCGCAGGTGGCGCACATAAGAGGACTATTAACCATATATAATGACTGTATGCTATAGATCCATCAAAGTGAGACTGGGTTAAAAGAAAAAAAAGAAAAAAAAAGCAGTATTCCTGTTGGTATTCTTTTCAAGGTGGCTTGAAGCATCAACATGAATCCAAACAAAGCTTTTGTAGTTTTACCGCACTATAACAAGTTATTTTGCCCTCATTTGACCTCACTGGACAGTTTTAGCTGCATGAGTCGAGTGGCTCATAAGATAAAAATCCGACTGAGTGTCAAGCAAACTGGCATTTCCCAGTTTAACTGCAGACCAACTCACATTAAAGACCTCTGTGGGGCTACAAAGCAATTAGCGCAGACATATGCCTGCTGACGCAGGACCGAATCAGAAAAGGAAAATGACTGCGACCGAGGTTAGCTCTGTTAATGGTTTTCTTATTCGCTGTGACAGTTCGTAAAAAGCAACACTGACGGGGATAGAAATATACTCATTTTCCAGCTGAGGATTATTGCTTATTTGTCTCTGCTTGGCCTGCTTCATATTAGCACAGTGAGAAGCAGCAATTTCAATCAGACACTGAAGACAGGAGGGAAATACACAGCTCTTTCAGTGTGAAGCAGGCCAGAACAGTAATGCTGTGCTGCCTAACAGTTATACAACACGGAAATATCAGATTCTACCAAGTTTCAATTCAAGTATGCGTTCATATATTGGCTTTGTCAATTTAAGTATGTATTGCTTTGAGATTAAAAGCAAATAAACTAGGGTAGCAAAGTGCATGCCGTTTTCATACTTCAAAAAAATTACAATTTGTCAAAAATTCATGAGGAATGGGCCAGTAGAAATGGTCCAATTTTTTCCTCCCCTCTCCAAGAAAGTTATTTTTCTAGTGACACAGGATTTTGTACACCAACAAGTCACTTCATTAGCCACCACCCACCTGATATAGAAACTCATGGTCCACTTCATCAGTTCCTCTTACCACATAGATGGACTCCGCAGTTAACAGTTCCAGACTGTAGTACATCGGTTACTCCACGTCATTTGTTAACCCCCTTAACCCTGTCATCAGTGGTCAGGACTCCCACTGGTATTATTTTGGCACGGCACAGCAGTGACACTGAGAAAGTAGTGGCATGTTTGTGTATGTGAGTATGTGTGTGTGTGTGTGTGTGTGTGTGTGTGTGTGCACAGATGTGTGTGTGAATGCGTGCATGTGTGCTGCACTCCTGATTCAAACACAGCAGTGCTGCTGAAATAGACCACCCCCCAAAAATATCCATCCAACAATGCCCTGTGTTCAGAAATTGCTGGACTAGATGATGAATTACACAAGCTGCATTGCATCAAACGAACTATATCAGTAACTATAGGTGCAAGGTAGACCAACATATGTTCAACCTAAGTCACATATGTCTAATAGAGAACATAGTAGGTAAAGGACACACACACACACACACACACACACACACACACACACACACACACTTCACTTTAACGTGCCACTACTGATACTGATGTACTGAGAATGATCTACCACCCAGATAGTACTGGTTCATCTGTGGTTCTGTAGGGGTGCTGATCACTGATGAATGGGCTAAAGGTTAACTAATAAACTGATGCAGAGAAACAGATGGACTACAGTCTTTAACTGCAAAGTGCACCTATATGGTAAGTAGAGCTCATGACCTGGACAATGAGTTTAGATACGAGGTAGATGTGCAGTATAAAGTGGCACCAAATTCAGAGGTGAAATTCAGAGGTGAATATTAGATACAAAAAAAATTATTTTCCAGCTATTTAACCTTAAACATTGTAGACAGCATAGACTTACAGAAGAAAAAGCGAGGGAAAATGGTAGACCTAGCCTTAACTGTTTGAAGTTCAGATATAAAACACAAACATCAAGCACACAAACTGCCCATCACTGTGACTCACCTTTACAATTCAGCTGACTCTGATGCAGAGACAGTCACAGTGATGTTAAGCACAGACATCACGCGCTCAAATGGCACATCACCATGACTGACTGTACATGAAAGTTATCTTAACTGTAAAGGTGAGCGTGATCTGCAGTAGTTTCGCCTTACAGACTCTATTAAGTTAACAAACATATTCTGTTAATATAGCAAATTGCTTTCCCTTGTTATTTAATGAGCCCACTGACTTGATTCACACATAATCATCGAGGGTCCACTGCCATTTTGGCTTAGACTGCTCAGCATTACTGGGTGCACTAAAAGCATTAGAAACACTTTGATAGTCAGGAATGGCATTTTGCCTGGATATGTTATGTGATGCTCCTTCAAATCTAATTGTATTTATCCAGCTAATTAAGAGGGAAGCTGGAGCACCAGTGTGTAGTTAAATATGGACCAATTTGTAAATCACATTATGGATTTGTTTCTTTTTGAAATGTAAATACTTCAATAGCAAAGACAGGTCATTGAAGCAAATATGCAAGAACAGACTTCCATATGCTCAGCATTCTCTTTCATAGAATTATAAGAGGTCATTTAAAATTATATTATCAACATCAGTTATCTGTATTAAGTTGTTCAGATCATGTATTAAGTTGTTCAGATCATGTTAGATGGCAATACTGTGTACACAGTATATCTGACCTCACTTGGCTGGCTTAATAATTTGCTGTCACCATTGATTTTATTAATGTTCAGACTATAGAACTGATACCTGAAAGCACCTTTTCATGGTGGCACATTATTTTGACCTTGATCCGCTCTCTGATTTAAAAAAACGGACTCTATGGTGGCATCTGTCTATTAGTTCAAAGGAAAAAATGGAAATAAGACCTCACAGATGTTTCACAATCTTCCCAAATGTGAACATTTAGGGGCTCACTTATGAGCCAACCCTGAATGAACCCTTAACTAAAAGTTATGTGCCTATGAAAGGGGCTGGAAGCTCGTGGTTATTGAGCATAATACGGCGCAGGAAATCTAATTAAGTATACAAAACTATATCTGTAGCTATATATATTGCATTTCTATGCCATGAAGGTCATAATAGAGGCTACAAATCAGAAACAATCATATGGGCCAACCGTGCCGTGTGCCTATTACAGGCCTGTGTAATGGGCTATTGTAATTGTTTTCTATCTTTATGGGACTCTAAATTGTAGGACCCAATTTACATTTATATTGCCACTTACAGTTACACACGTAGCTGAGGTCAACCTGGAGTTCACACTGACGATTTGTTAACTCCTCTACCCTGACTAAGTAAATACGTTTCTCTGTCCTCTTAAGTACAACTTAAATCAGGGATGCCTATGAGGACTATTCTCTTAAACTCTGCTCTCGAAGGACTATTCTCTTAAAAATAAAGAATTATAATTGGGTTTTGGCATGGATGCAAAGGGGAAAAACACCTTAAGTTAACTTGAACCTCTATGAAATTTTCATTAGAATGAAAATGGTTATTCTGTAGCACTGCTTACTTTTATTGATTTTTACCCAGTTTTCACAGTCCAACCTGCTAGCTAGGCCAAACCACCAAGTAATACAATCAAGCTGAGAAGGTGAAGGCTAGTATGTGCTTCCCCTGAGACACGTGAAGCACCAACATCCCATCTCATAGATTTGCTGCTCATTCAGCCTCACTGGACAGCACAGAGCCTGATGCCATGTTACTGACCCAGAGACAGTAAGGCTAATTATGCTGTCTTGGACTCCTGGCCACAGTTGCTGTGGCATCCCTGGGGACTGAACTCACCATCTCCTGATGACAGGACTAATGCTTAGCTTGTTGTGTAAAGGTGGAGCTCCACTATTTTTAAAAGACCGAGTACAAGGAGTACATATCCTTATGCTGGAGATGCACTTTTTCTATACATGTATCCCAGCCTTTAGTCATTACATCATTTCTGTCCTTACAAATTAAACTTTCTTGCATTATTTTGCTGTCATAGTGTGGTAACCCAAGTGTGACATTCATTCCATGCACAGCAGAGTGTCATATCAGGGTACGGGACCTACAGATTTGATTTAGATCAGTGGGGATTACAGGTCTATTAAAGTGGAATTACATTGTGAAGTCCTTCGCCATCTAAACATGAGGATCAAACACTGACATTGACCTTTCATTGTTCTTTGGCTTTCATTCAGATGCCCAGTTAGTTACCCTGGAAAGCATAACTGCTGCTGGATGAGAGAGTAAGAGACAGCCGTGTGCAGTGAATGATCAATTTCTGTGGAACTTAGAGGCCAGAAAATAAGCCTAATGACTTCTTCAGTTCATGTAATTAAATTTAAATTGATTTTCTATGTTGCAAACTGTAAAACTCATGGAAAAGCTTGAACAAAGTTTACCTGATAGTGGGCTGCCTTACAGATCTGAGTTCTGGGAACACCTAATAGCATAATAGTAATAGTTCTAATGCCCAAAACATTCTGTTCATTTGTTATTTTGAGGCAACATGGCTACTTATTTTTAAGTTAAAGTGTTGTAACTGAATAAATGCAGGGCTGCACCTGGATGAACTGAATAAATGCACATCCTGGATTAAGCTGATGTTCTGCCAAAGCTGTTTTAGCAAGAACTTTATGCTGTACTGAATAGATTAAGTCTGGCTTGCTTTTATATAATCAGTCCATAATGTTACTAATTTGCCTGTGTTTCATGGTGGAAGTGTGTGAAGCAGCTCAGCCAAAAGCACGTGGTTACAACAGTATAAAAACTCTTTCAGTTATCGGAAAAAATGAGTTATTGTTCTGTCAACTTACATTTAATTACCTTACAAATTTTAAGATAACCTGAGAACCTACTTTTTACATTTTAGTGTTAATACCAGAATAGAACTAACTCTGTCAGTCAGCTGAAATAGACCTGAGTGAATTAAAACCCTTTTGAAACTTCCAGGTGGAAAAACGGACGCTCAGTGCAAAAAAGTCCAGCAAAAGAACAATTTTCATACAATAAGAGACTGCATTTGCATTTGAAAGTACCGTTCCTCCTCTTTCATCATTCTGTCTAAGAATGCATCCTGTCTCCGAAAGGGCACAAATGCCATAAAACATGTTCACGAAAACCTGGCATGTCAGCAGAAAAATAAAAGCAGAAAATAATGAAATAAAGTTGAATTGGTTGTCTGTCGCTTCAGTGCAGTGAATTACGTCTTCCACACTTCCTAGGATAATACTGCTCTAAGTGCAGGAAGCACGCACTTGGATTATTGTATCTGACAACACGTGGCTATAAATAGCACAGTTTTAGACACAAGCAAACAAATATGGCTTTAAAAGAGATATGAGAAATTGTTTAAAAGCTTTGATGTGATTATTATGTATAAACTGCTTAAAACCCAAATAAAGAGGCCAAATTTATATACGTTTATATGAATTTTTCCCTTTAAACACAAATGTCATGATAAAAACCTGATAAACAATGACTGTTCTAAATGATCAAATCCAGGGAAGTGTCAGGGTTCTGTTTAGTCCACCATAAGATATATCACCTGTATGTAACATTTTGAGTCATTGATGTTAATAAATTAGCTAAATGACAAGCTCACATAAATCAGCAAATAATTTATTCAGCCAAAGTGTCAAGCACAGAATTTCACCCACCAAAACTTGAATGATGAAAATGAGAGTAATTCTGCATAAATATAATAGTCCATAAATATTAATCAGACATGATTAGCACAGATAACACTGTGGTGATCGTGTAATAGATGAACTGTATGCAAGAATAGAACATTTGTTTTTGAATTAATAACAATTGAATAAGCTAATTTGTATGGTAAGACACTACTCATGGCAGGTCAAAAGTTCACCATTTTCTAGCAGGCACTGCTTTACAATCCACCTACACAGGTGTTCAACTTTGCCCACAACTTGTATAATCTCCATAAATAAGAATGCAACAATACACTCAGGCCATTTTTTTTGCAATATTAGGCACATAATTCAATATTCTCATGATATTTTATCATAGGAAAGCATTGCTAAGAGAAAGGCACGTCTAGAGTATCGGTACATGAGACTAAGGTCACCGCGCCCCATGGCAAACATCAGCTCAAAAGTCATCCAAGTCCAGTAGAAGCTGTAACTGCAGAAAAAGTGGGATGGAGAGGCTTGACTCCCCATTAATATGCTTTTTTTGTAAGAAATGGTGTATAGGCAGCAAGTAATTCCTGCTTAAGAAGCATTAAAAAGAAAAAATGTAACATATTTTATTCTCGTGTAACAACTCAGTATATTTGAATCCTAAATTAAAATATGTTTTTTACAGCTTATGTATCGCAGAGCTGTGAAATATTCCTTTCACATTTTCTCCAGTGGTAGTCATAACCATTCATCACTGCTGTCCATGTCTTCTGGTCCACATGATGGCACTGCCAGTTAGGAAGGGTGGAGGTTAACACCTTCCTAAGTGCTTGTCAACCATCACATCCTTCTGTACTGTCACTAATGCTGCCTTCTCAAGGAGCTCACTATACTCGGAGGACAACACTATCGGTCCATATTGCCTACTTGACCTAACAGACATTCACATTGTCTAGAAAATGAATTACACTAGAAGACCCTCCCAAAGAGAACACGTCAAATTATTTTCTCATGTTATCCAGTCACAGGTGGTGAAGGACACTACAGTGACTAAAAAGATGTGTCTTGGCTGAATGAGCTACTTGCGAGCCCCAAAAATAAATATTATGGATGTAACTTCAGTTGTTTCTTTCCATACCACATGGCCAGCTGGCACAAATGGAGCCAAGAGGTACAGAAATGGAGAGGCCCATATGTCAGGCTGTTATGTCAGGACGCACGAAGGTGATGTTCGCCATAGCAACGTGTGGAGCTTCAGGGTTCTTCTGCCTGCCTCTGCTAATTAATTGCTGTCGATTCAAGGTTCTCCCCATGACCTTGGTCTTGAAGAATAAAGCGCAACATTCTGCTTTGATGGATCATATCCATAGGACATATACAGATTTCACTTCCAGTTGTCAAAACTTTCTGATGACAGTTGGTCAAGGTTAACTTTAAGAGATTCCAAGCATTTTGTTAGTACCTCAGAAATTAGACCCTTTTACTGTGCTGGCAAAGCTCCAGTATGTTACATCATGGCAATAGGAAAGCGATGAATGACCAAGATGAGCTGGGAATGGATAGCTTTGTCAGGCAGAACAGGACTACTCAAGAACTTGACAGGGACGGGAAAGAACTGCTGTAGGGACAGACAGGGTCAGTGTCTCCAATTCTTTTGGCTAAGATGGGTATACACACACTGATTGCTTGTTTGTAATTTTGTCTAACTTTGTGTTTAATAGCTGTGTTCACTTGACACAAATGAATTGCACAAAATAAACAGAAAGTATGACTCATCCCGTTGTTGAGTTTAGGGAGAGGAGGTTTATCATTATCACTGATGAGGGATCAGCCTGATTGAAACTTCCAGAAAAATCAACAAGCTTCAGCAGAGCAACCAGGTATTGCATAATAAGTGATGGCTTTTTTCACACAAAAGCACCAAGAATTTAAATTACTGTGGATGCGTCAGTATTCAGTACTAAAAAAACTAACATATCTAATCTAATCTGGATTGAAATGTGTGTGTGTGTGTGTGTGTGCGCGTGTGTGTCAAATATTTGGAATGAAATGTATTACTTTAACCCAGCTATTGTCAAAAGCACACAGTCATTTGCTTGTCCAAGTTTCTTCTGAAATTAAATGTATGAATTGGGAGTTTGTCCCTCTGCAGTAGTAACAGCTTCCACTCTTCTGGAACAGCAGCCACAAGATCATTAATGAGATCAGGTACTGATGATAGTTCTGGATTAACAAATGCCAGTTGCACTTCTCCCAAAGGCCTTTGATGATGTTTAATCACTCCTGAGAATGCAGCTCCGCTGGTCCATGACCCTAAGCTCAGGAGCTTTATAAGTTTCTAGCTAATGCTTGACACTGGGTATGGTGACCGCAGGTTCATATGTGGCTGCTGGTAGTGTCATTAGGGGCCAGGTACAATAGGAGAAGGGCACCCGTTATAACTGTTAGAATTTTTCACTATAATTATACTTCCTACCATGGGAATCACTGGCAACTCATAATACTCCCAATGTTGTGATTTTATTTTTCCCTGAATCTCAGTAATCTCAGTTTAAATGCACCCATTGCTGTGACCACCATCAATTTTGGTATGTATTCTGACCAAATGTTAATAAAAAAACGCACACAAAACAATGTAACCAGAGTACTCACAGTCCTGGAGAGATGAGGCTGGTATGGTGAAGGGTGAGGAGACTGACACACTGACCTTGGCTTATATACCTTATGATGCGTTCACTTCCGAGTCCTCTTACGCGTCACATGACTGGTGTGCGTGACAGTTTCAACCAAATTCCTTGAGCATCATGACAGTAAAACACCCTAACTGTAAAATTATCATCCATGTTGGCCATTTTGTTTATCAGCCATCTTGGGTTATGACTTTCAGTGCCTTCTTTCGGCAGGCAATTGGAGAGCTAGGTGGATTTTACAGGAATCTGGTACTCTTATAGAGTACAGTCCAAGGTATCCGAGCATCAGTTTTGCGGACAATCCATCATTCCTGTAGTGTCACCAGCAAACTGAATTTCAGCGTACATTTTTACTCATAAGTTTTGAAATTGTTGTCTTAGAGTTCCTTATTTGCCCTGAACAGAACGACAGAAAGAACATGGGAGTGTGGCGAAGGGAAAGAACTACTTATAAGCCAAAGCATACCACCTCCTCTGACAAGCATGGTGGGAACGTAAGGCTGGTTTCACTGTAATTACTCATGATGTTACTGCAAAATTAAGCAAAGCTCCACTTAGAAGAGTAGAGGAATTAATTATGTGATTCATGGTCAGCAAGTCTGAGATCTCTCTTTGAAATCCCCTCAGAAATTCAGTTCAAGTCTAAGGTGTGTTCTAAGCTGCATTTGTATGAGAAAATAGTCCAGTTCAAAGTCCAAAACGACTGTTTTTCATCTTTCTTTACGAGTGATAAAAGGAGACCCCCAGTGGAACGCTGGCCAGATGTTGGCCTTTGCATAAATTAATGAACACCCTAAGTGCAGAACTCATTTGAGCTGAGGCTCTGTACAGTGGACTGAATGAGTTGCTTTTTAATCTTGCATGAGTTCCTGTGTATCTGAGGAGAGCGATGAGGCCTTGCAAGCAGGAGAGCATAAACTATTGTGTAACACCTTAGAGGGGCTGTGTCTCAGTTTGTCTTGAGTGAAAGAGCCCTGGCGTGCTTACAGCTCTCTGCATTAGGACGATCTGATCTCCAAATCATGCTGCTTAAGGCAGCTCACACAAAAAAGGCATGATTTAATTATTTGTTGAAAATTAATCACAAATATGAATAGGATATGTGCCCTTGGCCTAAGGCCTTTTAGAAAATAAAGCAGACCTAAGCTGCTGGTACAACTATACATGGCTTTAAACATTTAGAAGTGGAATATATTTTTACAATAGTAAAATGACTTTTTCCATAAACAAGTCCCTTTTATTCCTTGTGTTAATACCTTGTGAGAATCAAACAAAAAAATATACAAATACCTTTCAAATTAACATGGTAAAGTGTTAGAAGCTGTTTGTACCATGCATCAATATGCACTTTTGGTGATCAGTTTGGATTTCTCTTGGTCACAATAAAAACTTAAGTGTAAACACACTTAGAACACATTGTGATCACATTAGGAGGAGGTCAGAAATGGATCTTGGCCATTTTCACCCCAAGCATCCCTTGATCAGGGACAGCTAAGGAGAAACGGGTAGAGCGAAGACACTTTAAACACTGAAACTTTCCAGCCAGTTGAGAGGAGAATCTTGGCAGGAGGGTACACCAGCCGAATAGGTAGAAACATGAGTTAATGCAGAGCAGAGTTTGCATAGTATTTTACATAGTTTTGTTTGGCTTTGTGTGAAAACTGTATAAATAAAACTCCGCTTCATCTGTGCTGGTCTCTGTGTGCGATTTCTGGGCTGGTGTTTGGCTTCATTGCCAGTGTGGGTTGATTCCCAGTTTGGGCAAATATACAACAATACACCATCTGTAACCTTGGGCAAGACTCCTAACAGTGTTTTCAGCTACCTCACTGTGGATAAGAGTGTCTGCCAAATATGTAAATGTACTAAACATGGTTGCTCAAATGTTGGAAACTTTCATTGGCCCAGAGTGCTAGGGGCCCCTGTTTCTGATACAACACAATCCTCACATATTCTCCATTTTGGTCAGGGCTTAGCAGGTGCTTCTCCACTTATGTAATTGTACGTAGATAGAGAAGACACATTCTGTTTATGCTTGTGCTAAATGTGCTCAACATCCATCTCTGTCCACATTCCAAAATGGGCGAAGTGATGTAGTCTGATTATAATACATCGTGGGGATGTTTACTTCTAGAAATGCATGCTGATTCCAGGTGTAAAGAGCTTTTTAAATTATGGCTGCCATGGTTATTTGCTTCAGGCAAAAATGTTTTGATGAGCTTAATTTCATTTTTGCTTCAGGCAAAAATGAAATTAAGCTAAATCTCAGAAACAGAACCCTTTTACGATGCATGGTACTTCTGCAGTTACTCATATCTATTGCTGTTATGTGACTGCCATCTGATCATGCTTGCATCATGCTTAGAAGTTCAGCAATACTGTCAACAGCTTCCCTTTGAAATCTGGGCAGAAGAATCAGGCACATGTTCGTGCTGTAACAGCTGAGGACGTTCAAAGAGTTTCATAGCTGGGTTCACGCGCACAGCCGGTTTGCACCTGTTGCATCTGGTCTCCATGGATACGTTTAGCGAATCCTCAAAAGCCTGCTTCGGTGTGAGGCGGCTGAGGACACATTAATGCTGGAAATACTTCGCATCTGCACACTAAACATATGCCACTGTAGTGCTACGGAAACCATAATGCTTAAAATAGCAAAACAAGCACTGATCACTAAATTTACACACAGATGAGATGACTCAGCTAGGGTACAACAGTACAAGCAGTGACATGCATCTATTCATTCATTTATTTTGAGCACTCTCACCTGCCTGTGTGACTGAATGTTCATACTTATGCCCAAGAGAGCCAGACGATGCTAATAAAAGCACCGCAGAGTTGTTTTCTCTATTTCCAGACCAAACAGCACACGAGCAGTGCTGCTGCAGGGCTTTTTGCCCGGGGAGACCGTCTCTCCGGAGCAGCAATGCAAACACGCGCACACACTCCCAGGACCATAAAATGTGTGTGAATCACCATCTGAGCAGAAATGCTTTACACCACACTGAGGCCTGACAGACAATGGCTCACAACGACTGGATTTTCACGCAAACTGTTCAGCCATATGACCTGTTTCAAATAAAATCAAGGATAATCCAACTAACAAAACAGACAAGCACATTTAGTAGCTATAAACAGTGGCGGCAGCCAACATAATCCCAGAATTTTGTCAGTTTTCAGAGACAATGGCAAGTTATGTGACAGAAACAACAAAAAATCAAGTGTTTGAGATTACTGGACCTTCTGATTGTCTTCCAGTCAAATTTGACTGATATGCAGTTTGTCTTTATCATAACTAAGAGCTCTTTCATCTGAGTTTATGCCTTTATTCAGACTAGGCATCCAAACACACAAAATTAATGCTAGTGGTTTGATTTAATTAAATCTGCAGCATTTCCAGTCACACCTGATCAGCCTTGGGAAATAATAATAACAACAACAACAACAACAACAACAAAAATACTAATAGTAATACTACTACTACTACTACTACTAATAATAATAATAATAATAAGAAGAAGAAGAAGAAGAAGAAAAATCGTCATCATCATGTTTTATTTATGTATCACTTCATTAGACTCCAGATCACATTACAAAATTTAAAATATGAGAAAAAACAAACAAACAGAAAAAGAACAATATATAACAGACACTAGAAAAAAATAATACAACTAGACTGGGCTTACATTTCACTGTTAACTAAACAGCTAACTTATGGCACACGTTATTGCAATAACACACGGTCACGTCAATAAAATTTCCTTTAACATGCAGGAACATGTAGGTGTTCCCTGGTAAACATGCTGGAAGAGATTTAGGGAAGATTTTGGGAATGTGTGTGAAAACTGAGGTATAGGCTGATCTGACATATTACCACAAAGGCAGCTACTTTTCAAATATCCCAGCACCTTCCCTGGGCCCCAGTATCTGCTTGTTTAGTGACTCAAGCAGATGCCAGGCTCATATCATTGTTTCCATACTTTGTCATTGTTGCACACACACACACACACACACACACACACACACGCTCACACACATGCACACACATACAAACACAAATGGACATGCTCATTATATCTTTCAAGCTGGTTGAGATTGACATTGCCTTGCTCTCATATATTTATCTATTTGATATTTTTGTAACTTATGTCTAATTCTGGTGGTAAAACTGCATCACAATAGATGTGGGTATAAAACACCATGAGACATCTGAAATGATTGCAGTCATATGCTAATGTTTGAACATCCTCAGTCAAATTAAATGTTCTGTTGATTTTCTATGTGAAAGTAATTTTTTTCCCCCCAATATGTTAAATTAATGTACATTAAAATATAAACTCGTTTCATTTAAAAAAGGAGTTTGACCAAGGATGCCTGGACTGCCATTTACATATGAGTGTGTCTTCACTAAACCTTCATATACATCAATCTCTCATATTCTTTCAACATCTTTTCTTACTGGTCTTTATTGTAGTACAAACAAGACATAACATTCAACTGCTTATGCTCAAAAACAAGTGGTATTTTCAGTGTCAGGTAAATGAACTGTACATACCCTAAATTCCAAAAAGAAGCATTAAACCTGTTACCATGTCTAGGAATTAATTTGGTTTAAAAGTGTGACAAAAAATTAGGTGATACTAAACTGCTTTGTTTTGCAATTACACATTATCACTAATGGTGGGATGTTTATCTTGGTGTGAAAACAAAGAAAATGAGACCCTGGACAGTTCCATCTTAGTATAGCTGAATGATTATAGTATGTGATGGTTTTTGTATGTTTTTTGCATGACACTACTGTGGCTTTAAGCTGATATTATTGGCTACATGAACCTCATACAGAGGCAAATTTAAGACACCAAACATTCTGGACTATTTTTTTCCATGTTCTATAAAGTCACCATTTTGGAGGTATAGGTTTTTTCCGACAGTGAAGATTTGCCGCTCTATAAAGTCTTCAGGGTTAAACATGGTAGTGAACAATGTTGCTAACTTTATATTAACATGAAAGCAGCCCTTCAAATTTCCCAGATTCAATAGACTTTGTCTAAAGTAAACTGTTAATAAATTGGCTACTGGTTACATGACTAAGTGACTTGTGTTCCATCATGGTGTACAATTCAGTTTAAATGACTAAACAAGGCCTTGCTAAATCTCTGAGACACACAAAATCAGCTCTCGCTTTAACTAAGCCAGAAAGTAATTTTACGCATCACCTGCATATTGAAAGTAATGTAATTATGGCATTTTCCCTTGACAGAATTTTGACAAGGAGGAAGGAGAAAGCACATTCGGGGAAAATCAAATATTCTGAGCATGTTGTGTGGGGAACCGTAGCAGTTAATTGATACACTCAGGGACTGAAGCAGCTGAAAGTTTACATTATATCAGATGGAATCAGATGTACCAACTCACAATAAACAAAGGCATCCAAACTCTTCTGCAAGGCTTTGCGTATAACACTTTTATACATAATCATACACAGAGAGGACTTCAACTGTGTTACACCTGTGCAATTCAATGCTGAAATGCTGCTGAAATGTCCCTCAGTTGAAATATGCATGTACAAACCTGGAAATGAACTTTTATGAATATTCTTGTGTGTTGGAATGCCATTTTTATTATGGCAGTTGTACACATTTTGTATACTTTTTTGCAGTCAATCCTGTTTTGGCACATTTATGCTGTCAGTCCTGTTTTGGTACAGCCAAGAGGTGTGAACAGATTTCACAGCAGGAGATTCTCATTCTTCTTTCACCCTTCATTGCTCTCTAGCAGCTCAACACAATTTGCTAAGAGGGAGTTTTAGTTAGTCTAAAAACAAGGGTGTTAATTAAATTTGTTCATTTTCTAACCACTTATTCTTTACTAGGGTTGCAGGAACCCAAAGCCTATCCCAAAGTTTACGGGCATTTAGGGGAGAAAGCGAAGGAAAATCACGCCACCACATGGAGAACATGCAAACTCCAAGGTCAGGACCTGTATTCGAACCCCCAACCCTGGAAGTGGGGCAACAGTGCTACCCACCGTGGGGCTGTTAAAAATGTAATAATAATTAGTTGTTTTTCTGCTGTTGAACCAGACACTGAAATGCCACTAAAATACTTTCTGATATGTTCCTTTTGACCTCCTTGAAAAACAATTACATTTTCCCGATGGACTGTTCATTAGATTCCCTGCTCACCTAAGCTCCAAACTGGTCTTATCAGGTTTGACAGAAGTTAGCTGATTGTACATTATCAGAGGCTCTCATTTTTTTTGCTGCTCTGTATCAAATGCATGTTGTGTATTAATCTATGAATCTATCTGAGCCTGTCTCACGTTGCTTAGAAAGTGAATTGTTCAGCACTTATTAAAATATTAGACTTTTATCTGACAGGCACTTATTGCATTTTGTCTTTATGCTATCCATTTGATGGATATTACACAGAAAATATGGGGTGCTGCAGAACAGCGTGAACTATTTCTCTGATAAGTGACGTTTGGTGCTTATTTCCCCACAGCTTATTTTGATCACAGCTTGTGCTTATTCTGCATAAAAAGCCAGGTGAATGTGCCTGAGGGTGTAGAATGGTTTGAGAGTGAACTTTTAATTATTCTCCTCTCTAGCTCAGGAGTGGAAAACAGCAATTTTCTAGAACTGCCCTGACCTCTCTCTCTCTCTCTCACACACACACACACACACACCATGCTGCTAAGTTGTCATTTTATCTTCCATAACTAACATGCGACAATTAAACTGATGGCAAAGGTGCTGCTGTAAATGCTGGCATTGTGGGAACGTTCATGTCTTCAGTGTTTTGGTAATAAATAACATTACAACAAAGCAATATCGCTCATACACACACATGCTGAACGAAAGTGAAGGCAGACCTGAATAAATTACAAACCACTAACAATGAGGTCACGATCTTACTCAGTGTGCTCGAGGAGAGGAAATGATTACAGGCTCTTTGAAGTAAACGAGCACATCTTCCATTAGTATCCTATTATAGCAAATTACACATACTTCAAGTGGATTGCACCTCTATCGAACTGGAGCTTCTTTGGTGGTTGGCAGGGCAAAGACAAATGAGCATGTTACATAATTTAGTAAATGACTCTTACAGTCACTGCTGTGACAATGAGAAATGAAAAAAGCCTCTTAATTCTGGGGCTGTGCATTAATGACTGCCTGCATTTTAGCTCTAAAATCTAGAAGCGCCACATACTCATAAAATAGCGTCAGACCAAACATGGGGTAGGCTGGATGATAGCAAAAAAAATCCAGTTTCTTGGATGCTGTGTGCTTTTGCCTAAACCACACTCATAATACCGGGTTTCCTCTGACAGTGACATATACATGTCTTAGTCAACATAATTGAAATGTCATGTACAACTGCTACAGTAAAAGACAAAATCAAGTTTGCTTCCAGTTATGAAATCATACTCCATCAACACAAGTGAAGAAAAAACAGAAATAGCTTAGGTACCACCAAAATAGTCAGAGACTTCTTAAAGTTCTTTGAGCTCACAAACGGGTTCTTCTGTGTCAAACAACTATTGTGGCATCCATTTTGTGTAAGAGTGTAGGTTCGCATACTTGCATGCCAGTTCATGAAAAAAACAAAACAGATTCCACACTTTTCCACATTTTGCCCTTACTCCAAAAGTAGACATGTTGGATGTTTGAAGTTTTTTTCCTTTAGTTTTTCACCAAAGATTATGTGAAGATCCTCGGAGAACAGACTTGCAATCACTCATGAATTTAGTAGATTAGGGTCAAAATCCAGTGAACAGCTATAACAAGGATGTTCCATAATCCAATTCCATTTGCAGATCCAAGTTGAACAGGGGCAGACAGATTCATGAAGGTTAGACCAAGCACATAATCCACAAGAAACACAGCAAAAGCTAAAAAATGAAAACAAGAGTATCAAAGGCAAGGCTATGGCAGCTGGGTGGCCTTGTGGTTAGAAGGCCGTGGAATTTGGATGCATACTAATGGCATGGAGGGGAAGTGGCTGTGTCTCAGACAGTTCAGGTGGCAAGACGCTGGCCAGTAGCTGCTGAGGCATGTTCTTTTTCTGGACCATATCATGAATGTCAGCAGGGTGCCCTAGTGGTTAAGGTGTTGGCCCTGCAATCAGAAGGTTGGGGGTTTGAATCTCAAGGTACCATCCCCACACACTGCTCCCCGGGCGCCCCTCATTGGCGGCAGCCCACTGCTTCACTTGGTGAATGGGTTAAATGCAGAGAAAGAATTTCACATTGTGCTGTGGTATGTTCACGCGTCACTATAAGGGTTAATAAACTACATTAAATTGGGGGGAAGCTGGATGGCCTGGGGGTTAGGGTGTTGGGCCTACAATCAGATGGTTGGGGGTTCAAATCCCAACTGAATCTGTTTTAGCTATGTTTCATGCACTTCAAGCATAACATGCTGCTGTACCAGCACTTGACGTATTGAGTTCACTTCTACAGTCCATAGTAAGCAAAGGAGGAGGAGAATTAACTCAGTCGCAGGCAAAACTTCACTTAAAATTACATGTGAAATTAACAGCTAATGTTTTTAGGATCTTTAGGATGAAGGGTTTTGTTAAGCATTGCTCAGAGCTCCTGAGCCATCAGAGCAGTCTGCAGGAGCATACCTCTCACTCACCGACACACTTCTACTGAATCTTTAGGATGCAGAGAGAGGATGGACTGGAAAGTGTCAGCACTGGTCGACTCCTCCGTGACCTTTATCATCCTGAGGAGCGACAGCTGCGCACCGCAGCAATTCTCTCAGCCCCGCCTCACTTTTCTGACCTTTTGCACACAATTTACTGAACACTCTAGCGTAATCATTTACAAATGCCTCTGAATATCTTTAACAATTAATTGTTGCCTAACATCCCGTTCAATATTCTTCCTCAAATTTCACTCCTCAAAAAACAAAACAAAACGGGTGAATCTCTTTCAGACAGGACTTCGTAAAGCAGTGCTCCTGATCCGTCAGGGAAATATTTAAAGCCAAACCTCACTCTTGTCAGATAAATCACTGCTGCTGTGTTTGAAGTATAAAGACATCAGAGGCAATCTGGATGATTATATTGCATGGCAGCATGACACACACACACACACACACGTACAAACTCTTACACCTGCATACACTATATGTGCTGTACGGTGATGATGAAGATGTCCATGGCCCTGGCTGTAATTCACATTGTCACAGTGCATCTGTCTCTGTTATGTTGTGCCAGAAGCGAATGCAAGAATGGCAGGTGGTCGGAAACAAAACATTTCCAAAACACTGCAGACATCAAATGGGTTCTGCTGATGAGGCATCCTCAAAGGGCCACAGAATGTGCGGGCCGTACATGTCCAATTCTGTCAGTGTTGTGAACATGAACAAATCTGTAACCATGCATGCATTTCTGTTTTTTTTAGATCCAGTGATTGATAGCTTCAGATACATAGACAGAATAAATAATCATATAATCATATGCAAAAGTTTCTTGCCCCTGGTCAATTGCTGGTTTGTTGATTTTTGAAATATAAACAAGTACACATCCCCTACAGAGAACACACTTCTACATATTTAATGAACAGTTACTGTTTATGTGCTGAATTGAACAAATTGGAAACTAAAAAAACTTTATTATGGCATGTTTTATATTGTATTTTTTTTCCAGTATGTCACACTCAGCATATGAATAAAAACTGTAAAAAAAAAAAAACTCACATTTGTGTCCTACAGAGGATTATCATTATTTTCACCTACAAATCAGTGGAACACAATTCGACCAAACATTTGTATACTATGAGAAAGATTTTCTAATCGGTCTCTTTTACTCACAGGAGTGAAAGTGTGGTCAGTGGCACACTTAAGCCTTTTCATCAAACAGAATCACTGTCAACTGTATGACTGATGCCACAACTGATTGCAAGAGAAAGGCGATACAATATAACCCAACAGTGACTGTAGAACAATGTGGGTTTTTTCCAGCAAGTTTTTAAAAACAAGCTTAAATATTTTAATAAAAGGTCTTTTGTTGTAGAAGGATTTGGAAGTAAGGTTTTTGTGGGCCTGTAATGTAAAAGCTGGTCTAGGAGCTCCTCCTCAGTTTGTGTGCAGTTTTAGAAGTCTCACTTCTTGCTGATTGCTGAGGATCATAGGGGTGGACATTACCCTCCATTACCTACCATAGTTCTTTTTTCTTTTCAGTAAAGTTTTTACCATTATCACCTTAACTAAACACCCCTGAACCCGAACAATCATTAATGGCCTGAGCTGGCAGGCTAACACTGTAAAACATTAAGCTCTTTTGATTTCCTAAAAACCGTCAGCATTTTTCATCTGGACATTCAAGCAAACTCAAGGTTCTTTTAAATACTTGAGCTTGTTCGGTGACTGAAATGTAAATAAAACTTGGAGGAATACAGCACACAGGAATTTGTATTCTGTGTATTTTATTTATAAGCTATTGCAAGAGAGTTCCTTAAAAATTACTCATCACTATTCACATGCCCTTCTTCTCATACTGTTTGATTTATAGCCTCCTTCCCACAGCAGTCAAACATTGAGCTTGTAATAGATACTTTGCTGATACACTTCTCCAGGTTCAAACCAGCCTCAACGCCCATAAAACTCTGTACACCATTTTCAGGTTCTTTTCTTACAAAGATTGATTTGTGGTGGGAAACTGATATATATAATATATATATATAATATATATATATGTCCAATAGGCATCAACTGGAGGGGTGTGAAGACCCCTGAAGTTGGATAATGGAGCAGTGGAACTGCTATCTTTGGAGTAACTGAGCTTCATCTACTGCCTTTAGGATGATCTGTAAAAGGCCCTCAAGTAGCCCTTTCATGATCTGATAAATAAATAAATCATGAATCTGATTAATTGCCATCCATATAATTGTCTTTTTTGTTTTTGCATCTATTACAGTACAAAGTGGCCAAAATGGCTTTTGCTGTACTACATACACAACTCAAGCTCAAATAACACCACCCAGTGCTGAACTCTAAACTAACTCTAATATAAAGTTGTGGCACCAAGTCAGAACTGTTACTTTCATTAAGGCCCTGACTAATCTCAGTAATGTGAGAAAGAAGTAATTTCTTCTTCCTAATGTTTAGAGACATTTTGTACAATGCCATGCTTTCAACTTTGTGGGCACAGTTTGAGTAAGAACCTAAAAAATACTCTTTAACACAAATTCCCACAGAAACTCCAAAATCTTGTGCAAAGCCTTCCAAGAAGAGTGGAAGCTGTTGTATCTGCAACGTCACTAAAGTCCCTGATGGTGTAATTGTCAGGCATCCTAACACTTTTGTCCATATAGTGTATTTGCTTCAGCCCAACTGATAAAAATATGTTGAATCATTCTCTGTTTGCTGTGAAATAAACATATCATTGTGAAACCAAATAACTGTCAACTGTAGTCATAGATAACTATAACTGGGTTCAAAAAACGTGAACAGGCATGATAGGCGTGAGAGGTTAAGATGTTGGATACTGGAAATATATATTTATATTTCACCTATATGGTGAACTTTGTCATTTACTCAGAGCAAATACAAGAACGGGATCTGAGGAGCTGCTGGTGAAAAAAAAGAAGGAATAATTATAACACTCGCCCGGGCAGGGATTTGCATGCGGGGGAAGACAAAAATAGTTCTGTAGAAAAATCAATGTTTTATTGAGGGAAGCTTTCTTTTCTAATTAGTGACAGCTGACTGCCAAATGGTGGTCTTATCAATATAATTCACAGAGCACTCATTCAAGAGAAAAGCTGCCAGTAGAAGTTTGGCCTGAACTCCAGTATGGTTAATTACAGTCTGGCATCTGCTTCTACAAAATGTAGATAGTGAGTTATCATTATACTTACACTGTATCACATTTTCCACTCATCTGTCTTTCAGTTCATTTAGAAGTGCAGTCTGGCGGCTGTACATAGCACTCTTTGTTTTGAATGCTTGTATGGCTTATCAAGCACAATTCAGTCCGAAAGACACCTGGGAACTATACTTAAACCCACAATCAAGATGTTTTTAGAGATAATTACACACTCACACACACACATTTATTGTTGTCAGCCTATTCTGTCTCTCTGTCTCTCTGTCTCTCTGTCTCTCTCTCTCTCTCTCTCTCTCTCTCTCTCTCTCTCTCTCTCTCTCTCTCT
>JBBPCX010000114.1:12499770-12520140 GCA_037974365.1 Hydrocynus forskahlii
ACACCATAGCAACTGCCTAAATACTACTAAGTAACCATCTCCTACACCATAGCAACCACCTTTTATACCTTAGCAACCACCCATAAACTTCACAGCAACCACCTCCTACACCATAGCAACTGCCTAAATACTACTAAGTAACCATCTCCTACACCATAGCAACCACCTTTTATACCTTAGCAACTGTGTGTGCATGTGTGTGTGTGTTGTAATACTTTTTGTATGACAGCTGTCCCAATACTTTTGTCTATATTGTTCAGTTTAAACAGGTGTGTCTGTGGGGGCGTGGCCTGAGGTCTTATATGAAGTTGCATAAGGTTTTGTCACTGTATGGAGATTGAGAGTTTATTCTCCCGAAACTGCAAAGGGGTGAAAAATGAATGGAAGTGAATGGGGGAAAAAAGGATGAGCAAAAGACCAGGAAAAGACGACTGCAGGTCATAACCAACCATGTTTGTGTGTCAGCCTGAGGTATCACATTGAGTTTGGTGACGTTGGCCTGAGGTATCACATTGAGTTTGGTGGGTTTTGGACGAAGCGTCAAAAAAATTTAATTAAATTATTACTGTATTTCCCTGCTTATACCAATGAAAGCGGCAGCACATACCAAAGAAAACATGCTTGCATTAATTAGCTGTGAGAGATGGCAGTCCACATTTCTTTTGCTTTTTTCGTGGCAATATATAATTCCTCATACATTTTAGTGCTAAATCATTAAGACAAATATAATTTACTAATTTTGTAACACAAATATGAACATAAATTCAGCTAAATTTTCATATAAAATATAACTGTATTGATGTTTTTGTACTGTCCAGAGATCACAAAGAAAGCTCATCTTTCGTGTCATTAACAGGCTGCTTGCTGCCTGAGGCACAGAAAATCGCAAGAGCTCTTTTTATTCTATTTCTAAAAAATAAATTAATAATAATAACAATAACAATAATAATAATAATAATAATAATAACAATAATAATAAAGCTTTACCATTGTATTTTAAGGGTAATGTATTAAGCTGAGTTTAAAATGAAATTAAAGTGTTTCAGATTCATTCATTTTTTCTTACAACCGAACTAATAATTGCTGGCGAAAACTCCAGAAAATTTGTGGAAACACAGATATCCTCCACATTTTTTTTGCTTTATTTTGTGGCAATATATAATTCTTTAGTGCTAGATTATAATATCAGTATTTACATTCTAGCACTGCAGGAGTTCAGTGTAAACTGTACAGTATGAACATGGGTTGACCTTTACATTTTCATTAAGGGTAATGTATTAAATTAAGTTTAAAATTAAATTAAAGTGTTTTGGGAGCATATTTGGGGGCATATTTAGGGTTTACACTATGAAAATAGGCAGTTTTAGGCTTTTTTTTTTAACCAAAACGCAACAACACAGTTTTTCACTATATGCAGGTGCTCTTGGAACGTAACCCCCACGAGAACAATTTACTGCGATGCAAGGGGGCGCCACCTAAAATCTTGCCTAGGGCTCCAAAATTGGTGGGGCCGGGCCTGCACATGGGTGTGTGTGGGTGGGTACAATTATGATCTACACTATATGGTAAATATTAGGACACAACTCTTAAATATTGTATTCAAGTCTTTCAGTCATACTCATCGCCACAGGTGTATAAAATCAAGCCATTTATAAAATCAACCCAACCATTCTGGACCATGCCACGCTTCCAACTTTGTGGACACAGTTTGGGGAAGAACCTTTTCTATTCCAGCATGACTGTGATCAGTCCACAAAACAAGGTCAATAAAGACATGATTGGATGAGTTTGATGTGGAAGAACTTGACTGTCCCACACACAGCCCTGACCTCAACCCCATTGAGATCCAACACTTTGGGATAAACTGAAACGGAGATTGTGAGCCAGGCCTTCTTGTCCAACATCAGTGCCTGACCTCATAAATGCTCTACAGATATTGTTGAAAGTCTTCCAAGAAGTGGAAGCTGTTGTACCTGCAATATGGGTCCAAATTCAAGTCAATGTAGTTGAAAGCAATGTCATTAGAGTCTCTGTTGGTGTAATGGTCAGGCGTCCCAGTGCTTTTATCAATACGAGTATGATGGCCTAATGGAAGAAACTGTCTCCCATTCTAAAAGTGGAGGTCCGTTTGCTACGAAAGTAGTTGCCAGAGAGGAGGAAGAAGTGTGTGTATGTGAGGTCTTGTCCTTTAGATAAAACATTTCACTCTTTCAGTAAATGTTTCACTCTATACTGTTTCACCGTTTACAGGTAATCTATTTGAAAAGTAAAACACAGTTTGGTCCACACGAGCTGCCGTAGTTCGCATCTAAAGGACCTTTCTAGTTGCCACCGGTGACGCGTCCCTTGTCACCCAACCAAGCTCCGCCCCAGTCCGTCTTTCTCCTTTACTGATTGGTCTATTTGTCTCGGTGATTCTAGGACGCGAGAGGTGATTGGACGGATCAGCTGACAATCAGCCATCTCGCCCGAAAATCTATTTACAGGAGGCTGGAGGGGAAGGAGCCGAGGAGAATCTGTTCAGATTAAAAGCAGGACTGGAGGACTCAAAGTGTGTTATCCAATTGGATTGGTCAGCTAAAAAAGGGTTAGTGCGTTGTAGTGTGTGAAATACTGTAGTGAAACGCTGTGTGTGTCGTTTTTTAGCTTGTATTCCTTCACTTACTGAAGCGGACGATTTTGGGAATGATGTCTTCAGATGAAGACAGAGCGAAGGAGATCCTGAAGGGCTTCAAACTGTATCCTTCCAACTGGAGACCTGCAACTCCAGCCCAGGTTTCAGTGAGGAACACCTTATATTGGCATATTAACATGCATATAGAGATATCGAGGTCGTTTAAAATAAGTAACTTAATCATAAGTTGTTAAAAACCCTGCTGGCTGTGTGGCTTTAGGCTCCCGTTAGCTTTGAGGAGCAGGATTAGCCAGCCTGGTGTTAGCAGCGTAGCTCAGTAGATCTTTATTTATTTATTCTATAGTTTTAATTGGCTGCTTGTAAACGCATTTTAAATTTTTTGCTTAATTTCTACTTATTGGCTCCATAGTCATAGCTCTTTATTACAATATTCAGTATTCATGGTTTTATGTACGTTACTAGCTTTTAAAACACACTTAATCTTCAAATCCTGTACAGTAGTGGATGTTCTGGATATATGCTTTATTTTATATATATTATAGTTATTAGTTGTTATTGTTTATATTTTACAATTGTTATGTTTTGCCATGTAAATATGTATAATGTTATACTAATTTACAGTAGACATTATTTTGCTGTGGTTTGATAAAACCAGTCTTGTCTATTCAGAGTGCTGTAAGTGGACATGCACATGACAGCTTCCCAGTGGCCTGCCAGCTAAATTTACTGGTAATAGTGTTTATTTTGCAAGCTAACTGTAGGTGTATTGATTAATATTACAGGTACTTTTGGTAGAATTGTATACCTTCACCATCAACCTAACAGACTATTTTAAAACAACTTAATTATTTGGTCTTTGGCTGTTAGGAACTGGTCTTTCATTTTGACATGAAACATAATTCCAGCTCTACTTGCAGATGTGTGCAACGATTGTTCTTATTTATGTGCTTAGATTTCTTTTTCAAGGTAAGGTAATAAGTTAAATTCTATAAAATTCAGAAAAACGTTTTATTACAGCCTATGAAGTATCTTACATTTCTTTGCTAACTCAGTGGGACCAATATTTGTTGCACACATTTATGAGGATCTCTGTAATTTATTCTTATGAAAAAATGTCTATGTCCAGTGTGTATTGCGGAGCCTATTTTGGACTGACTTAAGGAAATGTTGTCTGTGGGCCCTGCTTCAGGGAATCAAAGTGCAATAGCCATGTGAAATCACCACTGAGAGTTTGCTCCTGCCACTTAGTTTACATAACGTTGCCTCCTGCTCCTAAAATTGGCTCGGTAATACCGACAAGACTAATCACACCTGCTCTACTACCATACTGTTGCTGTCACGAAAGGTGGGTTGAATTCTATTAGTGTGCTGAAGGAGCATTGGGCCTGTACTGGCAGCCTTGATATGAGATATGAGTGTTTTTAAGAATAATTTACTCACAACATAACTGGACACTATGTACGTGACCTTCTTTGGGAAGGTAAGGGTGTATCTTACAGGCTGGTAATTCTTAAATCCTTAGTTTGCAAGGACAGGGATTTGCCTCATGCTCCTCACATCCTTCACTGCGCCTGGTGTTTCTCGAAGTCTCATTATTGTAATGGCTTTGAGTCTTTTGCACATTTACCCTGTCTTTTAAGTTATTAGAGGCCAGGCTGATTAAGGTAGTATTGTCTAGCTTATGACACAATAATAATTTCAGAATAATACGGCCTGTCCAGGACGAACGGTTACCACTTTCAATCAAGAACAGCTGTTAGTTTACATTAGCGAATTTTCAGAGAAACTGTTCCATTTGTGAATGAATGTAAAATGCACAGAGCAACTCCTCCTTGTTGCTTATTTTATTTGAGTTCTTTAATCTTCACTCTCAAATTGTGTTTGTTTTTTCAATATGAAAACCTTTCTGGAAGTAGCAGATCATAGTTTATTTATTGTTACTTTCAAATTCCAAAATAACATTTACAATCAATTAGTAAGTGCACAAACTGAACCTACAGTGCATTCACATTATTACATGTTGCTACAGTTAGGTTGTACTGTTTAGTGCACATATGCAAGTTTGTTTGGTATATTGTAATGTTTTGTATCTGGGTTTCTCCAACCTTGAGCCCCAGGAGTGAATTCACTGTACTCACAGAGGCATCCCCTTAGAGTAGCACCACAACACACACTCATGAGAATATAAGTGCATGTACAGCTCCATAGTCAAGATAGGGTAGAATGTTTGACACTGAGATTTTATGTCCAATATATCTTTTCATAGATTTTATGTCTGAAGTGCTTTTCGGTATTATTGTTTGGAGATATGTAAAGCGTTTAGAAAATGTGTTGTACACAGTTCGCTTTGATTATGTTCCACTATTTGTACTCTGGATCCTTTTTTTTGTTTGTTTTATTAAGAACATCTGAAAGAACACCTGGAAATCTGCATCTTTTCCTGAATGATTAGAGACAAGCTGATGTATTTTTAATTTCTTTTGAATGGATACATGCTCGCGTGGCTAGCGATGGATTGTAAATGACAGTGATTTGAAGCAGAGTGTAACTTTTTAAAAATGCATGTGACTTCCGAGGAAGCACTGTAGCCTTGGGACTAATTAGCACAACTGTGTCATTGTTTGTGAGTTAAAGGGTCTCTCCCCTGCGACTCTCACTGCGCATCACTGGTGAACTCAGCAGGTGTGATCCTGAAGACACCTGTCACCACTAATCTCAAGTGCTGTGGCCCAGTTCATTAGCAGTAGACCCAGTAAGCACTGGTTTTTCATTTCATCATTATCATTCTGGGTCTTAACTCTGTGTTGGTCATTGCCTTGTCTCATTTCCGCTCATCTCTGCCTTGTTTATTTGGATATCAAATACGAGAATAAAGGAACTTACTGTAAATGTATAGTATAACACTGAAGAAAATGGCCGTTTTAAGAGATTCCCTAGAAAGTGCTGGACGGAGGTTCTAATTACCCCTCAAGATGTGTCCTCTAATTCCACTTCACAGCAGTATAGCACATGAGGCTGTGTTTATGCTGAGGAAAAAAAAGAATGTAGAATGTACTGTATGGTTGATTTGAAAATGAATATGTAACAAATAATGAGAGCTGTTGTTGGCACGAGTTTGTAAACAGTGTGGTCTAGTCCTTAGTGATCAGAATCCCTTGGTGGATGGTTACTAGAGTGGGGGTTTGTGTTGGGAACTGGTGCTGACAGACCACTTTGCCTGACCGTGTCAAGTAGAGGGCTGAAAGAGACACAGGTGGTCTGAAGATGAAGAGGTCAGCTGTCCCTGACTTGGAGCACATTATTACAAACAATTGTTTTAACGTCTTTTGCTTCAACAACAATGCTTCAATCTTACATGGGTGCTGTACTCACTTTAGCCATGGGTTTGTGAATCGGTACATAAACACCGAAAGTTAATGTAATAAATAGATCATTGACGTGGTAATGAAAGCTCAGCTTTTAATAGCTTTGTATTTCACTGTATCGTTTTCAGGTTTGCACCTCAATTGTACTTTATTAACAGCAAAACAGTGAGTTGTCAAAAGGTTTGCTTTGATTTTCAAAGATTTTCTCATCAGAGTTCAGCTTCCTTAACCTGTCTCCAGAAACTGGATGAACCTGAGGGATGCAGAAACGGGGAAGGTTCTCTGGCAAGGTACTGAAGATCTCTCAGTCCCAGGTGTAGAGCATGAAGGTATGAACGCTTCTTATACATTTCCTCAATGTCCACTCGTATCCGAGGTGTTGGCTCTGTTTTCTAAGGACAGTAGTTCATCTGAGGTTTCACTTAAGCAGTTAGAGGCTTTTAGCTACAGACTGAATGTGCTTATCCATGCTACAGTTATGCCACTTTTATAACTACTGAAAATAGTGATTCCAGTGATAAGAGAATTATTGTAGTAATATAATAGTTCTTTAGAATATAATAGTTTCTTTTTATGTGGGCAGCATCCCCTAGTATTAAAATATGTTTTATTTCTGTTTTAGACTAGGATTGATTAAACACCTGTAAAGCAGTTGGGTGTTAAATTTAAATATGGTCACTATCATTCTCAGTGGACTGGAATTTTAGTCCATTTTAATATAGTGGATTAAAGGGTGTAGATCTATGCTGGGTGCTTGAGAATTTATAAATGAAACAAGCACAAGGATTTATAATATAAATGCTCAAAAGATAAAGATTTTGGTCTCTTCTAGCTCGGGTTCCCAAGAAGATCTTGAAGTGTAAAGCTGTTTCCAGAGAGCTTAATTTCTCCTCATCAGAAAAACTGGAAAAATTCCGCCTGGAACAGAAGGTTCTCTTCAAAGGCCAGTGTCTAGAAGGTTGGGATCTGCCTTTCTTTTTACACATTTTTTGCACGTTATCTTGCTGTATATATATACACAGTACATAGATTATAAAAATATATGTTTTAATTAAAAGTAATGTCTTGGTCTTCTCATACATAGACGTTTTCACACTTGATACATATACCTGTTATCCTGCTGAGCTGTTGGTTGTTAGATTTGGAGAATTACATTTTATTATTGCTTTTATGATGTTATGATTATGATTGTGTATTTTTATCGTTTTATCTATTGTTTATTCTCTCTCCTTGTCAGAGTGGTTCTTTGAATTTGGCTTTGTGATACCGAACTCTACAAACACATGGCAGTCTTTGATAGAGGCAGCCCCAGAGTCACAGATGATGCCTGCTAATGTGTTAACGTAAGATATATTAACACACATTTGTGTCCTGTTAAATATCATTGTGCACAATGTTTTTCCTGAAGTTCGTGGATTTTTGTCTTTTGCAGTGGAAATGTTGTTATAGAGACGAAGTTCTACGATGATGAGCTTCATGTCAGCACCTCCCGAGTACGACTTTTCTATGTCTGAGGAGTGAAGCCTCTTCTTTTTTTATTCTGTTATTCAGTAGGATATACACATGCCTGCATGTTTTTATGGCCAGAGGAGACTTCATAACGAGCATTTCTGTGGCACCATGACAGCGGCACTAAAGGGAACAACTTGAGTAAACCAAATTTCAGGTCACATGGTCACAGCAGTCTAAAGGCAGATAAAGACTTGTATATAACTGCAATGATACCCTTCACAACATGACCATGTAAATTAATTCATTTGTACATTTTTTCCTATCCTCTCTTTTATCAAATTTTATCCTGCATTGTACACTGCTTCCTTGACTTCTGTTTTTGAACATTTGCTCTCAGTTTTTGTGGTTGCTGAAATTGTGTTTTCGGTTTGTTTTTATTTCCTTTTTTTTTTTTTTTTTTTTTTAGCAGAACTGTAAGATAGGCAGTGTTTAAATACATTATGTACTTATAAATTAAAATATTGATATCCTTGAGTGCTGTCTTTCTCCTTTGTTTCTGGTGTGTGTTTTACTTGCTCAAAAAGTTTGCTCACAACGCTCAAAGTTTGTGTCTCTGTTTTTCATATTCCTAATGCTTTGTCAGTGACTAGTGTTATTTTTAATATTAGGCAAACTCTCCACTTCATAACATGAGGAGTGATGATTATGGAGCTGTTGGTGAAGTAGGTTCATGGAAATGTCCCATTTCATTTTCCCTAATTGATGCTTGGTCTCTTGCTGAAGAGTGATCTGGGCCTTTTATTTCAAAAGAGCACATGCTGGTTTTAGGGTGATTCTGTTATGAAATTTGGTCATCAGCATATATTTCAGGGAGTTAATCCAGTTTGAAATGGAACCTTTTTATGAATAAAGTATGATCTCAATTATTGAGACAAGTCCACATTTTGCATATTTCATTACAATACGATTTGAGTCTGGTAATACAGCCTTTAAAATGAATGAATAGCTTGACTTACTCCCCAAGCAGTGGTGTTAAGTAATTTTTTTTCTTAGAGCAGTCAGCTTGTTGGTGTAACCTGGTATGTGTGATATGTTATTTATTTCTTGCCAACATCCATAGAATCAATATCCAACAATGACAATTAAAAAATAAAAACAGTACATTTTTGACAGCAACAAAGCAGCTATGTTTATTACTACACACAGACTAACCTGAACACTTGGACCCAGTTTGTACTGTTTTAATAGAAAATATAAGGGTAATTTAAAGAGCTAATATTTTACATTTTCTCTGGGGTTTTATGTATTAAAGCAGTCATGATATATTTTCACATTATCATTTGACAACCTCTCTTTTGCGTTTAGCAAGGCTGAACTTCCTGGTGAGCCTCATCCCTCCAGAGACTGTGCTTTCCCTCGAATAGTATAAATCAGCTCATGATGGTCTTGCTAATTAGCAAATGAGTAGATTCAAGTGTGTTTAATGAGGTAGAATGCTAGACTCTGCAGTGCCGAGGCCCACCACAGGAGTTAACATGGGTTGTTTTTTGTTGCTGTGCCTTTAGTACTAAAATGTGTTAACAAACTTGTTGTAATTAACTGCCCTGTTTTGTACCCTGTTCAAAAAAAGCAGCCGGTTCTTAAATAACGCAGGAATAATACTCCTTCAGGATACATGGGTGAGGTTAAGTGCTGTATGGTGAATGGGTGGTCGCATGAAACACTTACCTGACGCCCTTATCCGGAGCGACGTACATCAGTGCTCAAGTAGCTAGTACACATCTGTTCTTCTGTCCATGTTACTGCAGGCTAAGTACACCTAAACGACACATGTCAAAGAAAAGTCAGAAGTTAAGGCAAAAGTAGGGAAGGCATGGAGATAAGAGTGGCTATTTTGGGGTGAAGAAGAAATAAGTAAGCAACTCCAGAATTAGTGCCGCCCCTCAAGAAACTAGGCAAAACAAAAAAACAAAACAAAAAAACAACAAAAACAATACATATAATGATCGAAATATTCACGTTGTTTGGAGAAATGTATTATAATAATTGATAATAATTGATTTAACATTTTTTCAAGATTGAAAAATTGTTGTTTGTTTTTAATGTGTATTTTTTCACAAAACATATAGGACAAAATGATAAGCAATTGTAAAGAATATTTTAAACTAAACCAAAGAAATTTGTATCTTTGGGCTGGGGGAATCTCCAACAAGACAGAAGACCTGCACAGACTCGGAAATGTTTATAAATAAAAATAGTAGCCAGTTGAAATGATCTTAAAGCACAGAGCAATCGGAAATGTTCCTGGAAGGGGATGTATGAGCATAATGAACCAGGTGCAGTAAAGAGGATGGTAAGAGATGTAAAGAGGCACCCAAAGATCATTTTCAGAAATGTTACATTTTGACTGAATATTGGGCTTTCAAAACGTCATAATTGACCACTTCCATGACTTTTTGGAGGAGTTCCATGAAAGAGACCTTTCCTAAGAGCAAGCCACAAAATGCAGCACCTACACTTTGTAAATGTAGTCATGGTATGTGGTCAAATGAGACAAAAATGTTGTCTTTTTGGTCAAACGCACCAGATGTCCATTGTTAAATATGGTAGTGAATTATTTATTTGCATCAGGGCTGTTTTGCCAATAACAGACCTGAAGCTCTAATGAAAATCAATGCAATTAAAATTACACTAAATATCCGGAGATGTCCAAAATATACATCAGCTTGTCATGTTTATATAGTACATCACAGCCTTTATAAAAGCAGTAGTAAAGGTTTCCACCATACTCAGCCTAAGTATAGCTGTCACAGAGTTCCTTTGACTGAACCTTTCGCCTTTTTATCTAAATGTAACATCAGTCCTGACAAATGTTACTGTGAATGTTGGTTTAAACTGCGTTTAAGGGGAGTTCATTATATCCAGAATATGATATTAGATCATTAGATAAATGTTATTGCTTATTATTTTGTCAATATCGATCAGTGTGATTATTTATTTAACATACACCATATGGACAAAAGTATTGAGACACCTGACCATTACACCATCAGGGACTTTAATGACATTGCATTCAAATACATAGACTTTAATATGGAGTTGGTCCCCCCTTTGCAGCTATAACAGTTTCCACTCTTCTTGGAAGACTTTCCACAAGATTTTTAGTGTTTTGGTGGGAATTTGTGCCCATTCATTCTGTAAAGAGTTCGGACACTGATGTTGGACAAGAAGGCCTGGCTTGCATTCCAGTTCATCCCAAAAGTGTTGGATGGGCCAGGTAAGTAAGTAAGTAAAGCTTTATTGTCATCTCAGCCATATATATATAGTACACAGTGAGACGAAATATCGTTCTCCTGGACCATAGGTGCAACATAGAACACAACAGAACAGCAGCACTCAGACAGATCAACAGTGAGAGTAAAAAGGGGCTATTACAAGTTCACCTATATATTTATAAACATATCTAAGGTCAGGGCTCTGTGCAGACCAGTCAAATTCTTCCACACAGAACTCATCCAGCCATGTCTTTATGGTGCACTGAGGCACAGTCATGCTGGAATAGAAAAGGTTCTTCCCCGAACTGTGTCCACACTGCTGGAAGCATGGAGCTGTCCAAAACGTCTTGGTATGCTTGATTTTATACACCCCTGGCAATAGGTAAGACTGAAATACCTAAATTCAACAATTAAGAGGTGTCCAGATATTTATGTCCATAGACTGTAAATCATAATCGTCGTCCAAAATGTCTTGGTATGCTGAAGCATTAAGACTGCCCTTTTGTGGAAAACAGGTGCGTCCCACTGTAGTGCGTTGAATAACCTCACAAGCAACTGACCTGAAAAGACTACGAATCCCAGCAGCCCATGGTGTTTGAACGGAAGTTCGTCCGAGGCGACCTTGGCTGTCTGAGAGCATGGCGAATAAAGAGCCCAGCGTGAGTGAACTCTAAAGATCTTTTTTTTTTATAGACAACTGCGTGGTTTGAAAGAAGTCCACATCTAAATTTTTATTTTTTATCTTTTAGAGGTAGACCTTGTACTGAGGACTCAAACAACTTTGAGTCCTTTCCTTGTGCCTCGGTTTTACAGTTGCTGTAGCTAGTCCTGCAGCACACATGTTCTTATGGGGTAGATAAAAACAGATTTAGAGCACCTATTGCATGCTTTAAAACTGATAGTCATAAGTCATAGTTTAAAGATGATAGTCATAATTCGCTGGTCGTCTCTCAGTTGTTAATTAAAAATACATCTCTGGTATTTGACTCCGTCAAGCCTATTTTGGTGCTAATAAAATACTGACAGGTTAGCTGCTGTTGACCTGTCAGACCCTTCCATTGTACAATAATGCTAAAATATTGCTGTTTTATTTTTATATGAGGATTTGAGTCCAAGAAGTAGCGGTACCAGTACTGGCCTGATACTGTATATGGACAAAAATATTGGGACAGACCTTTTAATTCAAGGTTTGGGGTATGCTCCTTACTTCCAGTGAAGGGCAGTCTTAACGCTCCAACATACCAAGACATTTTGGACAACTCCATGCTTCGAACTTTATGGACACAGTTTGGGGAAGAACCTTTTCAGTTCCAGCCTGACTGTCCCAGTGCAGAAATCAAGGTCCACAGAGACATGGTTGCATGTATTCAGTGTGGAAGAACTTGACTGGCCCACACAGAGCCCTGACCTCGACCCCATCCAACACCTTTGAGATGAACTGGAATGGAGATTGCGAGCCAGGTCTTCTCGTCCAACATCAGTACCTGACTTCATAAATGCTCTACAGAATGAATGGGCACAAATTCCCTATCCAAAATCTTGGAAGCTGTTATAGCTAAAAAGGGGGGAGCAACAGTCTATGTATTTGAATGCAGTGTTATTAAAGTCCTTGTTGGTGTAATGGTCAGGGGTCTCAATACTTTTGTCCATGTGGTGTATATAGCTTAAAAGGTGGCCAAATCACTTATGTGTCTAAATAATTAATGAAATAATTAAAGAAAACATTTGGAAAGATGAGGGAATATTCTAGAGGGTGGTGCTTTCCACCCCCAGCTTCTAGTTTAAAACATCTTTTCATCTATTATGTAATTATGGTCTGTGTAGGCAGTATACATTCAAAGTCCTGTAGAATAAATATGTGCAATAGTGAATGTAACTGCTCTCTCTTTCCTTACACAGAGGTTCCTTCAGCAGCTGAGGGAAATTGCCAGCCGTATGTCCCATGGCTCAAGAGGAGCAGGTCTTGGAGTGAAGTTACTGCTTGGTGCTGGTGCACTTGCATATGGAATCAAAGAGGCCACATATACAGGTACTGCCACTGCTGGATTTGGTGATTGGAGTTTTTTGAGATGGAGAGACATGTCAGATATGACATACGTCAAATATGTGGCTTTGAGAAAATGTTCCACGTGGTCTTCTGGCACAATTAAATGCTTATAATGAACATCAGCTAAGAATGAGCGTAAGGTAAGTCAGTGGTCTTTTGGCAGCAGAGGATCACAAGCATATTGGATTAATTAAACTTAATGCAATACTGATGGATCATTGCAGATTCTTTATGAATGTCTAGACAGTGAAATATCTGCATTTAAAGAGAAGGGTACCAATTGATTCATACCAGTTTACTAACAACATTCTTTCTGCAGTCGAGGGTGGTCAGCGAGCGATCGTCTTTAACAGAATTGGTGGAATACAGGCAGACACCGTGCTGGCTGAGGGGCTTCATTTCAGGTAGTGCTTTCCAAAGTGTTAATACAGCACTTTACTTACAGTTTAATATTTTGTAATCAGTGTAAACTAGCTGATCACATCCTCATCATTCCCTTTCTCTTTTCCTGTAGGATACCATGGTTTCAGTACCCGATTATATATGATATCAGAGCAAAACCACGGAAAATTTCCTCTTTGACTGGAAGTAAAGGTAAATGTTGCAGTTAAAAAGACATTTGGCTCATCCTGAATTCGACTACTCTTTAATTTTTGGATTATACTTAAATCTCTTAAGCAATAATTTTCATTACCAGCATCTTAACATTAGTCTTTTGAAATGCAAAGGTTCAAAAGTTATCTTTTTTCAACATGATCTGTTTTTTAGTAAGGAAGTTTAGACTAGATGTTTAAAACATTTTGTGCAAAGCCATCATTGTTGTCATGAAAAGCCATCGTAACTACATACTACTTACAAGAGAGACTTAATAAAAGTGCAGAGGCATTATGGTGTGCACCCTTGGGCTAATGTTTAAAAGTAATTTTCCTATATATGCCAGATCCACTACATAGGTGTTGTTTTCTGAGTCTGAAAGACTTATTAATGTTTCACTCTTGTTCTCATTTGTATCAGACCTTCAGATGGTGAACATTGCTCTGCGTGTGCTGTCACGACCTGTGGCCTCCAACCTTCCTTCCTTGTACCAGCAGCTGGGGAAGGACTATGATGACCGTGTATTGCCTTCCATTGTTAACGAGGTCCTGAAGAGTGTGGTGGCCAAATTCAACGCCTCCCAGCTAATCACACAAAGAGCTCAGGTCAGGCCATGTTCCACACACATTCATCTAAACAGGTTTATGATGCCTTCTGTGAATAAATACATATGTATGTTTATTCTAAAGCACAAAAGTAACCATACGTTGTTTTGGTGTTTTTTGCGGAGTGTGGCTTGAATTTGGTTGTTGTTTTTTGGTGGATAGACATCAGGTGTTGGCCGTACTGACATTTCATACTTTGAATATCTGAATGTGTATGTGGACAGGTTTCTTTGCTGATTCGCCGGGAGCTGTTTGAGCGGGCGAAAGACTTCAACATCATTCTCGATGATGTGGCCATCACAGAGTTAAGCTTCAGTAGAGAGTATACAGCTGCTGTTGAGGCCAAGCAAGTTGGTATGTAACAGGCTGTGCTGCATGCTAGAAAGTATAACTGGTGTCTTCATTTACTGCCTACAGTTGTATGCAAAGGTTTGGGGACGCCTTGTCAAATTACATGTATTTGTAAAAAGAAGGTAAAACATTATCTGCATGGAACAACCTTAAATATGATCTATTCTACAAATTTTATTGCACAGTTACTATTTATATCCTCCTGAGACCTGGCCCATTCATTTACTTCCTTTATAATGGACATTTTTTTCACCTGTATCACCTTAAGTATTTGGAGTTAGCCCTTATAGTAGTCTGCAGAGGACATCCTGGGCTTTCCAGTGATGTGTCATGTGATGGGTTTGTATGCTGGGAACAAGGGCTGCAATGGCAAGACATACATGAGGTGCACCAAATGCAAGATGTTCCTCTGCATAACCAAAAAGAAAACATGCTTCTAGGACTATCACACCTAAAATATCCAGAGGATGTTCTATGACTTATAATTCACTGTTGAACTGCAATACATGTTTCGTTGTTGTTGCAAGCAACAGAAGCGTGATACAGAATTTTATTGTTCTTGGGTTAATATCGCTTTTTTCATTTTCTAAATTCAGTTCTATTTTGACACGGAAATCGTCCTGTTGTCCTCTACAGTGGACTTGCTGGGAAATTAAAATAAAAAATATTATTCAAAGAAATGTAAATTGTAAGAGAGAAAATCACACAAAAAATTGTAAGACACTTTTTTTCTTCGGTTCTCAGGAGGATATGCTGAATAATTATTTTGGTAGGGTCTCAGCTTACTTGGCTTGTTAGGCCATAATCCTAGACAAGTGTAGAAAGTTCCACAGCATAATAAATTATGTAACCCTTTAAACTTTACAGAGTGTTGCACTTACACTTGACAGCCATCAGCTCATCTAAATAGCCGACTGAGGATCTAAGACCAAAGACAATTTAGTCGTACAAACCAAGATAATACATATCAAAGCACATCTTGCTGATAATTTTCACAGTGTAAAAGATCATTAGGAAATGGAAGGTTTAGTTGAATGGAAGGAGATTTGGCACAGACCAAATATTTTAGTCAGTATATTACATTCAGCAAATAAATTGTTCCATGTAGTTGCTGTATTTTGACCAGAAGTGTCCAAACATTTGCATAGGACTACAGCATATGTATAGATGACTACGTTGCCATGTTCTCCTCCAGCCCAACAGGAGGCTCAGAGAGCTCAGTTCTTTGTCGAGAAAGCCAAACAAGAACAAAAGCAGAAGATCATCCAGGCTGAAGGAGAGGCACAAGCAGCCAAAATGGTATGAGTGATTTATTGGACATGAGTAATTTATTGAACAAAATGTGTCTTCATATACAAAACAGATAAATTAAACCTTAAGAGATTTGGTCTTAATGTTCATATTTCTTTCTGTTATGGGCTCTCGCCCAACATAACATAAAATAGCATCTGATGGTCTAAAGTTTTATGGTGGTATACCAAGAGACTGTTTCTGTTCTGTAGTTAGGAGAGGCGGTGACAAAGAATCCTGGATACCTAAAACTCAGAAGAATCCGTGCAGCTCAGAACATCGCAAAAACGGTATGCCCTCATTCCTCAGAAAACAGCGATATAGACTTTAATCCACTCAAGTTTATAGATTCTTTAGTTTATAGATTTTTTGCTGAGTTCACGGAAAAGCATTGGAACTTTCTTCTGTGTAAATGTTTAACTTCCAGTGTTTGGCCAAGACTTAGCAAGTGTTGGATGCAGTTTTTGCTTTACTTGCAGTTTTTAAAAACAGGTGATTTGTTGCCTTATGAAAGCCTGGCTAGATGGAGTTTGTTTTGCAGGTTGCAGCCTCACAAAACAGAGTGTACCTGAGTGCCGACAGTCTAGTTTTAAACCTTCAGGACGACTCTTTTAACAAGTAAGTTGGCAATGTTCTTTATTATACGACTGCGTTTTTCATTCTTAGTTTTTCTATCACATGGAAATATGGATTTACTACAGTTTATTTCTGTTACTGAGGCTTAGTCTTATATGGTGTCCAACAGAAATGGCCTTCATCTTAGTCTTTAAAATCTTAAAGGAATAATGAACAGTGGTTGAACCAATCGAGATGATGTGACCAGTTACAGAAGCCTCATTTACACTTGCCTTTTAAGGCCGTCCTGCATTCAGATGGTATCTATTTATGCACTTAAACAGTTTTTAGACCATCCGACAGCTATGAAGGACAGTACTTGTTCCTCCCAACAAGAGACGATTTTTGATAGCCATATGACACTTAAACACATTTCTATCATTCTATCAACGTCTGTGCTTCAGTTATCTGCTAAGCAAATAAGGAGAACATTGTCTTTCTCTGTAACTTTAGATGTCTGACTTTAGATGTTTCACTCTGTAATGGCAAAACACTTTATAAAGCAAATCCAGTATGGCCTGTTTAGACTACACATACTCTGCCCCTGGCACCTCACCAGTCTGATTTAAAAATGGGATATTTTAAAAATGACAGATATTTATATGTATTTGATATTTATATGTAATTTTTTTGCTCCAGCCACAGCTTTAATGTGTCCTAAATTGGACAAAGAGCTATATGAACATGCAAATCTGGTCTTTTCTATTCATGTTACTGCCCGTAAGTGCTGCAAGCATTTATGCAGCTGGGCTTATTAAACCTCCTCCCCTAATCATGGATAACTGAGGACTGATCTGGGTTAGTAATGTTTGAAATTAAGGCTTAGGCTGCCAGTTGTGCCAATTTGTTGTTCTTGGCAAATGTGGGTCTGCAGGTCATTTCAGGGTTCACAGGAAAGGCAGAGTACTTGCACAAATGTCAATCAGCAGGGCAAATCTGAGCAAAAATATCAGAAAGCGTCGCAATATGAAAGTCACTTCCCAACATAATTGATACTGTTTTACAAAGCGGAAAAAGAATTTCCAGTATGCTTTAAGTACAGCTTGTGCACAGTTAACAGTTGTGGACACCATTTTAGATGGTATTAAGAAGGATAATATTTTGGTGGTTTAACATATTATGATTTTTTTTTTGTATTGTAGATTATCTCTTGGAAAGAAGTAACCCATTCAGCGAATTCGTTCAGTACTCTGCCCACAGCATCCAGGAACGTGTTCTTAAGGTGACCATTTCTGATAAGAATTCAGGGGGGGCTTACCAACCCAAGAAAGACTGAATGGCTGCTGTATATTTCTAGTCGTTATGTGGTTTAAATTCAGAATGTTGTACTGGTTTACTTAGTCAACACAGCCACTGTCCAGATTCATGTTCATTTTCTGAAAGTGCTACTGTACATACATACAAACTGATTGTAAATTCTATGCAACATTCAGATCTGTCATGAAAATCTTAATTTAAATAATATTTTATCTTCAGCAGCTGATTGTTGCTGTTAATGTGAAAAGTGGCATGTTTTTGTGATGAAGGCTAACTGAAAAGTAAAAAATCCATCCATTCTCTGAAGAATGACCAAGAAATTTGCTGTTCTGCTTTGGCCCATTTGATGGTGAATGTGAGAGCTATGAAAGAATTGCAAAATAAAGCCTTTTCTATTTCAAACCATGCTAAGGGTGTGTGTTTAAGTCTGTCAGAGCACAGAGTCATACGTTGGTTTAACATATTGTGTGTCTGTTTGTAAGTAAAAAGAAAGTTTTCAAAGTAGCTTCATGCTTTTAGTGTCTTAGTAAATGATCTATTTTTTAGGAGCATTGTCTGTAGGGTTGGGTGTTGTTAGGGTTTTACCAATACCAGTATCTATGTTGGCAATTGTTAATATTAGTATTGATACTACTGTGCACAATCTGGTGCAAAAAAGAGACATCACATGAAAAGATTCAGCTGTCGTGTATACAGTAAACAAGCTAAATTATTTACTGTCCATAACGAGAGAGGAGATATTGCTACAAATGTGTGGTCAACAAATATCTGGTGGTGATGTCCACTCCTGTCCCGGTCTAGCATTAACCATTTGAAAATGCCAGCTATGTTAGAAGGCATAAACATTGCATAAATGCCAGTAGCACTGTTTGTTCAGGAGCTTTCGGTATAGACCAGTAAGAAACTGGTACCAAGTTACTACTGGGTCTTGATGACCCATTCCTAATTGTCTATCATTGGGATTATTTGTATGCTGGTCTTAACACATGCAGCAGCATCTGAGGAGGTGTGTGCAGTCTTCTCTGATGTGAAACATTTCAACATGTCCCAACATTATGCTGTAAGATTATGGGTAAACAGTTTGCATTTTAAACTGTATGATAAGTCATGCTCAAAATGATCTGGGAAATGAACTAACAAGAAAAAATATATATTTCAGAGTGAAATGTGCTTGAAGTTGTAGCAAACCTGCTTTGTTTATTTCCTCTTGCCATTTGAACTCACTCTTACTTGCTCTTGCAAAGTCTTTAGATGAGTGTGGCTAGTCTGACAGCTTTTCTACTGGCTTTGCAGAAGATTTTTGCAGATTCTTTCTGCAGAATCTTTAAAAGGTACAGATGAGCTACTCCTTCCTTGTCAGTGGTCAGTGTTCGCTTTATGGGTTGGCTACATACGCAACCTGTATTTGACTATTTTTTTTTTGTTGTTCTTTGGTTGACTTGTTAATAGTATTCTTGTTTGTTTTTCATATGGATCAAGAAAACTGCTTGCCACGTGTTTGTCTTCACATTTCTGTTCTACTGCAGTGTGTGTAAGTGTTTGTTTAAGGGAGAACCATCATTCTATATTCCTGGCTCAGTGCACTTTAACATGAGCCTTGCAACAGTTCAGGAAGTAAACATGCTTCAGCCTAAGTGGATAAAGGCCAAAATTGCTGACTACCTGCACTTTTCAATGGATCATCAGGGGTTCCATTAAAGCTCTTACATTAATCTGTGTTGTCTTGTTATAATTAGATCATGTTAAGCCCTTTGTGCACGTAAGAAGATGGAGTTGTGCTCTGCGCCTATGGATTATTCAAACCTCACGAGATCTTGTCAATGAGTGTATTTACACGTTCTGTGCGCATTCGGCTGCGTATGTTGTGCTTAGGTTGATGTAGATTCATTATTTGTTCTGCCCTGAAACGTTATTCGTTACTTTTCACAAACCGTGTGTATGTCTCTTTGGAATTAAAAAACTTTTGGTGATGGTTGTGACCCTATTCTCATTTTGAAGAAAGATGTCATCCATTAAAAAAACTTAAACAATTCAGATTCAATCCCTGAATTACTCCAGTCGCAGGCTGCAGATTCCTCCTGCAAACTGAACCTAGCTCTTTGTGCCACTAGATGGTGCCACACACTGTTCTTCAGGAGTGTTAATGTCCTTCTGTGTGAAACGCTTGAAGGTTTGTGGACTGGAGTGTTTCCTGGGCCGTTCCTCCACACGCCTGGGTCGAGAGAGAAGGGGGCAGCATGTGTTTGTTGCCTCGGGTTTCTAAGGCCTGCATTCATACTTAATGGGCCCCTGTACAATGTGTACGCCCCATGAAAAGCTCTATTGAGGCAGAGGGGGCTGGGTTGCATGTGTATTCATGAATACGGGCAGCAGGTCTGCAGTGTGTGAGTCTTTTCTCCCCAAGGCCCTTGCAGGCGTCCCCCATCCACTACCCAGCCTCCTACACAAAAAAAGCCCACCCTCAACCCCCAGGTTATTGCAAATGTTTCCTCACTCATTTCTGGTTTTCAGTTTTGTACTCAATTCTTTGTAATAGTGTCTTGAGAATATGTATTAGGATAAATACAGTTTAATAATAGGACAATGCACAAGTAAAAGAAGTAGTTTATATTAAACCTAGATTCAGGAGGTTAAGGGGAATTGTAGTGATTTGATTTCCTTTTCTATCCCCCCCTCCCTTTTCTCAGTGCATGTAAAATGCTGTGGTCATCCGGAAGAGCGTCACACCTGACCAAATGATGTAGTCATTAAACTGCTGAAGGTGGTGCTTATGTCTTTTTTTTTCCTCTTCTTCCCCCTCCCCCTCCTCTTCCCCCTCCTCCTCCTCTTCCCCATGCCTCCTCTTCCTCCTCCTCCTCCTCTTCCTCCTCCTCCTCCCCACCCT
>JBBPCX010000114.1:12521009-12555669 GCA_037974365.1 Hydrocynus forskahlii
CCCTTATCCCCCTCCTCCTCCTCCTCCTCCTTCCCCCTCCTCCTCCTGGTGGAAGAATAGCGCAGGCTTATTGCTCAGCTGGTGCGTTTCCACAGCAACGCTGACCTCATGCTGCGACAGGCAATCTGGGCCGGTTGCCATAGCGATCAGCCGTGACATCAGACCTGAGCTCCAGTTGCCATGGCACCACACCCACTGGCTCAGCAGCTATTTCTGTGTGTGGGAGCTCGGAGCCAACAGGCAGAGCAGCTACAGTGTCAAATTTTTATTCATGATTACGCCTCCTTTGTTAGAAGCCCCTTCAAAGGGCCCGTGTCTGTCTGCCCTCTCTGTGTGGTACAGTAGCTGTGTGCTCTTACAGCCTGGAGCTGCTTCACTGTGAGCCCCTTTGTCTGTGAACGTTTCATGTTGACCATCCTGTTTCTTGGCATTAATGTGGGTCTGGCCTGTCACTGCTCATCACATTTAAATTTTCCATTTTTTGATAAAAGGCAGCTTAGAAAACCATTCAGTTCCCATTAGTGCTAGATGTGTCTCCTTTGGTTTTCACTGCTTCCTTTTGTTTATTCATTTTTACTGCTTTCTTTGAAGGGAAAAGACAGATGGCTTTGACATCAGATGTGTGTGTGTGTGTGTGTGTGTGTGTGTGGAGAGAGAGAGAGATTAAGTGAATTGACTGAGCAGCAGTGAGTGTTCTATACTGTCCACTGATGCCTGTCTGATGTCTACGGATGGTCTCTAAAGACAGTGAGATGTGTATTTAATCTAAAGATGGCGCTATAGGTTAACTAATGTATAACACCTCAGCATGGTTCCTTTCTTCCTATAGCGTCACATGTACATTACTGGAGCATCTCCACTATACTAGACTGCATTACCTGTTTTGACCTTGTAGATGGAAATTGCGGGTCATATATATGCAGCCTAGCTAAAATCAATGTGTGTTTGCTTGTTTGTGTGTTTTCAGGACAAATATATCTTTATAGAGACAAAAGGGACTGACTACATTTTTAAAAAATGTAAAACGTTTTTAGTTACTAAAGTTATTTTTTGGTTTAGAAAATTTCTTATTCAGTAAATCTGCTTTTTATTTATATACAGCCATGGAAAAAAATAAGAGACTGCAACATTTTTGCTCCTAGTTATTGCCTTTGTAATTTGTGGGAGTGTGTCTGTGTAAAATGTGCATGTCACCATTGTTTTATTCACTGTCGACCATACTTGATTCAAACAAAAAACATTTAAAAATAACACATATAAATAATTTATTATACCTTGGAAATGATAAACTACACAACACTCTTACATTATTTTACAATCGCAACAATTAAAACAGTGATGTTAAGTGCATGGTATGTGCATGTGTGACTCCGTTTCATCTCCGTTTCAACACATCTGGAGGCATTTCTTATTTTTTACACTGCTCACACTGCAATTGTTCATAAAAGAGTAGCAGCCTGTGTATTTTACACACACTGCCACACATTGTGAACAGTGAACAGAAAAAGGAAAACTGGTCTCTTATTTTTTTCGACGGTTATTTATATATATACATACACACACAGTGCCTTGCAAAAGTATTTGCCCCCTTTGGCTTTTTATCTTATTTTATGTGATGGATTAGCACAAAATAAAAAAATAAAAACTGGCATGTGCATATGTATTCACCCCCTTTGCTATGAAGCCCCTAAAAAGTTCTGGTTACCTTACAAACTCACTTAATTAGTGAAATGAAGTCCACCTGTGTGCAAGTGTCACATGATCTGTCAGTATAAACACACCTTTTCGGAAAGGCCCCAGAGGCTGCAACACCACTAAACAAGAGGCACCATGAAGACCAAGGAGTTCTCCAAACAAATCAGGGACAAAGTTGTTGAGAAGTACAAGTCAGGGTTGGGTTATAAAAAAACATACAAATCTTTGGTGATCCCCTGGAGCACCATCAATTCCATCATCTTCAAATGGAAAGAACATGGTGCCACAACAAACCTGCCAAGAGAGGGCCACCCACCAAAACTCTCAGTCTGGGCAAGGACAGCATTAATCAGGGAGGCAGCACAGAGACCACAGGTAACCCTGAAGGAGTTGCAGTTTGAAAGCAGAGACTGGAGTATCTGTCCATAGGACCACAATACACCGTACATTCAATAGAGCTGGGCTTTATGGAAGAGTGGCCCGAAAAAAGCCATTATTTAGTGTTAAAAATAAGAATGCATGTTCCACAGTGAAACATGGTGGTGGCAGCATCATGCCATGGGAATGTTTTTCAGCAGCAGGGACTGGGGAAACTGGTCTGAGGGAAAGATGGATGGTGCCAAATACAGGGATATTCTCGAGCAAAACCTGTGTCAGTCTGCCTGTGATTCGAGACTGGGATAGAAGTTCACCTTCCAGCAGAACAATGACCCGAAGCATACTGCTAAAGCAACACTCGAGTGGTTTAAGGGGAAACATTTAAATGTGTTGGAATGGCCTAGTCAAGGTCCAGACCTCAATCTAATTGACAATCTGCGGTCAGACCTGAAGATTGCTGTTTACAAGCGAAAACCATCCAACATGAAGGAACTGGAGCAGTTTTGCCTGGAGGAATGGGCAAAAATCCCAGTGGCAAGATGTGGCAAGCTCATAGAGACTTATGGGGGGGGTGAACAATTATGCATGCTGACGTTTTCTGTTATTTTGTCCTATTTGTTGTTTGCTTCATAATAAAAAAAAACATCTTCAAAGTTGTAGGTATGTTCTGTAAATGAAATGGTGCAAATTCTCAAACAATCCATTTTAATTCCAGGTTGTGAAGCAACAAAACATGAAAAATGTCAAGGGACGTGAATACTTTTGCAATGCAGTGTACATACATATTTATTTTTCCACACACACAAGCACACACTGATTAGCCATAACATTAAAACCTCTGACAGGTGAAGTGAACAATATTATCTTGTTACAATGGCACCTATCATAGGGCGGAGTACATTACACAGGAAGTGAACAGTCCAGTCTTGAAGTTGATGTGTTGAAACTATGACACATGGGCAGATGTAAGGATTTAGGTGGCTGAAAAGGGTCAAATTGTGATAAATAGACGAATGGGCAGAGCTTCTCCAGAATTGCATATCTTCCAGGATGTTACTATTATGCAGTGGTTAGTACCTACCAATAAAGAACAACTTGTGAATCTGTGACAGGGTCATGGTCACCCAAGACTCATGTGGTCAGTAACGGCTAGCCCATCTGGTCTGATCCCACAGAAGAGCTACTGTAGTACAAATTGCTGAAAATGTTCAAGCTGGCTATGATAGAAAGTTGAGGGAACACACAGTGCGTCTCAGCTTGCTGTATATGAGGCTGCGTAGCTGCAGTTTGGTCAGAGTTCTCATGCTGACACCTTTAAAAGCACCTGCAATGGGCACGTGAGCCTCAGAACTGGACCATGGAGCAATGGAAAACAGTGACTTGGGTTTGGTGGATACCAGGTCCAGATACCTGGACGGCCAGGTGTGTGTGTTGCTTGCCTGGGGAAGAGATGGCACCAGGATGCACTATGGGCAGAAACTAAGCCAGCAAAGGCAATGTTATGCTGGGAAACCTTCGGTCAGATCTGTCCAATTGAACATCTGTGGGATGTGCTATACAAACAAGTCTGAAAGTCTGATCCATAAAGGCCTCACCTTGCTGCTTACAGGACTGGCAACATAAAGAATCTTCTGGCACCATCTTGGTGCCATTTATCACACCTTCAGAGGTCTTGTGGAGTTTATGCCTAGATGGGTCAGAGCTGTTTCAGTGGCATGAAGGGGACTTATCCTATCCACCTAATGTCCTCACAATTTGGCTCTTATCGAAGTCGCTCAGATTCTTACACTTGCCTTTTATCACTGCTTCTAACTCTTCAGCTTTAAGAACTGTCTGTTCACATGCTGCCTGATATATCCCACCACTTGACAGGTGCCATTGTCTCAAGATAATAAATGTTGTTCACTTCATCTGTTGGTGGCTTTTATGTTGTGGCTGACCTGTGTATGTGTGTGAGTGTATTTTCTAAAAATGAATTATGGCCAGAAGAAAAAATGGGATGCGATTTTTAAAGAAAAAATAAACACCTAAAATATAAACTATACCATAATTTTTGCACAGATGTAATTTTATGTAATTAAAAAAATAAGAATAATGAATTTGTGCATGCCTGTAGTGTTTCCATGTGTCTAACTGAGAAGCACATGTGCAGTCAGTGCCTGCATGGTTCCTCTGGCTCATTAAAGGTGTGGAGGTTAGTGTGTGTGTGTGTGTGTGTGTGTGTTGTGCAATGAGGCCCACATGGCAGAGGTGTGGAGCTCAGCAGACCCTTCCCCCTCTTAAAGACGATAAAAGATCTGCTCTCCCTGGCCCCTTTTTTTCATCCCTCCCTTGTCACACTCCCTTCTTTCTTCCACCTGTCTATAACACGTTGAGCCTGTGTTCTCACTTTTAAATTGCCTGAAACATTAGATATACAGTATTGTCTCCATTTAAGATGCTTTCACTTCCCAAGTGTTTTTGCCGTGCATCTAGAAATGTGTCCGCTTGCAGCATTTTTTTTTTGCGTAAGTGAATTAACCTGATCCCCCTTCCCCGCCCTCCACCCGCTCTCCGTGGTCATTAAATGAGATTGGTGGAATAATGTCCTAGTTCAGAGCGCATCGCTCATGGCGCACTCACACACACATCATCTGTTTTCAATAGAAATCATGCCTATCAACATAGTATGGCAAAAGGAGGAAATTTTCCTCAGCAGAGCATTTCTGATCAGTCTGGACGCTTCTGTCAGCATGCCTGCATCGTTTGCCACTCGTTCTCTTAAATCTTATCTTCATCTGAATGCAGGTAGGATGAATAACCAATTCAAATGCTATAGAAACATCTGTGGGATGTGAACAGCACACATTTTGGACAAGTTAGAACTTTTCTAGCCTCTGAAGACAGTCTGCTTTTTGTTTGCCCTGGAAAGGAAAAAGTGAGTTAAAAGGAGAGACTTGTTTGCTTTTTCTGCTGCAGGTTGTTTCATTCCTCTTTCTATAAGTAGTAGCACGCATTTTTACAGTAAACTGGAGACTTCGCCTGACAAACATGAACACTCTTGGTATTGTACATTTTAGTTGGTTATATACAAGAAAAATGGCTACATGGTTACATGGAATTCAAATGAAATGAAAATTCAGTAAAGATACACTTTTACACCAATTCTACACGAGCAACATTAAAATCTCTCATCTGCTTTGAGTTATGTGTCACCTCCACACAGCAGCTCTTTGATGTGTGTATATTTGAGCGCTTCCTGTTTTCATGTGGCCTTTCTTCCTGTGGCGAGGGTGAGGAAGTGAGCCTAACGTACCAAACAGCCGGCCCATGGTCAGTTAGTGCATGAGCTCTGGGTGGCATAGTCCTTTCACTTTGCGTGAGTAAGATGTGTTCAGTTAATGTCTCGGTGTGTTGATGACAGCAGACACACTAATCCCCCTCTTTATGTTAATAACTGAACCCGGTCCTCTCAGATTACTTTAATAGATCTTATGGCTTGGTCATTACTTTCTTTTGATGGGGAGCAGGTTGCGAGGTAACATAAAGCTAGTCTCAGGCTACACATCATCTAATTGAAAAAAAATGGGAATTTATGAAGGTGCAGGTCAAATCAGTGCACCTGCGCTTTATGGCCTCAAGTATGGTGACACCTGATTATCACACGTATATGACATTGTTGGACAACCCCAAAATGTTCCATCTCAAAAGTATTCAGGTGTGTTGAGGTCAGAGCTCTGTGCAGGCCTCCACACCAGATTCATCCAAGAGATTCTGGCTGCAGACCTCCTCTGTGGGTAAATCTCCTCTGTCAGTATGTCTCCTCTGAGGGAAAGGAAATGACATAATGGAAAGGGTGTGTTTAAGGTGAATCTAACGCACGGAGCTATGGCTTAGGGTTAGGGTTAGGGTTAGAGGAGACGTACCGACAGAGATTTACCCACATAGGAGGTCTGCAGCCTGACCCTTCTCGATTCATCAAACCCTGGATCTTGATTTGTGCTCAGGGGCGGAGTTACGTTGGAGCAGGAAGGGACCTTTTCCGAACTGTTGCTACAAAGTTGAAAGTTGCCACAAAATTGGTAGTTGTTTTATTTGTATGCTCTAACATAAACATTACATTTCACTGGAACTAAAGGGCCAAACCCAAACCCTGAAAAACAGCCCCAAACCATTATCCCTCCTCCACCAAACTTTACTGTTGGCACTGTGCATTTTAGTAGGTAGTGTGTTCTTCTGGCATCCACCAAACCCAGATTCATCTGTCAAACTTCCAGATAATGAAGAATGATTCATCACTCCCGAGACTATTTTTCCACTGCTCTGGAGTCTGCTTTACACCACTCCAGCTGACACTGCGCATAGTGATCTGAGCTTCTGTGCAGCTGCTGAGCCATGGCACCCCTTTTCATGAACTTCACAGTGCACCGTTCTTGCTTCCAGAGGCAGTTTGGAAGTCTGTTTTTCCTTATGCAACAGAGGATGGGTATACATGGTCTACCACTAAGCTGATGTTGGAAGCTCTTACATGTTTCCATTTTACAATAATTGCTCTTACAGCCGACCAGGGCAGATTTAGCAAGGAAAACAATTCACATACTAATTTGTGCAAAAGTAGCAGCCAATGATATTACCAATTTAAAGTCACTCTACTGCCAGTGTTTGTCTGTGGAGATTGCTTGACTGTGCCTGATTTTATACACCTGTTGAAAATGGTTGTGAACTTTATGAACTCACAGTTAAAATGAAAAAAAAAAAAAGATTTTGTGCAGTATCATAACTAGGATGTTATGGACTCAGTTATTACTGGATTTACCAACCCTTAGGCAAAAACACAAGATAAGACATTGTAGTGATATTGAGTTAAGTATATAAACAAATCAGCCGTTACATTAAAACCCCCAGCCTAATGTTGACAGCCTAATGCCACAAAAAATCTCTGAACCCTCAAGGCATGGAATCAACAAGATCTCTGAAGGTGTGCTGTTCTATCCAGCCCCAAGATATTAGGAGTAGATTCTATCAAGTCCAGTTGGGTGCGTCAAAGGACTTTTTCCAGTATTTGTAAAGAATTTAGAGGCCCAGTCTACACCTTGAACTCTTCATCATGTCCTTACTGAAAGCAGGTGTCAAGGCAGGTAGTACATGTCAAATTAACATCCACATGAATGCAAGGACCCGAGGTTTCCCAGCAGAACGCCTTTCTGTCATAACCAGCATTAACTTTTTCAGCAGTTTGTTCTTTAGGAGTGTTTGTGTCAGATCAGACTTTGTATCCACACACCGGTGCTTAATGAGTGCTTGCTCACTTTTCATAAATTGGGAAATGTGTCACATTAGTGTGCAATTAAGCAAACCACAGATTCCACAGTATGCACTTTGGAACAGGTCAAACATATTCACTAGTAATATTTACATGTGTACTTCACACATTATACTAAAAGCATATTTATTAATCTGTATAATTTCTTGCTTTTAAAATTTGCCTGTCTGCCTGAGTCTACCAGTTTTGCTTTGAGCATGACAACAAAAAACAATAAAATAATAGCATAGACAAAGCTGTGCACAGCAAAGACATTCTCATACTAAATAAGAATGAAAACAGCACTTTGTTGGTTTGCGTGTATATCGCTGTAAACTGAATGCCTTTTTTACCCATAGATAGAAAATAATACAGTAATTTTAATAAAAGATGTCTCCCTACATGCCCTCTGTTCTTGCTGATTTTGGGAGTGAGCTCATGGTCAGCGTCAGCTCAGTAAACGTATCTCAGTAAATGTAGCTCAGTAAACGTAGGCTAATTTTCATTAGACATTCTGTTTCCCAACATAAAGGAAGGCGTGAATATTTTTGTGATGTTAACCACAATATAAGGTTAATGCTAAATAGTGAAATAGTAATTCTGTAATGAAGCTGTATGGCTCAAGACTAACACCATCTCAGTGATGATAAAAATAGCTCATGGAATGATTTTAAATCTCTTTTAGGACGCTTTCTTAAAATCCGTAAAATATATAGTCATAAAATCACAGACATGCTACTTTTTAGTACCAGCCATAAACATTGTAATGTTTGGTGCAGAAACCTTTAGCTAATGATGAGGCAAACTTGTCCCACTCAGAATCATATAAATGGTGACAAAAACAGTAAACGATAAAATTTAGTGTCATTATTTACATTTATCTTTTGCGGAATTAAAAAAGTAGCTCATAAATTTATTATAGAAATAAGTGTTGTGTGCAGCACTTTGTATAATGATTTTTTTTGCATTTTTGAAGGACTTGTAGAGGTGTGACATAAATAACAGGGAAATCAATAGCCATCATAACTTCTTAAAAGATGTAAGCTAACAGCTGAGTTGTTCGTTATCATAGCCACCTTTGAGTCTAGGAAAATAGCATAAAAGGTCATTTAATCAGTGCGTGTGTTCTTGTTTTGGTTGTCTTGTACCATGTGTTCACCACATGGTCGGACTCCACATTACAGTAAATAAATGGAACAATGGGCCAGATTTCAACTCAATCACAGTGAACAGGGTACTGTCCCTCCACATCATGGCCTTGACCCCTAAGCGTTACAGGGTTACAGAATCAGGTCGAGCGGCTGGGTAGTGGTGGGGACGTGTGTGATCTGAGGAAAGCTTCAGTTTAGGTTGAGCACTGCTCTGTCCCCCACAGAGACGCATGGCCGAGCGGTCATTAATCATGCTGTCTGTAGGAGGTGTCCCTCTCTTTCTACTGACCCACTCACCTCCCCACTTACACATCACTCTCCATTTCACACACACTCATGCTCACGTTCACACTCTCATTCGTGTCTTCTCTCCTCACTCTTTTCTTTCTATTTCCCTCTCTCTCTCCTCTGTCCCCCTGTCCCTCCCTCCCTGTCCCTCCCTCCCTGTCCCTCCCTGTTTGTATCTTATTTTACACTTCTGTCACATGCATGTTTGATATAGAGCTTGCCAAGCTCTACCTGTATTATAAGACTTCAGTGATTTTACTGAGATGGTAAAGCTGCATATCTCAGTATATATGTGTAACTGAAGGTAACGAATATACAGTTACACATCTTCCTTTTTCAGTAACAACTGATCTGAATAACCAGCTGTAGAAGCTTTGTAGATGCTTATCTTGCACTGGTTCTTTATCTTGCACTATGCATAACCGTGGTAGTAATTCTGACCCTAACCCTAATTAACTGAGAATTTGTTAATAATTTGAATTTAGGTAATCTGTAGCCCACTATCTTATATTTTTCCTCTTTTCTTTCTTTTTTAATGCACATAAATCACATCTGTATTTTTTCTCAGTACACCTCTAGGGCTATTTTTTGCCAGCAAACCAAGTCCTGCTTTCATTGTGATCACAGAGAAAATGTTTTTGTTTGCTTGTTTGTTTTTGAATTTATTTTGACATCATCAGCCCTGAAGAATTTGCCCAGTGTCTCTGTGGGTATTTGTTAGTAAAACACTGTTCCTGAAGAGAACCGGAGAATGTGCTGCAGGCTGGATCCATGTGTGTGTGATTGTGTGGTTCCATTCACAAAACAAAACAGCTCTGCAAAAGATTCTTCTTTTGGCCAGGAAATGCCATGAGGATCATTACTAGCTAATATGTGTCTTTCCCTTGTCTGCATCTTTCAGTACGGTTGTTTTGCAGCAACCCGGCATCCACTTCTGTTCCTCATGGAGAGTTCACGGTGGATTGAGGCAGCTAAAGTGGGCTGCAGGGTTCAGCTGTTTTGTATCTTTTGTCCAGCTGGTGGAACAGGCCCTCACACACGACAACAGCAACACGAACGACGTTTACTATCCGCTTTGTGAATATTTACCTACATCATTTTTTTGCTGATGGTCTGTGACAAAAGCATTTATACACGTCATGTGTCTCCAGAATGTTCAGCGAAAGCATTCCTCATAATTCCTTGCCTGTGTAAACCAAACCAATGAGTCTCAGTCTGAATGTTGTGCTGATGTTACAAATGCTGAAACCAGACATGAATTCAGGGCAGTGTAAAGGCTCTCCTTCTGGTACTAAAACCTAGTATTTAACACTCTTAAGCTTAAAAAAGAGTTCCTAAATATTTATTTGCTTGGCTGTGTGATTCCAGAAAACACTTATTATTGTTAACTTTACAAAGGGTTCTTCTCAGATTTATAAAAATGGAGCCTTCTATCCACGTAAAGGTTCTGCTGTGCTTTTTTGGAACCTTTAAAGTATCATTATTTTTAAAGGTGTAATTTTCATTTTTTTTTTGCTCAGTTCAAAACACTAGATGCTGTTTTTAATGTGTCATGATGAATGGGCCAATAAAAAACACCCAAAATGTTGTTTTCTTTGCTTGCATTTAAAATGGAGACAGTTTACTTGTTTGTAGATGAGGTTTTGTCCTGACAGTGACAATATGTTGAACATTGAGTATGGCTGACTGTTTAAACCATAAGCTTTTCCATTGTCCTTTGCTGGTTCATCGCATGAAACTCATTTATATTTCGTCTAATGCTCACAATGCTGGTGGTTCATATCCAATTATTCTTCTCCCTCCCCTCCCCCTGTCTTTGTTGGGCTGGTCTATCCCACTCACATTGCAGAAGGATAGAAATGGGAATAGTGCACAAAGCAACCTTTCTGTCACCAAACATGAATATGTATTCATTGTGTGCACATGCCTGCCTTCTCTCTGCCTCCACCGCTCCCTTCCCCCCTGCCGGCTCCTTCTGTCTATCAAACTCCACATTTCCCCCCTGATTCTGTTTCATGTCTCTCTTTGTATTGCTATCTGGCGTCCTCATTTATCTAAGTTTGTCTCCTTGCAGTCAGAGGCTCTGCGAGCTCTGGCTTGTCAACCCGCGCAGAAGTGCTGAATGTGCTGCGTTCTCGCCCTAGCTGGAGACCACTTTTTTGGCGTGAAAATGATTTGTGGAGTGCTCCTTTTTTTGTGGAGTGGGAACCGGTTTGCCCTCATGTCTCCTTACTGAGTCATTATCTAAAAACAGCACTCTAAATCCCAGCTTAAGTGCAATATTCAGCACCACCTCCATCTTCAGGTGTGTTTTCGAAGAGGGCGTTCCCTCAGTGGTGTGTTCTGTATACCTCTTATGCTCTGCCTTCTTAAAGGTTGGGAAAATGAAGCAGCAATAACAAAATCTGTAGTCAAAACAAAGCCTGGAATGTTAATGGGTTCATAAGAGGTTGGAGCTGACTGCATTTTGTAATGTAACACTGGATGCAATATATCTTAGTGCCGTTGGAGTTATATGTGAAATGTGAAAAATACAGTTAAAGAAGTTTGCACAATACGAGCCATGATTATGAGGAAACAAAAACATGTCTTTTTAAAGTTAGTTCCTTAGAGAGCTGGTTTGCAGTCCTGTCCTTAGCTGCATCTCAAGATGACAGTAGTAGCCTCAGGCTCGATATGTAGAAAGAAGCTGTGGTAGATGTGTCATATGTTGATTAATTGTGGTTCTGCTGAATAAGGCTGGGAGCTTTTTATTTTCAGGAAAAGCTGATGGATACTGTCTCATAACACAGATGGGCATAACAACATTACCAGCGCAAGCTCTTCGACCTATGGAAGTGCTTACTGGCATTCATTTCAAGCCATTTCATGTGATTTTGACAGGTGCAGCCAGTTTAAGATCACACACATGTCTGAAATCACTGATATTTGCCATAATGTATTCATCGGTTTGTCTATTGGTTGTAGTATGCACTCCTTTAAAGGCTGGGGGAAGATCCCCCCCTTATAGGATTATCATCCTCTATGATTACTGCTGGCTGTGTTTAGGTCCGTCCAGCTGCTTTCATGAGCCCTAATCCTGATTTAATGCTTAGTGGGTAAAAAAAGACACAAACAGACAGTAATTTTCTTTAGCTTAAATGATGGTCTTTTGACTTTTAACATGCTGGCAAGCAGTGTTGCAAAGGCTTGGTCATATGGGTCCAGCCTCAGCTGTCAGGGGAATGTCACTACTAGTCCGTCTGGTTTTAGTAATAATATTCATAACAGGTCTAGTGAGTTTTAAGGCCAAGCTTACTTTTTTGAGTCTTTCCGAGCTCTTTTTTGTGTTGCGCATCTTCTGTAAATAGTTTTAAAGTATGTATTTATCAGCTCTATGAAGACAAAAACGTCAAAAACATTTTTTAGGGCTTTCGTCCTCTGAATATGCACTTTATGTCCAAAAGTTTACAAACCTTCCAATGAGTGATTTTAGCCACTTAATGCACACCCATTGCTGATTTAGGTGTTAGACTGTGCGCACGTAGTATAATATCCATAAAAAAACATGGCAGATAGAATGCGACATGCTGCTAAAACCCCACATGAGCCTAAGGGCACAGTTCCCAGTGCTGCCTGAAGAGGTGTAAGGTGGAGTAGTGCACTTGTGTTCTCTGGAGAGATTGAGCTCCACCCAGTACCTCTGGTAAAGGTAAAGGGGGCATTTGGCTGACGCTCTTATCCAGAGCGACTTACAAGAATTAGTTACAGGGACAGTCCCCCTGGAGCAACTGAGGGTTAAGTGTCTTGCTCAAGGACACAGTAGTAGAAAGTGGGGGTTTGAACCTATGACTTATAGGCAAGAGTTTTACCCACGAGGCTTCTACCACCCCTTTGGGATGAGTTGGATGTGATATTTAACAAATTATCCAAAATCAGAACCTGACCTCACTAACTCTCTCATAGCTGAGTGCACTCATATCCTCGCAGCAATGTTCCAACATCTAGTATAAAGCCTTCCCAGAAGATCAGACGCTCTTACTGCAGAAAAGGCAGGACAAACCCCCTGTTAGCACCACTGGTTTCAGAAGAAACGTCAGATGAGCAGGTGTCTGGAAACATATAGTGTAGGCGAGGAGCCAGAGAAGGATGTCACTATTGTAAACAAAGTGTTGTATTGGTTACTCACTCCAAAGTGTCCTGGTGATGACGCCTGTGGAAACAGCTTGTTGCTTATGTGCCGTCAGCATCCCTGGTGGCCCTGAATGAGCTCATGATATCTGATATGAAATGAGCCACTGAGCTGAACTCTTAAATCTGTCTCATCCAAATGGAGCTCTTCTCTCTTTCTCGCTCGCTCATTATGTTTGATCTGACGAGATCATATGAAATATCCTTTGTGTGTTAAGTATTTCTTTTGTGTGCTTGAAATTTAAAAAACGGAGTTCAGAGTGAGTGCACACTGTGAGGGTCACTGCTCTGAAAGATTTTACCTTGAGCTGCATTCCAGTTTGAATAAGCCATAGACTCCCTGGAGCCGTTTTTTTACTGGGGTTATTAGACTGATATTTGGTTAATTCACTGAAAATTGGATGTAAAGTGGGTAGGCTGGTTCTTCACACTGCCATTTGTTTATCTCTCACTTAAGGCTCCATGGCTGGATGTAAGGGAGGGGTTGTTCTCTGATAGTAGGTAATATGACACCCGCTAACCTCCTTAGATGTGTGTGTTCTCCACCTGAAACAGAGACACAAGCACAAGAGCAAATGCCAAGATTATAATTTCACTGTTGCAGCAAAAACTTGGAAGGAAAAACATTCTTATTTGTACTGTGTGTTCATTCATTATGAAATTTACACACATAATGGACAGATGGTACTTTTCTAGTCGTCGTTTTTTTTTTATTAGCTGCAGTAGGTTGGCTAAACACCATGCTCGACTCCTCAGAAGTGTAGAAGGCTACCATACCTCGCCACTCTAACTCTGCACAGAAAAAAGATAACGTAAATCAGACCAGTAAAAATGCAGTACAACATTATGCCGTTCAAGTGAGACTGGGATTATTTTGATAGGATTAAATTGAAAGAGACGATCCACAGCTGCTGGAGCTGCAGATGTGCGGTTTAGATTGAGAGAGACTATCTGGAGGCTGTGACTTCCAAGGCCAGAAGAAAGACAGAAAGACTGGCAGAAATAAAGAAAACCTGAGGGGAGGAGGAGAAATTTACTTTGTGGAAATACTGTATCTCTTTGTGCATAGCTTCTAGAGTTCCTGAGCACAGGAACTTCACTGTATTTTCAAATGACATGGCAAAAAAAAATCAATACTCAACATTTTCATAATACACACTGTATATCACAGTACATATATGGTGTACTGGGATGTACAATAAGAACCATTAAAACAGTAGTGCAACATATAAAAAGCTCTGTGGAAAGACTACAGTGTACATTTTTGCTTATTCAACATTTGCTAAAATAAACTGACAGTTGGCGAAATTAATAAACTAAGTAATTGGTGTCCTGGACGGATATTAAATCAGTTGCTTTTTCACTGCTGTTACTATACACTGGTTGTTTGCTGATCCTCCATAACTGGTCTGTTTTTTATGATGCACGTTCAGAGTTGAGACGCACTGATGGCTTGCACTAAGACATACTCGGAAATGTTTAGTTGGAAGTGATTTATTGCATATAACATTATATCCTATGAATATACTGCTCACCTCTATTTCACATTGAATCACTCTGAGAGAATAGACAGAAAACGAAGTTAAGTTTGAGTGGTCAGATGTGTAAACCACAGACTGAACCACATTATGGTTTCTTTCATAACGTCAGCAGATGTGCTATCCTAAGTGTCATTCCTCTCAACTGGAAACAATACATATTCAAAAGAGAGTGCTGTGCAGAGTGGCGGCGTGGAGTGAGCTGATATTACTGCTGCTGAATTAATGCCACAGTCAGATTTTATTATATATCATGTTGTAGTGCCACACACAGTGTACCTGTAAGTGGATGTGTTCATGTGAGTGACAACTGGGTTCGTAAAACACGGGGGGGGGGGGGTGAAAACTTGATTCCACCCCCCCACACACACTTTTGTCAGATTAATTGCTCGTGATTGTATTTATAATTTGGCTTCCTCATCCCAGAACACCCCCACTTTTGGAAAGCTTGATACACCCTTGAATGACAAGCAGATGTTTAAGTTTCACAGCCTGAGCAGTGGTGTCCAGGTGCGTTATATAGGGACTTATATATACATGTACAGTTTATATGTATATATTTTTTTCCAGGGTATTTTGTATGCATAAGTTGCAAAATAGTTTCTGTGCTTTTTTCCTCATTTTCTAAAAACAGCTCTCTTCTCTACATGATTGGGATTAAACCTTTGACCTATGAAATCACTTTTTTTTTAAACTGAGGGTGTTGAACTTTCTCCTGAGTGCAAAAGTGAAACTGAGTTTTCAGCACTAGCGGCTTTGTTCCTATTTTTCACACTGCTGTCTCAAACGCACGTGTAAAAACACAGTCCATGACCCACTTACTGTAGCACAATCTACTGGCGTGACTCAGTAACAAAGCAATGAGATAAAAATGAAAGTCTGACCGTTCATTTGAGGCCTCCACATGATTGTCCTACAGCTCAATGTGCTCGCTCTGCATTTTCCATTTGTGCTCAGTCTCATCAGTATGATGAATCTACTCATCCATGTAACAGAGATTAAACAGCAGCGGTTATGACACCCTATATCTCAGCCAGCTTTCACCTCCCAGTGAGTGTTTTTCATGCTTAATTTGCTTAGTTGCTTTTCTAGGCTGAAACTGAGGACAGAAGGTAAGATGTTGCTTTTTTCTTTTTAGCATGCAACCAGATCTACAGATACCATCTACACAATTTATCAGCCCAATTATTGTAATTACAAGGATGACAAGGCCTAGAGGATTCATTTGATGAGTGACCAACATTATATGCTAGATCAAGTATCTGCACATTCTGCACCACGTAAGATTAATTGTTAAGCAAAAGCAGCACAGGTCTGATTTGGTCCAGCGACTTCCATCTGCAGACCTTAAATACTTGGTCTAAGGGCAGGATTCATGAATATGCCATTTTAAAGACCCAGGACAGCAAAGGCAAGCCAAAACAGAATGAAAGCTCCTCACCACACCTTCAACAATGTCCTGTTTATCTGGCTGAAGAGTTATATTTCTGGTGGAGTCAGAAGTGGTAGTGATGGAGCCAACTGAAGCTGGGTCATGCAAAATGAAATCATGTACAATACACATGTACGTCAACATCTAAATTATATATTGCTGTCTATTGATAACTGTAGTTATTGCTAACACAACTAGAGTCTGTGCAGGGAATGTTATTATTGTTACATATAGAGGAGCTGGGTATTGAAAAATGCCTTCTTTTCACCAAAGAAATATGTTTGCCTTTAAAAGATATAAATAATGTCAGACTTAGACCTGACCAGGGCTGGTGGGAAATTCATCTTGTTCGCAAGCAAACTGGTCGCACTTCCTCAGGAATTAGCCATTCTTATCCAGGCCAGTAACCACAGTGAAAGACAAGCGTCATGAAGCACTACATGAAAATGTGTGTCTCATATCCTTGCTCTAGTGTACTGATGAGGTTTTTATATAATAACCCTGCATTTTGTTGCATCATATTGAATGAATGTATCCCAGCCACCCCTAACAATAAAATGCCCATGCCCAGAGTAAAAAAAAAATTAGCGTTATTAAAGTATCTGCCGTGCACTACATGCTTGGAACTAAAAGTTACAATCATGTCCTAAGGTGGCAGTGTAAAAATACAGCAGATTTTGTCAAGAAAGTATGCCAACCCCAGGCAACTCTATATATATTTAAGCAAACTGAAAGAGACATTAACTGAGCGGACAAAACCAAACAAGGGCAATTCACTTGTGTAAACTTTGTATCAGTGTAGCCAGCTAAAAAAATCTGTATCAGTGCGCGAAAGCTTAAAGAAAATATACATTGCTATGCTTTGCTATATACTGGCTGGTGCCACGTATGTAGGAGTATGTAGGAGTGTAATTTGACTGCGGTTGGTTTTGTCCACAAGATGTGTCAAGTATGAGACAAACTCTCTGCAAATAAGTGAGTCATGTGCACCTGTAACAGTTAAAGTTTTACATCCCCACCCAGAAAGTCCAGTAAAGTCCCTCCTAGCTGTGCATGCTACCATGGAATTTCAAGTCTTTACAGGCTAAGACGAGGAATGAGTGGTGAAATCTGCTTCACGGCAGCCAGAGTTCCTGTGTCGCATTTCTGAGGCATATTTGCTTCACGCCATTGTGTGTGTGTGTGTGTATAAATTCCAGGCAATGAGGAGCTGTAATTGGGCCACAGCAGAGCAGTTTTATAGGCCCTCCTCCTTTTGCACAGGGCCGTTTGAGTGGCAGCTCACTGCTTCCTGAAGCTTCCTCCTGTACTTCTTTCCTTTCCTCAACCAAGTCCATGTATGGTAAGGGACTAATAGAGTAGACGGGAGGAGGGGCAGATGGGAACCGTCAAGGCCCCAGTGGTAAAATTACCTCAAGAACAACTATTTACTCCACGGAACAGCATATTAAAGATGGGCGAGGAGCTGCAACATTTGAAGTATAAGGAAATACACTCAAATTGTGTAATAAATGACTGAAAATCTGTAAAATGGTATTAAACAGTACTTTTGGAGTCAGCAGGTGACTGTGGCTAATCTTTATAAGAGGTTACTCTGCTGGTGGATTAAAAACCAGGTTTTAATGGTAGAAAAGCAACATTAACCATAGCCTGTGGACCTGTCTCCACAATCTTGGTCCTCCACAGAAGAAGAATACAGGACTGTGCATGATAACTCGGCTCACTCCTACTTCGTGTGTCTCGCCTCCTGAGATTTTTCTGGACTGTCTGACTGGCCTAGTGTACTCCTGCCTCTCCCTGTTTCTGTGTTTATAGAAATGATTATTGTTATTCAGCTCATAATTGCAATCATATATATACTTTAACACACACACACACACACACACACAGGTTAGAAGCATTAAAGTAGGTCTCCTCCATCGAAAGGAAACTACTTGTATAGACGTGTGTAAGTGTGACTAACATTCCTTTGCTTGGCCTGCCCTCAGGATCTTGTCTGGTTCTGAGCTGGTCCACTGTCCTCAGTACAAAAGCTGGACTCTTAACCATACTCTAGTGGAATTACAGCAGACCAGTAACATCAATATGTATTATTTTTAACCCACATGTCTAAAGGTCACAACAGACCTGCTAGACTGACCTACATTCGTTTATTCAGGCTTTTTCTTCCTGATTTGTTAATGCAAATGGTACCAAGTGGGACTTAATGATTTTAAACTCCACTAAAGATGCAGTGTTCTCTATTTCACTAAAATGGTCAAACTTGAAATGTATAACATTGTGTGTGTTTTTATTGTCCTTGACTTGCATCTGAATTAAGTAAACTTTATTATTTTATGATGTCTCCTGTTGGACAGAACGACGGAAACCCTAACAATATTTAACGAAGCCAAAAAGGGAACAGCCAGAAATGCAATGGGAAAGAGATTTGGGAAGCAAGACTCCAGATCCATTTCTGGATCTTTGCTCCGTGTTTCCCTTTTTGCCTCGCCACCATAGCCCGAGCAGTGTCAGCTTTCTTCGTCCTTCCCGCGCTATTTATTTCGTTTCCCACTCATATTCCGACATGTCCCGCTTCCTCGTGTCGTGATTGGTTGATCATTTGTGAGAGTGCGCTGGTAGCCAATCTTATGAGAGGCGGCGGGAAACAACTGGCCAATCCCGTCGCAGGAAGGGCGGGCTTCGCCAGAATGCGGGTGGTAAAAGAGAAACAACGAGTGCTTGCCTCCTACACAGTCCGCCATTTCATATTATCCACCTCGGCAAGTTTCTCACACCGTGTCATGGTGGAAACAACAACAACAGCCTGACTGAAAAACAGCCTACGGACCTAGTAGGGGCTCAGTTTATGTCCTGGGCTGATGTACTGATAGTTTGAATGAATTAATATTTGAAACTTGATATCTATATTCATATTTACACAGTATTTGACCAGTGAATGTGTTAATAAGCCTGTCAAACATTAAGCCCTCTCCGCCATTTTCCTCTCACTAGTTGTCGGGCAGGTTCTTATGCTGAATTAAATAGTCAAAAGCTTATGAATCAGCCTGTCACAACAAGATTAAGCCTACGCCTAGACTGGGTAGGATTTTTAATGAAGATGAAGCACCACTGGCTGCTCAATATAGTCCTAAGACTTGGCTTACTCCAAGCCTCTAAGTTTCGAAGCACTCCTTCTCATGATTATTACTAGACAGGTGAGAGTAGTTTCCTTAAATCTGAGAATGCTTTAATGTAGGGATAATTCAATCTAGGCCCATTCTCCCAAGTTTTCTGTGCTTTTACCTGTGGGACTGAAAGGAACTAGGTTATTCCTGACTGACTGCAGTCTGCTGCAGTAGGATGATCAGCCTTGGCTACAAGCTCTCAGCTTACTCTTCCAACACCTATCAAACCCTATATATCCCAGGCATGATCCCTTTTTCATTTTTCTTTCTCAGCAAAAGTGATGTAGCTGCAGGCTTATAAACCACAGGTCTACAACAACAGATCTGCATGATTGCTATTGAGTTTTGTAGACCGGGGATTTACACTGGCTTACTGAACTAGGCTACTGCAGACTATTTTAAGGCTGACTTTGGAGTATTAAGATCTCAGAATAGTTACAGGTGGAGCAAGGCAAGCCAGTGACATTGTGATCACAAATAAGTACAATTGAGCCCAGTGGAACCAGATGATCAGTTTATCGCAAAGAAAAGTTTCTTACTGAGCTTATTAGGGCACATTGATGCACAGTTTATTGCACAATTTCACTCACCTTTAAAAAAAGAAAGATTTAGAAAGGAGAATTGCTTGACCAGTAGAATATTTATTCATATGTGGGAGATGCATCTGTGAAAGTGTTTTGCTGCCATTAGTTGTTTAAAGTTTTTATTTCACTTGAGTGGTTTAAAATAAACTGCAAAATATTTAAGTAAATATGCGCTGAGATTGGCTTGGAAGTATGAGAAGCTGCAGTTAGTCTAAGGAGTTTTTGATCAGCAAAATATTTTTATTTATTTATTTACTAAGATCTAAAACTGAATCTGTTCTTTTCTGGTTTGTGATCACGTGTTCTTTTAAAATGTCATTACATAACAGGAGAAGAAAGTTGTAAAGCAGGAGGAGGTTCAGATGGCTCAGATTTAGGCCAAAATGGAGATTCTCTGCAGCTTCAGTGAAACACCACTAGATGGAAGCAACCTACAAAAGGTCATGTTTCAGTGTCCGATGCCCTTCTTCTTATGAAGGCATTATAACGTCATAATTGAACCTGATTCTTTCTGCTAGCTGATTTTCTCCACTGTATCAGAACCCCCTTTGCACTGGATCTGGAAACCATTGCTATAATCTGTACAAACATAAACCCAAAGCTGCAGAAATAAGACTAATTCAAAAATGTGACTGTAAGCGATTTGTCCCTTTGCATAACATCACAAGTCTCAATTACATATTGCTTAAATGTTTTATGTCCTTGCATGTCTTTGGATGAAGGATGTAAGTGAAGCTTTCAATATTTATACAAGCTCATGAATACTGCACAGTCCTACTTGCTACACCGCTAATGAATAATTCACTCTTCATGTTTCATACATTTATAATGATCCATCAGACATCAAATCCATAGACATACATTAGGTGTTCTGTTGGCTGAATGGATGCACACCGATGTTTTATACTATGTCATTCTTTAAATATGTGATCAGCTCTTCTGAAAGAACAAGGTAGCATCCAAAAAGACCTACATTCTTTGCCCACTTTTGACTTAATATCTGGAAAAAAACCCCAGCAGATATTTATTTATATTTGCAAGTATTTTGTGGGTTATACAATATTTATGTACAGATCTGCGAAAAGTCAATACCCACTGAGTTTTAAGAAGTCAAATATTTTTGGAAATAATTAGGTCAGGTGTGTATGTGTGTGTGTGTGTCTGCTTGGAAATTGCCACTACTGTTCTAGAAATATGTGCTAATTTACGGTTCCACAAAAAACTCAGCATTGTTTTGTGACTTCAGTGAGCCACTTAGCCATGATGATTTCTTTAATCAGGGCTTGGGCAACTCCTCTTTAATAAATAAATAAAAAAACAGAAATGCTACAAAAAGGACTATAAAACAGAGAAAATAATACAATAATAGTAGTACAATGTATATCTAAAGGCTGCTAGGCATCTGTAGATTGGATTTTTTTCTCAGAGATCAAGGGTTTTAATAGGCAACTTGTCTTCCTTTGCAGCAGAAACATCCTTTACTCTTCAGGGAATGCTTTACACTGGTTGGAACATTGCTTGGGAATTTGATTGCATTCACCCATGAGAGCATTGGTGAGGACAAGTACTCATGTTTATTTCTGGATCACAAACACCATTACAATTTATCCCAAAGGTGCCAAATGTAGCTTCATCCCTCCAGAGAGCACAGTTTCACTGGTCCACAGCTCCAGGCCTGGGGGCCGGTTATACCTCTCTAGTGAGTTTAACACTGGGCACCGGGATCCTAGGCTCAAGAGTGGCTGCCCCAGTGTCCCATTCTGTTGGCAACACTATTCACGCATGTGTGACGGAACACCTCTGGCAGTAAAGGGTGCAAATGATCAGTGTCTGGATATTTTTGGACATACATAGTATCAGTCTGTAATTAAGCTGAAGCTGAACTTTTTCTTTCCTTCTATGTGTTTTAAATAATATTATACCACAGTTAGTTCAGAGCTCACAATGTGATTGGCTGAGAAGCATTCTGTAAGTACTAATCATCTTACTCCACTTTATTAACTGATGACTTCACAATTGCTGCAGCTTCATGGAACTGATTTCTTCACAGAATATAAATAATTTTTCTCTTTAATCAGTTTTAGTCTCATCATCTCAAAAGTTACACTACTGTGCAAATGACTGGAATCACTGCTTTTGATCATTTAAAAGCAGCTGTGCTAGAAATATGTATAGAATTCATGTATAAAATGTTGAAAATATTTTCACAAACTAATTGGTGGGAAGCTGTAGGATAGTTAGATGTCATGTGTCCTGAATGGTGAACAGAGTTGTAGATGATTTCATAATGACTAAGGTGGCTTAATAGTGAGGGGAAAACAAATATTCAGATATTTTGTGCAAAATGCACCTTTTTCACAGATTAAGGATATGGAGGGCAAGAGAGAAGTCACTTGAGAAGAGAAGCAGGATGATCTGAAAGCAGCAGGAACAGTAGTTAGTTACACAGAGAACAATTAGCAAGGATCTACACCTCAGACAAAACTGCGGAAAAGAAGCACAGCAGGGTGCAAGTAAAATTTAAATCTTTTGGGACAAAGTAATCAGACAAACTTTGGCAGTTGTTCAGCTCATTGTTTTTGGAGGAAGAAGGAATGCAAATATGTCAGCATGTACTGGATATCAGCAAAGGAACACATAGAATGGTGTACCTGAAGACACTGGAGGACTGGAGAGGAAAATGAATTTGAAGAAGAGGCGGACATGTCAACAAGACAGCGACCCCAAATATACAGTCAAAATGATTATCCCATCGAAAATTTGAGAAAGAATTTGAAATGTCAAGTCCTGCCGAGAAGTCCTCATGATCTTGGGGAACTGAAAGGAATGAATTAAACCACAATTAAAGCACAATGCTGCATAAAAGCCAATTACTTCTTACCAAAGAAGTCTCAAAGCTGTATTAGTGGTGTTTAAATGATTTCTTTTTACTATCAAATTTGATTTTAAAAACTTTGTAGGAATACAAACTTTTTATGTTGAAGTACAAATTCAAAAGATGTTTAAATCTGAATATGCACTTGATGTATTTTAAATAATAAACGCATAGGTGTTTGAATATTTGTACACCACAGCGAACATCCAGAACTGATGATCATGTCTTGAGGCAGATAACTTATCAAGGTATCACTGCAACTATATAAATTACAGTATATTATGATGATCTATCATTGAATGATATTCATGTATTTCCCCCAAAACTTTCAAAGATAGAATAAAACATATTCAAATTCGCTGTTGGTGTCTAGTTTATAGCATTTTAATCTACACTGTATTAGTTATTACTGAATAAATAAGTTACAGTTAATATTACATCTGATTCCCAACTTTTGAACTGCGATAATAAACATAAGTAATGAAATTGTTGTATAATGGCAATAATATATGAGAGGTTCTAAAATATTGCAAGGTATTGGTACTTATAGGCTTAATAACACTGCTAATATCTCACCGTACAGCACTCCTGCTCAGGTTTTATTGCATATTTCACATCTGTCAAAAGTATGGAATATTTTCATATCCTGTTTTTCCTGCGTGGATCCTCTAGGCTGATCTATTTTTACGTTTCGCGCTGCCGGTGAGAGTTACTGGTTTTACCACTAGAGGATGTCAGAGCACTGTAAATGACACAGTTTGTGGCTGTTGTGTTCTCATGGGCCTTGCTATTGCTGAATGTACTGCTCTTATCCTGACCCCACCACTGACTGGTTACCATGCCCTTTTCCTGCAGCACCACACACACTGTGAAAGATCAAACACAGAGGAGCCTGTGACTGCAGCTCCAGCACTGTCTTGTTTCAGATTTCTGTGCTGTAAGTAAAGGTCATTAAGCTGGACTGCCATTTGATCAGTGTCATTTCCTGCCGTGTGTATGAGGTGAGTAGATCAGAGGGGGCTGTCTGTGCCACTGTGTGTTCAGCGATGGGCAGTGTGTCCCATCAACAGATATCTAGTGCCAGTCTGAATGAAGTGATGCACTGAATTAGCTTGATCTATAAAATATAAGTACAACACAGCTGTTGTACAAAGCCGGCAAGAGAAAGACTGCGTCAGAGTAATAGTTTGTTTTTCTTACTGCACATTCTCTGTCCTGCTGCTGCTATTATTTGCACAATAATTATTTATTGGTGTTCTGCATCAATTCTGAATTTTGCACACAGAACGACTCCGCTGCTAGAGTACAGTATCTGTAATCATACTATATTCATTCAAACGACAGCTACACTAAAGGTCATTTTGTCCTGTTGTTTTCTTGCTCTTGTGCTCCCTCTCTCCTTCTCTCTTTGCACTCTGTGTGGTTCTGTCCTGCACTTGTGTAGTCTTGAGGTGTTTCTGTTTTCATTCTTGTGTTGCAGCATGACCCTGGAGGAATGTTGTTTGGTTCCAGTGTGTACTGTGTATATGGCTGAAATAAACTTGATTTGACTTGACATATTTCACATACATATGTGAATTCGTTACTTTTTCCTCCTGTCTCTCTGCTGTTTTTGTCCTCTGTTGCTGATGTATGTTTATTTACAGTGCTATGAACTATAATTTTTTCAAAACTTTTATCCCCTTGCTTGTCATACTGTCCTGTTCTTGCGTCAGTTGTGTTATTTTTCATTTCTAATTATTTTATTTCACTCAGCTATCATTTTATTCATTGATTAAGGTACTGCTCTGACTTAAAGGCGTGCATCATTTCCTCATGAATAAAACTGATTACATCAGCACAGTTCTGTCCTTCAGTTTACTTGCTTTGGGCAAGAATTGATTTTATAGATTTTATTCATATATAAATAGCATATATATATATATGCTGAACAACATATTTTGGTGTTCTTTTTTCTAGAATGATTTTTGATCTCGTGTAGCTCTTCGGCCCACATTTGTTACTTGACAAAGTGTAAAAATTAACTTGATTTAGTTTAACTAATTTAGACCAAATTACACTTTCAGTTGGGAACTGTCATTCCCAGACAAACCTGTCATGGAATAAGGTACAGCCACTGTAAGCTGGTCTCAGCTTGCACATAAACACAACAAGGACTTCAACCTTGGTGAGTTTATAAAAAGAATAAAATAAACAGTAACCTGGCATGCTGTGCTGAAACTGTCCTTTTGCTGGTCCAGGGGTTAGACAATACAATACTGGCAGCACTCCTTCTCCTTCTATTGCGGGATAGACCTCTGTAAATAATGTGTAGGAGCTCATATTGTGAGGAGTATTTTGAACATTATTACAGTGCTGAACCAATACCTCATTTAACCTTTTAATCGCTGGACTTGTCCTGAAATTGATCTCAAAATGTGTTATTCAGTAACTATTCTGAAGTGTTCAGTGTAAGGCATTTAGGTGTGAGAGTAAAGGAGGGAAGTCAGGGCCTGCAAATGGACATGTGGAGTTGAAAGGGTTTATAAATTGCCTACCTTGAGTTAATTTAGGCTTGATTACACTTTTACTTGGGAATCAGCAATGGAGCCCGCTAGTCACATGTTAAGTGCCAAAGCTTGTCTACGGCCGCATTTTCAGGCTGTGGTGTGCTTTGAAGTTGTACAGTATGCCATGAGCCAGTCACACTTTAGGAATGTTTCTAGTCATGCTGCATCTTGTCTTGTATCTCTGCACTTCAAAGAAATTAAGACATGCTGACATTCATGCGCCTAAGGGAGTTATAATAAATGCTAAGGGGGCAAGTAAATAAATTCATAATACAATAACAGGTGAAAATGAAATTGCTCTTCAGGCTTGAACAAGTAGCCAAGTGTCTACAGTCTCGTAATGCTTGGTTTCTCTCCAAAATTCCACAGTCTCTACCCTTCTAGGACAACAGTACACTAGATATTGGAACATTGCAGTTTGGATTTGATTGCAATCTGCCCCAAGAGCATTGGTGGGGCCAGGTACTCTATGTGATAGTTCTGGATCACACACTCCTCTCCAGCTCACCCCAAATATGCCCCATCACTACAGAGAGAACAGTTCCACTCCTCCACAGCCCAGTGCTGGAGAGCTTTATACCCCCACAGTCAACATTTGGCACTGGGGCTGTTGATTTTAGGTTCATGTGTGGCTATTGCAGCCCATCTCATTCTATTGGCAATGCTTTTCTATGGAAATGTTTCAAGCTGTGTGTGAGCAATTCAACTGTGTCAGCAATGGGCCCACCTTTAAGATCACAGTAGTTCTCAATCAAAACAACTCGGTTACGATAAGGAAACCTCCTACATTGTGTTTTTTTTTATACATTGTCTGTATGAGCCCCTCAGTTTTTGTTGCCCTTGTGTTGCAGATCCCTTTACTGGTAATGGACTGCTTGAACACTGAGGACAGTATCAGGTTCAGATACGGCCATCGCCCCATTATGATACATTAGCTAAAAGCTCGCCTCTAAAATTGTTTCTTCTGAGGAGATTGGAGAAGTAACTCCGAGTACATTAATGGAACCTATCAATCTTCTCATATATCAGAGTGAGTGAAAAGCACAACAGCGCTACCTAAGCCGCTGGCTTATTTCAGCACTGTTTATTGCGTATATCAGTAAAATCAGGTCATGTAAATGAATGACCCTTCTGGGGGTGGTCGCAGACCCCAGTGTCTCCTAATGCTTAGGATTAATTGCATGATGCAATAAGTGGCTTTTGAAGAATTCATCACAGTATATAAACATACATACATAAGGGTAACAAAAACATGCATTCCATGTGCCCCTTTTTCTAAATCCCACCTGATAACAGCAGTATAAATGCAGATATACAGAAGTAATATATCCATCTTTCGTGAGGTAGTCCTAAAACATTTCCTACTCACTTGCATTTGCATGTATAATCTCAAAAGTTGACTTTGAATTAGACTCTTAATCAACCAGAACTGAAGAGTGACGAAAATAGAAATGTGTAAATTAGTTCTGCATATTTGATCTGCTTCCCCATTCTGGAGTACGTCTAACCTGGCTCAGGCCACAACTCTTCAGCACAAACTGTCTTCTGTCTGCCCTGGCAGTTAAAGAGTTGTGTAAGACCTGCTGGGATCCACGTTGCTTGAGTGCATGCTGTAGTAACAGTTGTGTGATGAGTAGATAAAGACTTGTCCATGTTTTGTTCTCTGAAGTGCAAAGGGCACCCCATACAGTCGTCATCCTTCTAAGAAGTTTGCTTTTTCTGAGAAGACTTCGATGAACGCTGAGACTCTAGAGGCTGATCAGAGATAGATACACACAAACACACAGCTGTGGCACTGATAAAAGACTCTAGCACATAACAAAGCAGCTCTTCTACAACTATACCATACTGCTTTTATATGTATTGAAGTTGCTAAATATTTTGAAATGTAATCGTGTGTATCTTTAGTCCCTTGAGCTCTGAGGGCCAGGTTCTCTAACCCTAAGCCTAAAACAATTTCTAATGGTAATGTTCGGAAAACTTGGAGCACCTCGGTGACTTACTAGGCCTGTTGTTATTGCTTATTCATTTTTTCTTCCCTAAATTCATTAAAAAAAACCTTTACACTCTTTACTCCACACCTTCCTTAATTTTGATTTAACCTCTGACCTTTCATTGACAGGAGTTGTTTAGGTGTACAACTTAGACGGCAGTAACTTGGTCGAATAGCGGATGCTGATTTCAGTATAGCATTTCAGGTTGAAGAACAGATGTGGACTACTTGAGCACTGATGTACGTTGCTCTGGATAAGAGCGCCTGCTAAATGCCGTAAATATAAATGTAAAACTGGCACCATGACTATAGTTACATTATCTGACTATAACAAGCCTCAAGATGAATAACTATAAATAATAATCATCCTGCAGCTTAGAGGGTTAATGATCCAGACCGTAATGTTGCTAACATCAGATTTGTTAGTATATGCTAAATAAAATGTAGTGCTGCATTAGCATTGCAGTTCAGTCCAAGACCAAGTTGGTCAAAGTTTCTATGCAAAACCAGCCCTTAGGGTTTTATATTTAAATAACTATTTGTAGATAAGGCATAACTAATTGTTTGTGATCTATAAAAGGTATCAGTCACTGCAAACTTCTTTCACAATTAGTTTAAACAACAGCTTTCCTTTGGTCCTGATGCAACAGTTAAAATATATTTATTTTCTCTCTCTCATGTGCCTCTTAGGTCAGATCCACAAAGGGCAACTCAGTTTTCCTTCAAATGAGCCAACCCAATGGCAGTAGAACAATGTTCCAGTCATGTAGTGGAGCAGAGGAAGTGGGGCAAACAAAGCACCTTTATCTGTGCCCAGTGAGAAGCACGCCCAGCGAAACAGGCCTGTAGCTCTGTGCTGTGGCTTACATCATCTCTGTGTGATGCTGTACTGGAAACATTGACCTCCAGTGGGAGTGAAGGGCTTGTCAGCCCACACAGCTACTGATTTTTTTTCATAACCTTTACTGGTCAGTCTTTTGGATGAGCCATTGTAGATACACTGCAGATGTTTCACTTGTCATTAAATTACACTAAGTATCTACTGAAGAAGAATTCCACAAATTCTTCTGAAAATGTCTGCATAGTTTAGAGGTTGAGATGTAAACAGAGTCACACAGAGTGGAAATGCTGCATTGTAGGCAACTTTACTTACTCAGATTTCTTTACAGTTATGGTAAGAGGAACCGAGAGTATTGATACAACACATATATGGCTATTTTATGTACTACCCACAATAATGGTCTATTACCCATTAATGTTCAAACAATATTAAGAGTAGCTGCCGTGTTCAAATGATGTAGAAAAATAAAATGTCTGGTTCCTGTGACTACAACTCTGAACATTTCTAGCTTGTTTGCCTAGTCTGACAAATTTCACAACTGATTTGGTTGGTTAGTTATGCAGAAATTTTAAAAGGGAATTTCCCCATTAATATCACACTGACTTTGCTGTAACCCTTAACCCGAACACTGATTCAAACTTTGAAACCAAACTTTGAACCTCAAACCAGAACATAACCAAAACTCTAACTACTAACCACTATGAGACTTAAATGTAAGTTACGTAGTTATGAGAGTGATTAACTGAAATATGAGTCCACATACACGCCCTCAGATTTAAGCAGTTCATATATAGAGGACTATCCACATAAAGTGGGTCGGTTTTATTTTTTTCATATTGAATGATGTATGAACATTTCATGCGGTTGTTATTAAAATTCATTGTGAAGACAGAGGACAGGCTGAGTACATGCTTTCACTGTAGTTGAAAACTATACAGAAAAGTATGGATCAGTGGTCAAAAACATATGAAAGGATAGAGGATGGCTAACACAAGTTGTGCATCCACAGGGCTACAGCCTCTTACTGTACATCGCCAAAGTGGAGCCACAAAGATATTTCTAATAAAGTGGCCAGTGGATGTTGTATAAACAGCAAATCTCCCAGTGTAGAATGAACACCTACAGTGTTAACATCTACAGTACTGATTTCACTCTCAGTACTTACATAAACAATGTACGTGTTAATTCAACAGAGGGGGTTTTACTGTGTATACAGTACATTGGCAGTACATTACTTGTGTCAGTTCCACTCACCCTAAACGAATCTCCAGGGAACAGTTAGCACATCATCACACCAAACTGAAAAATCAGATTAATTTGGAAAGAGATGTATTTAATTGCTGTTGCAACAGTACCTGGAAACCCTGAATATGATAACAGAAGAAAAACACTGTAAACTTGAACGTATGTTAGTGTAATTTGAATTTATTACAAGCCATTTGATCATTTCTGTGGGTACATTTGTCATGAAATGTTCACGAATAACAAATAAACAAGAAGTCTTTTGATGTAACATTAACTATTTGCGTCGGTCAGTACTACTCACAATTCATAGGAGGCAATAAAATGAATTTTGGTCAGTGTGACATCTAGGATGAAGTGATTTAACGTCAGCCATTAATACAGTGTAGTCAGTGTAATGAACTCCAGCCTCACCTGTGAACATGCTAAAGAGCTTCTGCAAGGCACTCGGCAGCATCCTCATCCCCTGCATCTGTTTGGAGCAGGGGCTGGTTGAGATGTCAGAGTTACTGGCAGGTAGACTAAGGAAGAGAGGATTATGTGGACTGGATATTCCTCCACTGTTCCATTTACCCTCTGAGGGGAGCTGCCGGAGAATTCACTTGAAAAGTACCCCGAGGCCCAGAGGCTTTGCTGGGAAGCTGCAGTTTCTGATGCGGATAAGCAGTAATCCAATATGCAATCCACAGTGCTCCAACCGAGTCAGGTAGGAACCCTGAGTGTGAGGAAATCCACAGACAGGGAATTCTGAATATTACGGTCAAGTGGGTGGTGATTTTAAATGTGGAGCAGAATAAATTGGAGAGAGTGGAGCGTGTGAGTATATTCAAAGAAGATTTGTGGGTAAAGAAGATATAGCCAAATATCATGACACTTCACAATTATTATGATACTTCAAATGAGACCATTTTAAAATGAACACAATTAATTTAAATACAATTTTCATTAGACATAAAATGCATTTTATATCACATTTCAATATATAATCCATAATGAATTCTTATCCATGCAATCATTTATTACTAAACAGTTTTGCAGTAATTACACCCTTTTTACTGTCTATAATATTAGTCGAAATGTATCTGTTTTATGACACACTGAATCCCTGAGAATCACCTAGATTCTTACATACCTATAAGAAAATTGTACTGTGATGCACTTTTTATAACAACTATTACATGGTGTAATATTGGCCAGACCTAAAAGAGGGCCTGCCTCGTCTGTCCCAGCTGTAGCTGAGCTGTGGAAATGCTGACGTTACCATATGTTATGTTTTCCATCTGCTCTAACCGGGGGAATGAAATGGATAGTCAGTAAATTACCCTTGAACTGGTTTAGCCACTCCACTGACCTTTCACACCAAAACATCCGCCCCGCACATTTGCTGATTGCAAAAAAAGAGCCTGAACTTGGATAAAATGCTGCCCTGCACGATGCTGTTGTGATGCAACATGGTGTTGGTTACCGTGGCAGCAGTCAGCATCATTTCCCCTCTGAATAACAGTTCAGCCCCACTGCCATCACTCTCACATGCTTCCTTACATCTCCTTTACAACAGGAAAGCGGAGAGCATGATGTAAGGTTTGCTGGTAGTGCCTTACATAAACCAATTATATGCTGTTAGAAGGTACGAGGGTAGCTTCAACTGCAGGAGGAAAGGAGGTCAATAATTGATTTGTATTATTAAACAGTATCCATTACTAGGCCCTTAGGCAGCGTTATTGTATATTTCTTTGCTATGTGTGACCTTAGTGCAGTTTTCTTAACAGCTAAGCCAGCTTGACCTGCCAGAATGACCTGCAGTGATTGTCCCTGACATGCTTAGGGAGTTCCCCTCAGCGGTTTCTCTCAAAGAGTGTGAGGTCAGTGAAACGGTCAGGCATGTTCTGTAATCTCATTGCATTTGGGAAGTGAGCAAAAAAAAAAAAACTGTGTTCTCTCCCTATACATGGCTCAGCAGTCATTTAGCGTGAGGTTAAGTGCCGTCTGCTGTCTGAGCGTCCACACAGCCTTCCACTGCACTGGCTATCGGGGTCAGGAGGTCACAGCCCTGTTAGTCTCCCGTCGCCTGACTGCAGTTAACTGCTGGGAAGAGTGGCAACATGTGTAGCATCACTCGAACCCCCAGGCCACCAGGGCCATGTTTTAAGCCCTGTGGTTTCACGCAGCCATGTGAGGATGCTAGCGATGGAGCCAGGAGGCGATGATTTCTCTCCATCACCACCGTATCACTGCTACTCTTGTTACCAAGGAGACAGGCACAGTTTGACACATACAGACATTCACAGCAAAAACAATTGCTTAACAAGTGAAATCCTATATCCTTTCATACAATAGCATTTCTGAATGAGATATTATCCGAGATCTTTCTACACTGAGAGATAACTTGGCTTATTTCAATGATTCTATTGTAAAGGCCAAGTAAAAAGGTTGGATAATTAAAGGAAATCTTATAGTAAGAAATATTAGACATATTGGCTGCATCTAAATGGTCAACATCAGCAAAAAAGTGAATTTTACTTTTCCTGCTCGAAAATAAAAGTGTGGCGCACTATGTAAGTACTGTTTTCAAATGCAAAGAAGAAAAAAGTTACATTTGAATTCACTGGTTTTGTCTTGTCACAACAAGCACCACATTTGCATACATCAACACATTCAGCCTAAAGCAGTTTGACTAACGCCAAAGTTGAGCAAAAGGAGGCTTCAGCTCAGACTGTTTTCTGAATGAGGCATGGCGTATGTCATTTACATATAAAAATAAAACACACTGACATAGAAAAAAGACAGCCTATTGAATTCTAAGGGATATAGAAGGATTGGAAAATGATCACGTGAAAGTCAGTTTTGTTTTGTTTTTGGTACCCAAATCTATACAGATGTGGGGAAAATGAAATAGATGGTAAGATATGGGTCCTTTAAGAACATGGGTGTTTATAGCTATTAGAAGTATATGCAGTCACCACACTTGGGTGGGGGGTGTGACGTCCCTTCAAATACAGTGTCACTTAGGGACAAGAAATGTTCAGAAATGGCCGTTTAAAATGCTTTCACTTTCCATTTTAGAATTTTTTGTAGTGTATCAACCACTCTTTCGTGACATCAACAACAAACGGAAAGGACACTGATGGTATCACTGACTGAAATGTTAACACCACTGGTTTCCAAATACATTACAATAAAAAAAGTATCCCCATAACAGCATAGAGAGTCAGTGAAATGCTTCTGGCAACTTCGCCCTTAACCAGTAGTACAATTTAACAACGGTTTTACCTGATCTGATCTGCATTACATACACGGGTTAAACATTTCACATCCTCCTAAAACATACTCCTAATATACTCCAGAAATGCATCTATCACATGACAGAAGACCATTAGTATGAAGTAGAACTTGACAGATACTGTAAGTGTTTTAAGTGTTTCAAAGCCACATTCTGATTTCTTATGTTGTATTTGCTTATCAGCTGTCTCTCTCCATTAAGTGCACATAACAGAAAATAGAGCTGATGGCACATTTTTTTATTTGTGTGGATAACTGCAAGCACCCAGGGCGAATGTGTGAAAAGCCCACTGGTTATGGTAAAATGGGATGTCCCCACTTGCTGTAGTTACTTGCAATTTCCTGTTCAAATTGGCACTAGAGTTTTTTTCTGTCAATTGCTTTTGATGTGGTTCTATACACCTATCAGCCAGAACATTAAAACCACTTGCCAAATATTGTGTAGGACCCCTTCATACTGTCAAAACAGCTCGGACCCACCAAAGCATGGGCTCCACAAGACCTTAGAAGGTGTACTGTGGTATCTGGCATCAAGACATTAGCAGCAGATCTTTTAAGCTGTAAGGTGTGACTAGGTTGTCCAGCATGTCCCACAGATGCTTGTTCTGATTGAGACCTGGGGACTTTGGAGGCCAAGTCAATTCCTTGAACTCTTTGTCATGTTCCTCAAACCATTACTGCACAGTTGTTGCAGTGTGACGCATGATCCCTCTGAGAGAGGACACTGCTATAGGGAATACTATTTCCATTTAGGGGTGTACTTGATGTACAACAACATTTAGGTAGGTGGTGAGCGTCAAAGTAACATCCACATGACTGTCAGGATCCAGGACATTGTCCAGAGCATCAAACTGCCTCTGCCGGCTTGCCTTCTTCATGTGTTGCATGCTGGTGCCAACCTTTCCCTAAGTGAGTGATACACTCACACAGCTATCCATATGTAAAAAATATGATTCATCAGACAAGGCCGCCTTCTTCCATTGCTCCATGGTGCAGTTATAATTCCCACCCGTTGTAGGTGCTTTCAGCAGTGGTCAGCATGGGCTGTGATGCACTGTGTGTTTCTATGATAGCCAGCAGAAACTTCTCAGCAATTTGTGCTACAGACGCTCTTCTGTGGGATCAAACCAAATGTGCTGGCCTTCGTTCCCCACAATTGCAATGAGATAATCAATGTTATTCTCCTCATCAGTTGATTCAATGTTGTCAATGACTGGTGTATTTGTCCTCTATAAATAGGCAACCCGAGAAAAAGGAAAGATTTCTCTTTCACGTGCTGTATAAAATTTGAACATTGGTACTACTGTGAAATGATGGTCTTTGTAGGGCTGCACTACACTTTGTAAGTAACATTTATCTTGTACTTCTACAACTGGACTTATGAAGCCAACATACACTACATGGGGCTCAATTATAGATTGCAATCCATCTGGTGCTCCACAACTTGTCAGCTGCCCTCGACCTCATTCATCACTCACCACAGTTTCTGACTGCAGGACTGCTATTGACCCAGCATCATTTAGGTGGAGGAGCACTGTCAACACCACAGTTGCACTGACATGGTAGTGGGCCTGGTACGACATGATAGTGGACCTTTTTACACATTTGTCTGCTGGGTTGGGAGTGGTCCCAAACATATCTAGCCAAAAGCAGCTCTGTCATCTCAAAGGAGTCACCAATCTTGTCCATCCAATCATGTCATGTGCAAATGTTCAAACACCCCTTAAATAACACGTTTGTTGATTTTTCAAGTCAGAATACATCAGCACATCTTCTACATGAACAAATGTAAATATGGTATTTCTGTTTATTGCTTTGGAAAAAATTACATTGGGAATAAAGCATAGATTTTGCTCACATTTGTCCTAGTATTTTAAATTAAGCAAATGAACATTTTAAATGTTTTTTTTAATAAAAATCTACAGCTACACTAGCCCTTTGCAAATAAGAATGGTGACCCCTAGGCTGAAGGATGACTAACTCAAATTGTGTGTCAACAGATGTGCTGCAGTCTTTAACTGTAAACCTGCAAGAGGGAGGTGGGTTTTTCTAACAAGTGAGTGTATTTGGTCCACATGCAACTCATTCCAGGAGCCTTGATTGAATTCACTTAGGTATACATATATATATATATATATATATATATATATATATGTGTGTGTGTGTGTGTGTGTGTGTGTGTGTGGTTTGGGTAAAC
>JBBPCX010000114.1:12556365-12569363 GCA_037974365.1 Hydrocynus forskahlii
GTGTGGTTTGGGTAAACACATTTAACTTGTACCTGGAAAGAAATGTAAGTTACATAGACTTTTACAAATACATGGCAATGGCATGCCTGACAGTGACACAATGTATTTGCTGATTGAATGTTGTGTCACGACACTCCCAGTCCCTTCCACTGTGTGGAGCTGGAGCAAAGCAGTTCTAAGGGTATGAGACTCAATGGATACAAATGACAAGCTCTCTCTCTCTCTCTCTCTCTCTCTCTCTCTGTGTGTGTGTCTTAGTAAGAGCAGCAGAGAGCATGCCTATTCTGTAGTTAGAGAGGGTTGAGAAAACAGGTGGGGTGTATGAAACTATGTATTTGTCACACTGTGAATGTGTAAATGTTGTGAAAGAGAAAGAGGGAAAGGGAGAGTGCTGCACTGATTCTATAGATGCTGGAGGTCTGCCAGTCACCACACAAAGCACACTCTCAAACAATATTGTTCCAGACGTAATCAAACTGATTTGATCTGAACTGTAAAATCCCTACAGTAAATGCTTCTGTATATAGTGAGTAGCTTGTGTCCCTTATTCTCTAATACTAAAGAATTGTACACACAATACATATAACACTTTTCTAACATATTGTTCTAACCTTTTATAATAATGACATTATCAAGCTAATGCTTTATGAAAATGAAAAATGAAAAGCATAGTGATTAGCCTTGAACGCATCATACAGCCTGTGTACAGCCTTTATGCATGTAAACACTAAATCAGCAGGCAGTGCTATTAAACACTATGCAAGGCAGCTGGCCCTCGTTGAATAACTGTAATGAGAATGGATGGACTTACCCCGTTACAAAAAGCAACAATTTGTGTGCTCATAATGATACAGTCCTGGGATGCTGGATAATAAGTTGTTCTGAACAGTCCTCTTACCTGCTCTCCTTGAATGTGAGCTTGAAACTGTGAGGACTGCAGTTTTGTACTGTTCCCAAAGCTTTCTGTGCTCACCAGCCCCACCTAGGCAATCACACCAGAAAATCTGGTTGGCTTTAACTTGCTTAGGAGGGGCAAAGAACATTGTAATCTAATGAATCATAGATTCAGAAGAAATGGTAAAATGTCCTGTCTGACGCCAGGCCTGTTAGACATTTTATCATCTGTGGCATCTGAGTCGTGTGAATTCTGTGATTTGTGCTGCACACAGTTTCTGAGAAATTATGATTCAAAGATCAGCAGATTTGTCCAGGTTGGCATGAAATCTGTGCTGCCGGTGCAGCTGAGAGGTTCATATGGTGAAGTCTGCAGGCTGATGACTTGTCTTGGCCTACTGGAGCTGTTTTTCCGCCACACAACAGGAAGGAAGTGTGTCTGACACATCAGGCTCAGATCAACGATTTTAGTTTCATCTTTGAGCATCCGGCAACTTGTAAACACGGTCCACCCGGTGGCATAATGAAGCAACATGTATCTGCTTAAACTACAAACTCATTATTTAGGGATGGATTACGCCTTTAATGGCTAATGAGAAAACAGTTGGTAAATGTCATTATTTCTCTGCAAACAATGTGACGTCTTCCAGTGGTGCATTATATTAATATGTAAAGAGTATAACTTACCAAAAGCCAAAATATTGGTTTTTATTTTGTTCGCATCACAGATTTCCTTTTTACAAGTAGAGAGCATAAACGTTTCCAAACGTTTTCTTAATTCCTAATTAGTGTGCTACAGCAACCTTTACTGAGACAGGTGTTCCTCTGGACCCACGGCATATAATCTCCAGTGAAAAGTCTTACCAATAGAATGGGATGCTCAGGAGCATCTTCATTCCCAATTCCACTTGTCAGCTATAGGACTGGGCCGTGAAGCAGAATAAAGTTTATAAAGTGGCCCCTTATAGTCACACATGAACAAACCACAGCACACAGTGTGAACAGTGTGAAGTTCTTTTTCTGTATTTAGCCCATTCACCAAGTGAAGCAGTGGGCTGCCACCAATGGGGGGCGCCTGGGGAGCAGTGTTTGGCTGTGATACCTTGCTCAACGGCACCTCAGTGGTACCACTAGGAGTCCTGGGATTCAAACCCACAACCTTCTGATCACAGGGGCAACTCCCTAACCACTAGACCACCAGCTGCAACATCTAGAGTGATGGATCTTCCTGCGGTCCATACCATTGGGAAGCACTGGATTGTCATTTGTGATCTATATCTAATCAATATCTGCACCTGAGCACACCAATGCTCTTGTGGCTGAATACAATCACATCATCACATTAAGGTCCCAACATCTAGTGTAAAGCCTTCCCTACGGAGCACAGGCTACTGCTGTGGCAAAATGTGGATAATAAACTTGTTTCAAATGCCCTTGATTTCAAAAGAAACCAATAAAGGAAGCTTCATTCTTCTTTTATACAGTTACAGAAAACTTTATAGAATGCAGAAAGTGTAATCTTAAGACATTCAGTAAGTACCATGAATTATCCAGTGGCTACACTCTTAAAAGAACAGGCCAGAATGAGTCCTGATCTTAAAGAATAACGCTTCAATAAATAGCTCTTAAAAGAACCATGTTTTTAAACGAGGTGTGTAAGTGTGAATAATCTTTTTAAACAAAACTTGACAATGTAATAGTTCAGTGAAAAACTGAATCCAGCATCCACCTCTTTATTAAGGTGGCGCAGATTTATTGATGTGGTTTAGATCACAGACTTATTGTCGGCTATTAAAAATAAACAAAACTTCACCATTACAACAGGTCTGATATTTACAAAGAAATTGTAAATTAGAGAACTAATCCTTACTGAAAGTCTATGGTGCCTTGATAAAGAGCTGGACATGGTTTGAACAAATTGAGGGAAGTTTTGGCAATTCATTTTTATGGAAACGATTTGGGTTATTAGCTACTGTCTTCCAGTGTTTGTTAGCAACACTCTCCTCACAGCTCTAGTTCTGCACTAAAGAAGCAACATTTGGTCTCCAAACATATCTTTGCTGATCAACCACATCTGGAGTAAGCGGAAAATTGTAATCTTTTAAAACACGCTGCTGCTTTTAAATGAGAGTGTAAAGAATCTTTTTACCGTTTAAAAAACTTCCACTTCATTTAATGGTTCTCTGTAGAACTTTTTAATTGGCATAGAGCTTTTACATTATATGGAAGTTATTTAGATATTAAAATGTTCATCCCATAAATGTCAAGGATTAAATTTAAAAGATTCATCACATATATGCTTCTTCAATGGCATCATTCAGAGAACCTATTGTGGGACCTTTTTTTCCAAGGATGTGGTATGAAACTTATGACAGTGAGGAGTTATGCAGTTTTGAGAGTGAGAAAGTGAATTTTGGACCTATATACCTACAGTTAAAATCTGTTTTCAGGAAGGACTGCAGAAAAGCCTTTGATTTTTGTAGTCTAAACCCTATTAGCACAGTATCTTTGGAGTATCTTTTAAAGTAGTCCTCCCTATATGAGCTTATAGCCTCTCGATTACATGAAAAACACACACAGACATGCCCCAGGGAGGAAGGTCAGGAGGTCAAGCCCCACATGTTTCAGCACAATTGATTCCCTCCCGCTGCACACCACTCCAGCGGTATACGTTTCTCCATAGCACTGACCGTCCCTGCAGGACTGAAGTGTCACTTCACTCAGATTTTCCTCTCTTTACCTTTTCTTATGCCATCCTTCCTCTTCAGCTGTTAGTTGCCTCTGGAGTAACAACCGGGGGCAAACAAGGTAGGGTCCTCTCAGCACTCAAGCAGTAATAATAGACATACATGATGCACTCATCTATTCCTGGAGAGATGTGCATTGTCAACGTTTGTTTCTATGAGTGAGATGAAGAGGTGGGGGGCAGTCTGAGCCCAGATGGAATAAAAAGCCTGCCCCCTCTTTTAGAGCCCGGCCTCTCTGCTGTTCTCCTGGCTATGGGAAAGCTGTGGGAGCAGCTGCAGGAAGACTGAAGGCTATATTTAAATAAAAATGAAAAATGAGCGAGGGGAAGAGGCAGCGGGCCCGAGTCTTGGCAGCGCTGTTACTACTGTGGACGAGAAAAAGAAGAGGGGGGAGCGGTGGAGGGAAAACAGTCCAGCTCCTGCTCCCCTACAACAGTCACCACTGTCTGGCCAAGGTTAAGATTGCTTGAGGAAAACTAAGAAGCACATTTAAAGCACTGACAAGGAAAGTGATCTTAGTCCTGGCATGTAGTGCTGGCATTGTATGATTTTAAGTGCTAAAAAAAGCCTGCCCCCAAACAGTCTACGCTCCGTGTCTATATATAGTATTACACAATGGAATTTTCATGCCTTTCACCCGTGTTTCTAAACTAGAAACAGATGTATATATGCATGTGAGAAATGTAATGTGGACTCAAAACTTCGTACAGGATCACTTGAGAATAGCGTCTGTAACTCAATGGAATATACCTGAATATGCCTTAGTTTTACCAATACAGATGCAGAACCACGTTCCTTAAAGAACCTTCTTATAGAAAACGTTTTTAGTCAGATGTGGAAGTGTAACATTTAAAGGAACCTGCACATAATGCAATTCTACAGTAAATGTTTTTTTGCAAGAACCCTGTGTTCATGGTTAAGTGGGTTTCTACATGTCAGAGAGCACAGTGTACTAAATACAGTCTTCCTATCAGTTCTTGGTTTGAATCTAGAAAAATCTTTAACTGGTAGATTGTTCTCTTATGTAGAATCTTTTTTTCCATATTTGGCTCTTTAACCACAGAAAGATTCTATAGAAAACCAACACTGTTTTGTTCCACAGATCCCTTTTTTGAACCTTCCTGTTTCAGGGTATATCTTCAGTCCTTGTTTTAAATGATTTCCTCAGTGATTCCTGTGATCTTACCACATTGCTGTGGAGGCACATTAAGTTATTATCTCATGGGATGATAACGAATAGTGTAAATACACGGACTCCTCTCCCACACAGTCAATGTGAGGTTGCTATGTTTTCTCTGAACAGACAGAATTTTAATAAACACAGGGTCTCCACATTCCTGGCCTAGGGGCATTTGGGGTACTCAGTAGTAATGAGACTGTCTCAGGGTCTGGGGGCAGGACCAGCAGGAAAGACGAGGGCCAACAGGACTGTGGGCCCTTGGGGTCTGGTTAAGATCACGTGACAACCTGTACCAGACGGCTGCGAAGCAGGGGGATTTCCAACCAGGCTATTATTGTAGCTGACAAGAAAACGGGTCTTATTGCATGAATCAGAGATCCAAGATACTGCCCTCTCATGGCTTGTCTTTAAATCAGTCAAATCCTGTCCAAAAAGAAAAGGAGGGCTTCTTCTTTTGCACTTCAGTAGGGGGCAGCCAATGAGCTCGTTTCTGTCTCAATCACTGTTTCTCTCTAGGACCATGACCCTTCGTGGCAAAGTATCTTCTACTTATTTAGGTGTAGGACCCCTAAGACATGTAGCAGAACAGCCTTCTGAACCATGAGCTTATTCTTCAGGAACTACTAATGAATAAGAATAGCTTAATACTTAGTAAGACTTGTAACTACTTTGAGAATTATATGGGGGTTATAGAGGCTGAAACCATTCATTTCTAAAATGTGCACATAAACCCAGCTCTACTGTAGCCTTATAAGTTAATGTTCCAACTTGAATAACTACTTCAAGCAAAAGCGTGTCACCACATGCAGATAACCCAAATATTATTTTCATCTGTTGATGATTCAAGAGAGCAGGGTTCACCAGCGATAGGATCAAGACCTTCAGAAGAATGAGGATTGGAGCACATGGCCTCTTGTAACCTGTTTCCTTCTTTAGTGTGATTTACTGTGATGCTTTTCTAAGTGCTGCTCTTTTTCCACCAGGGGGAGAACTAAAATAGGCAAATGTGCAACTATAAAGATCAATCACTATTACATGAAATAATATTAAGTTATATGAAAATATAAAGAAAAACTGAAGGCAAACTACATTTCCATTATATTAACTGAAACAAAAAACTGCTTTGTTTTAGTAGTGTGTGTGTATATATATAGCGACAATAGGTGTAAATGAATATAGACCTTCTCTGCGAGAAAGTCCTCTGTGTGTGTGTGATGTTGTCACAAACAACCTTTTTGCAGTTCTTGTGTTAAAATGGACAGCGTGAAAGGTGCTGAATAAAGATGAAAGTAAGATTGCAAGATCAACTGTGATGAAGTTACAGGTAACCAAAGATGTTTAATTTCAGCGGGACTTTCACTCAGTTCACAAACAACTATAATACTACTGCAACACTACAGGCAGCGGGGTTGTCTTTGTAATTCACAACTGCAGTAATAAAAGTTATAGAGTTGTTCACCCACACAACTGTATTCAAGGCAATTTAAGTCTGTTCTCCTTCACTAGAGGGAAATATGCTAAGTGCTGAGAAGATCCCATGGTTCACCTGTTGCTAAGAATTCATGCATTAGGGAAACTGCTGTGGGGAAAGACATTGTGGGTAAGAAGTTTTTAAAAAATCAGAAATCCTAAAAAAATAGTACTAATACTGTTATTTCCACCCACAGGACAGCCTTACATTATTGTTTGTGAATAGTATCATCATTGGATGTATACTAAAACTGAAAACAGAGATGAAACATTAATAAATTAACAGTTTTTCTTTTCACCTGGTTGGAAAAGGGCATGTATTTGGAGCCATGCTTAATCTTCCTCTCTCTCTGAATACATATACATTTACATACCATATACATTTCTCAAAAGTTACCAAATATTTCATAGCTTATAGTGACTAGTTAGCTTGATGCATCTACAAACCACTGCACAAAGTGACATTTAGACATAAGTTGAATATAATTTTACAAAAGACACCATTTTACAATACGTTTTACGATGCGTTTTACAATTTTAAAGAAGTTTACATGCAGTGTGTTGTAAGGCAAATATTCCAAGTTTTACCACTATTTACCCATTATAAACATTACATATAAACACACAGAAGACATGTGGGTGCTCTGAATAGTAAATACAACAGATCAATTTGTGTTGTAGATGCTGCTATCCATGGTTCCTATCACTTTCATTGTAAATAAATCTCAGTCTGTCAGTGAGTTGCTCTAATCTCAGTAAGCCAAAGAGTTTCTCTACATCTGTTCACATCTCAGAATTCATATACAGAATTCTGAGAAATCTGTGGAGTTCTTGGGTTCCCCTTTAGGATTAATAACTCCGCAGTTTAAAGTAGCACAGAAATCAGTTACTTAATATGATTCCGCCTATTAAGGTAATAAAAACGAACTCCTGTTTAGTGTAGATATTCTTGTAAATGCCTTTTTCACGTAGAAAGTTCATCTGAGTGAGGGAGAAAAAACACTGGAAAAAAACCCTTCCTCAGTGCTCCAGTACCAGTTGAAGCGTGCACATGATCCGGATCCACACACGGATTTCACCTCCAGGTTTTCAAATAACCGCCAGCGCGCTCTTTTATTTGATTGACGTCTATGACATCCAATCAGCACTCGCAAAGCGTCAAGCGTGCGTTCGCTCTCCTCCATCATCCAATGGGGAGACATCAAGACGCCATAAGGCATTTTTAAACCACCATCTTGGTAAGGTGCAATAAATTCTCCCCTCTCCATATTTTTTCGTTTTTATATTACACTCCTTCCTCGTACACGTTTAACATCGTGAGAAGATATCCATGCAACTTCAGACGGACCGTAAAACTGCTTAGTTTAAACGCTCAATTGTTTTTATATCCCGTCACGATTCGTACAGTCAGCCATGTTTGTTGTTGCAACGATAACCCGTAACCAAGAAGAAAAAAACACTTAAGATGGTTTTCGCTTCTTTAGCTGGGCTGGTCGCAATTATTTTAACATTTTGACAAAAACACGTCAATAAAATCGTTCGTGGCTCAGTGTACACGTAGTATTCTCGCTCATTCATTACTGCTGGCTTCTGGAAAAAGCCAGGGTTAACGCTACCTTTTTGTTCCTGATCTGGGATCAGCCTCGTCCTATCCAATACTCAGCTTACATACATTGGACAGGCGACAGAACGGTTCTGAGATCAGGGTAAAATGGCACCTCATGCCAACACTAAGCAGCAGCTCAGCCTTCGTCTCGCTCCACTCAGACAATAATATTTTTCTGCAAAGAGAGGCTTTGGTGAAGGGGAGGGGCCGAGAACTGTCAATCAAATTCATGAAGGAGCTCCACTAAGTACCGCAATATTATCCTTTGATCTTTGCCTATGTGACCTTGTTCACTAGATAGCAAGAAAGCCAAACAACCAAGTTAACGTGCCAAACTGTAAAATGGGAAAGTGATGCCTGACCACTTGAAATGACAAATGACATCTACTCATGATCCTGTTCTGTAGGAGATTTTACAAACATTATGTTGCACTGAATTACATGAATATGTGAAGGGTTTGCTCTCTAGTCCACGCCCTACGTGTAATAACACCTGCAGATCCAACGTAATGACCTCGAAATAGTGTTGTAGTTACAAGCTGTTAAAACAGATTGGGTTAGAATAAAGACCTTATTACTACGTCTGGTGGCTTTGACTGTCTTTACCTCCTACAAGGGAGAAAGCTAAGAGCTTGTTCTTAGTCAAGGCCAAAAAAAATGTATAGCCTGTACCGGACACTTTTTTTGAGGTGGAGGGCTCACATGAGTCGTCCATCAGAAGAAGAGCAGGCACATAAATGAGGCAGAAAGGTTCGTTTTGCAAGTGGGTTCCCTCGGTAAAGAAATACTGTCCATTGTTCCAGCCTGGCGAATTAGACACAGCCTACAGATTTTTCACCGCGTCGACCAATCAGAGGGCAGCACTCGCGAGTAGGCTCTGCCCACTCTTCTATATAAGAGGCTCCGCCGTCGGAGGAGTTCGCCACAGGCACTGAACTCAGCCTTTATCTTTATTTCTAACGCTTTCTTTGGATTCTTCCTCCTCCTCTTCTCATTTAATTTTTCCCCCGTGTGACCGCATCCCATTTTCACCTTTTTTAAGCAGAAATGGCTGACACAAAAGTCGACACCAGCTCAGAAATCTCTGCCAAGGTAAGAGGGGACTTTATCCTTCCCTTGATCCACGAAATTAATTGAGGATGGATCTGCTTAAGGTGTTTGTGGACGGAGGGGGCTTTTATGTGTACATATAATATAAATCAGGTATAAAAGACACTTTAATTGTCTGTATCTTTGTATCCGTCGACGTGGACGAACAAGGTTTAATTGAAGACTTTTTCCTTTTTTATATAAGGAGGGGAAAATGTAACCTGCACTCTGAAGTTGGGGATTTTTTGTTGCAGGGAGAGCTCAGGTTATCTATCTTTGTCTACTCTCTAACAGCCTGCGCGGGTTTCTTTGTTGCACGGGCGTTTTTCGGTTTCCTCTTTTTCAAAAAGTACCTTTACTTCATCAACAGTAATAGTAATACCATAACACCAACAACTTCTGTGTTTTGAGACGAGAGGACACAGTCGTGGTTGTCACTTTAGACATTTTACGCCCGGGTGCAGCGCCTGGTCCGGGGCTGTAAGAGGCTGGAGATCTTCTCTCCTCGTTCTGGTCCATGACAAGTTCCCCCGAGCTCCCGGCTCCTCTCAGCTCTCCGCTCGATGAATGAGGCCAGTAGATAAGCTGGCTGCTTTTAGCGCGTTATCTGTGCTCCTTTAGGACACTTTCTGTGTTGCTTTTCCACAAATCTGCCTGGTTCTCCTGGCCGGACCGTTTGGAGGGGGATGTGATTTTAAATTCTGATGCATCCCTGTTTATATGACGCATTTTTGAACTTGTGGCAAAAATGAATAAGTTGAAGAGACGAAAGAGAGCCCACGTTGGTGTTTCTCCGGGGTCTGAGTTTGATCTGCCGGTCCGACGGGCTGCCCTCCCGTTACCTGTCCTGCTTCAGCACGGACCGGTCGCCTGGAAAATAGGTTTATTTATTATTTTATATTTTTGTTTTGTTTTTATAAGCACATTATCTTCTTATGTGTAAATGAAATACAAAACCTTCCTCCGTTGACATCTCCACACGGTCGAGGCTGAAAGCCCCGACTCCGGTGGTCCGTTCCCGGATAGTGGGACTTTACAGTTCGCTTTACAGCACATTTACCTGCTGTTTACCCTCTTTTCTGACCCGGTGTAAAAGATGTAAAAGTTTGCCTCAAACAGCACATATTTGCTGTGTATGTGTGTTTTAAAAGAGAGATCCGTGTGTGACCGAGTGTCCTTTGTTGATCAGAGGCTCAAATTTGGAGATCGTCTCCCTCTCCGCTGTCCGTAACCGGCCATGCTGCTGTTCTTCTAATTTTACAGCCTATCCACGGCGGACTCATTATTTATTTATTTACCACCCCCCACACCCCCGACACACACACCTCCACAAAACATCGTGGTCCGTGCAGCCCAGCCTGGATTATTCTGATCGAGCCGAGTCCGCAGAGCCCTGCCATGTAAAGAGTGATGGAGTGAAAAGGAGGCGCTGCAGCACTTAAACAGCTTAAAGACTGAAGATTACGACCTAAATTTATTAATACGAGCGATCTGCCACATCAGAAGATATTCCAGAGCTATGACATAGGCCTGGCCTTCTCTTGAAGGTGAAAAGAAGTTTTTTTTCCCAGTTAGGTTCATAAATATATATATTTTAATTACATAAATAAATTAGTTTTAAAACAACAAATAGTTTCACTGTTTTAAAGAAATTTGCGAAAGTTATATCCATATGGTAAGAAACGGAAAAAAAAATCCATAAATGCCATGTTCGCTATTGTTCTCGCTCTCTCTCTCTCTCTTTCTTTCTCTCTTTCGGGTTAATCTACTGAGCCTCGTTCTGGGTTATGGTCGTCCCTGCTTTCTGATTGGCTGTGTAAAAATAATCTGTGGCGCTGCATGCTGGGAGCTGTAGTTTTTCGCCGGGCGTGTCTTCACTTAAACCCATGTTGTGGATTATTTACTGGACTACAAAGATCTTTGGCGCTAAAGCCACCGGCGTATCAAATTACAAACCTTCTACGAGGCGTTTTAAAATAGGCGGGGATGGAAAAGACAGGCGTCCAATAGAGACTGGGAGTCCAAGTTAGGCATATTTTGGTGCTGTTAACAAAAAAGAAAGGTTTCCAAAGTTCAAGCATTTAAGTCCCGCCCTATAAGGTAGAGAATACACTAAAGTTGTGTGTTTAATTGTCTAGGACCTTAAAGAAAAGAAGCTTGTTGAAGAGGAAGCAGAAAATGGAAAGGATGCTCCAGCCAATGGAAATGCAGTAAGTTTTTCCTTGAGTTTCTCTGGATTTCCCTCAGACCACAAGACTGGAATTTAATACTTGCGAACTTAACACTAAATATTAAACAATAAATGTTAGTGGTTTTACAAATGCTGTATTATGAAAAAACAATGTCAATGTTTCCTCAGGACAATGAGGAAAATGGAGATCCGGAAAATGAAGTAGAGGAGGAAGAGGATGATGTTGGAGAGGAAGAGGATGAAGAAGATGATGGAGAGGGTAACTCATAGAGTTATTATTATCTATAAATTGTTATTACCTGCCTGTGACACAGTACCTTCATCACTGTGCATCTGTAACTTTGCTGAAGCCCCACGTGTAGCACTGCATGTTTGCACGCCTGTCTGACCTAAACTCACAATGTTGCAGGTGATGATGATGAAGAGGATGATGAGGCAGAGGGCGGTACAGGAAAAAGGGCAGCTGAAGATGATGATGAAGAAGTAAGGGTTTTTGTGAGGAGTATTTTTTAGTTAACATTGCTGTGTTTTTTTGCAGTGTGTTCTCATTCTGTTTGCACATTTTTCAGGATGACGTTGAAACAAAGAAGCAGAAGACGGATGATTAAGAGGGAAGCCTGCTGAACATCCTTTCAACCCTCCTCTCCTTATCTCGTCCACTGGGGGAAGACAACAATGTGGTCATCATCAAGTAGAGTTCAGCATCTGTGTACACACACCTAACTGCAAATTTTGTAGAAACAACCAAGACTTCAAAGCTCTACCTTCTTACAAAATACTTTAAAAGGAGAATTTGTTTGTATTTTTATTTACATTTTATATTTTTGTACATATTGTTAGGAGGTCAGCCATTTTTGACAGTGATCTCTGGTTACCAAACGGTGCTTTGAAGTTGAAGCCTCTCTATGAAATAGATTTTACTTGTGGTTTGACCATGTCATGTTATCTCAACTGAAATTGTAAAAAATCAAAAGCAGTTTAATTCAAAGCATTCCAGTACTTTGTGTATGTACATCAGTTGTACCATACGTAGTTGGTTTGTATGAGATGGCAAGGCTGAAGAAAAGAATTTTCTTTTCTTACTTGTCTATTAAATTGCTATCTATTGTGGCCTGTTTGATGTATGTGTGAAATTGTTGTGCGACAATAAACCGAAATTTTATTTTGTGAGTTCCTAATTTTTTTTCCTATTTTTGCTTTGACTTTTTAGATCCGCTTTTAATGTTGGAGGTGTAGAGACTATAATCATGAATGAACATCATTTTCAGATATGCAGTTCACATATTTCAGAAGTATGTCAGAGCAAAATGTACATCAATGTAAATTATTCATGCCTTAAGACCTCAAGATCCGGTATAAATTATATTGCATTAAATAAATCTGACTGTGTGAATTCTTCCATTTTAATGTATACTTTATTTCTTTAGTGAAGCTTGGGCTCTCACATTGGTGTAAGTTGCTTGCAGCCAACAAAGACAAAATTGAGTGATCCTCCTCTACACTACAGCAGTGCCTAGTTTTAGTCCTGAGGGGGCGCTAAGCAGCACAGTTTCCTGCCAGGACTGTTTCTACACACCTGACTGGACTCTCCAGTGTATAATCAAGTCCTAGAGCTGGGAGGGTGCTGCCGCTGGACTGTTATTGTAGAGTATCTGCTTATTGGGCACAGTGAAATAGAAATGCTTTACACACTACTGAATTTACCTTCTCAGATAATTAACTATTTTAAAAGCTTGTTTTGATGAAAGACAACTACTGAATGAATTCCATACAGTGACTTCGTGGTAAGGATTTACAGATTAATGTGACGGATAAATTTAG
>JBBPCX010000114.1:12569463-12582767 GCA_037974365.1 Hydrocynus forskahlii
CCACTCCAGTGCCAGGCTGGTAGGCAAACTGCAGTGGGTCCAGTGATGATCTCACCATAGGCCGAAGCTGAGCCAGGGCCAGCCGCTCCAGGGTCTTCATCAGGTGGGATGTCAGAGCCACCGGCCTGTGTGTGTGTGTGTGTGTGTGTGTGTGTGTGTGTGTGTGTGTGTATATAAATATATATATATATGTGTGTGTGTGTGTATATATGTATATGTATAATATAAAATTTGAGAAATGAGATGAGAGTAAAGTACACTTGACTTATGATTTGTTGATTTAGAAGAATCTGCTCAGTTCCGATATCATGCTCTCCATCATTTGAGTCTGCTCAGTGGGCACACACATGCTGCGTTGACTTGTCTCGTGCTCAGGCACTAGAAGAAGTTGATTGTGCGCCACACACACATGCACACACTCACTCACACACACACACAAGCGCCAGCGCTGGTGCTGAAGCATAGGGCTGAAATGACTCGCAGGAGACGGTGAATGCTGCCTGGATGCTGAAGCATGGACTGCTTATGCATAGTTACCACTAAGGTAAGTGAGAACAGATGCAAGTGGACAAGTTTTCTCATTCTCAATGGCATTCTTAATCCTGCCGTGGCGTCAGGAATGTGAAGTGAAGGCTACTTGGTTTTGTGGGAACTGGAGCACATTGGGTATCAAGAGCTGCTCTCATGGAGTGGATTGATGAAATTCTGTTCTTTTTCAGTGCACTTTATAGTGAGCTATGAAGTAGTGGTGTATTTTTAAACAGGGAGAATAGAAATCTTACATAATGACATTTAGATTTGCAGTATGTGAACATGTTAGTGGCATCATGATTTGGGCTGTGTGAACATGCATAAGCAGTAAATGCGCACTGTAAATGCCTGTAGTTTAGGAAGAGATGCTTTTCTGTCCTAGCTCTGAGTATTTGGGTTGATGGCACATTTTCCTCAGAAACAGCAGCACCTCTCACAGGGCAGACAGAATGCCCAGAGGAAGTCCAGCTGTGTTGATAAAAAGGGTACCTCTATTTCTGCTAAACTTTCTGTGCTGTGTGCTACTAATCTTCATTACTACCTAGAGCTGAGGTCTTGCAGGGCTTTGTTTTTCTTTTTTTTGTTTTGTTTTCTTTTAATGTTGTAGTTGAAGTGGTCTTTTGCTACAGCGTTACCATTTAAATGCTTCCTGCATTTATCATTCATGAGAATTCATTCATGGGCAATAGGCTGGAAAACATTTTCTGAATGATTTGGTGATTTGTTCTAAGTACTATGAGTAGCAGTCTAAAAGTGTGGGATGAATCACTGTGGTTATATCTGTTATCAGAGTTTTCAGGTGTGTAATTCAGCTCTGCTCACACCTACTTATAAGGCCTCTTCAGAATATGATAAGGGGGTGGATTTGTAACAGATATAATTTAGTGAGAAGACTGCTCAAGTAGGCTACTCCGGAGAGAGCCTCTAGTGTGCCCATTCGCACATGCACATTAAATATGTAAAGGATTGATTTTATATAATGTGCACCAAGTGTGTTTGGGTCTTGGGTAGTGAGTCATGCTTGAGTGTGTGCAAGGGCAAAAGAACAACATTTGTGCAGCCACAGAGGCATGCATGTAGCCCAGCGCAACCCCCCTGGGCCTTACCGCTCAGATTCTTCCTTTAAAGTCCTCCATGCCTGACCTTCCACCGGCTGCTTCCAAATTTCCAAACACTTCATCCAATCGCATGTTGACCCATATTCCTGCAGCTTCACTCATTGCTGTTTCTTTCTTGTCTTGTCCTGTATATGTAGATTATATAACCAATAATTTGTATTAAGTTAAGAGGTACATAAGAAAGGCGATTAAAAGCATCTTCTTGTTGCATAATTTGTTTGGTTAAACCCAGTTGTTAAGAAGAGGAGAGCGTGCTTCCACAGTTTGCATCTCAAAAGCATTGGCAGTGCTGACAGAACAGATGTGCTGTGCCCTTGGTGAGATTTAACACCCCCTGCCATTAGTTTGACTTTACTGAGTGGTTTGCCCTTTTCTCAGCCATCTCTGGGAAGTGTAAAATGCAGAGACTTTCATTAAGATGCCATTCCACAGAATTATTATTATTATTCATTTGTTTTACACGAATTGAAGTGTTGCTGTTAAGTAACAATGAACATGCTTTAGGACGATACAAGCAATTGTTACATTTGTCTGGATGTAATCAATAAAAGTGGAAGAAGTAATGTTTTTGTTAAAACCTAATGGAAGTATTGAACATTAAATAGGCTATTGCTTAGCAGTTATTGGGTTCAACTAAAACTGACAGGGAGTTAATTAGATTTGAGTGGTCCTGACAGTCATACTACTGACCATATCATCAGTCATGGGTAATGACAAACATACACATTCTACATGGAGCTCTTTTTCATTCTGGTTAGTGGAGTGCAGTCCAGTCTTCAAAACAACTATAATTTGAAAATGATTACTTCAAGATACATAGTTTGTCCACAATATCCAGACAACTCTTCTGAGTTCATCTACTTTAAGGTGCATTGGCATCACAGGCATTCTGTTTGCCTGGTCCGGCTCTGTAATAACACATTGCCAATAGATTGAGAAACTGGAGCAGCTGCATGTGAACCTAAGGTCATTGTGCCCAATGCCAAATGTCAGTCAAAGCAGGGTTTTCCAGCATTAGTCCTGGTCTACCACTACTTTTCACACTTTTTATCACTAGGTTGCACAGTTTTTCATGTTCCCTGATCCAGCTGAGGATTGCGTTCATAACCCCTTAGTTAAAGTAGGTGTGTTAAAGCAGGATCAGGACTAAAATGTGCTGGGCTGTGGTCCTCCAGGACCAGGGTTGGGGAAACAATAGGCTAGCGAGATTTTATTGGACTGTGCAGTGGAACTTTTTTTTTTATTGGTCTCTGGAGTGATCGTCCCTTCTAGGACCTTTGGGAGTGGTGTTTGCGCTCCAGATCCACTCCTCAAAATCAGTGGCTGGCCTAATGCTCCTGTGGCTGACAAACACCCTTGATTTCAGGAGAACCCTTACTTGGATTATTTGATTTAATGCAGCCACAAGAGCAGTAGCTAGGCGTTAGGTCAGGTACTTATGTTGTAGGATTAGTTCTGGATTACTAATGCCTCTTTAACTTCACTAACATCAGGATCTGACCTTACTAATGCTATTGTGAATAAAATCAGGTCATCACAGCAATGTTCCAACATCTAGAGGCTGTTATTTGCTGCAGAATTCAGAAGAAACATTGGATGTGCTGGTGTCTACAAACCTTTGGAAGTTCAGTGTGTCTTTGACCTGGACAGACTTTGGAGGGTATTTTTGTGAAATTTTATGTGGAGAATTTGAATTGTCCATCTGCTTGTGGATAGTCCTCTCTGGTTTGGGTTTTAAAGCTGAATGGTGAGTGTAATTTAAGCATAAGCTCGGCTGCCTGCTCTGTAAAAGTTTGAGTTTTATCACTGATGGGCATTATTTTGTGCTGGAGTAATCTAAGAAAGAGCACTTAATTGGTGAAGAATTAACTACAAACTGTCTAAAACTGGTGCTCATTCCAGTGTCAAACACAAACAGAAATTGTATTTTAAATTAACTTTGACAGTGGGTTGTTGCAGCTGTACCTCCATTTTCACTGAAATCATAGAATTGCCACACTTGGCTTCATTTGGAAGTGTGCACAGACAGACAAACTAATCTCTCATGTTCAGTGGGAAAAGTGGCCTAGTGACACGGCCACACCGTGGATAGAGTACTTTCCAGTACTATTTTACCAGTAGTTGGTTGCATAGCGAGTCAGTTACTTGTGTCTCTTTTTTTTCCTCCTCATGCTCTGCACATTTTGGTTTTTTTTTTTCTAAACCACTAATGCACAGTCCAACTATCCAGCTAGTTAATAAATCCTTCCTGAGCAGAACTGGCATTGTTGGAGAAGGAAAAAACCAGGAGTGTTCCAGGCCAGGAGTGTTCCAGGAGCATGAATCAGCACTGATGTTGTTGTGTGGTGGACAGAGATGTTTTATTCACTTAGATTTTAATGTCTGATCAGCTTTTTTTTTTTTAAGATTAACTACAGGTATTACTGAGAACTCTTTGTGCTCCTGATCTAACCTTCATATTTTTAATTTCCTAAGTCGATAGTTCCTGTGCTATAGAGAGAGTAAAAGTTTCACACTGCGTGTACCTTTTAAGCTAAGAGGCTTAGCATTTATCCCTTAATTGTCTTTGGAAGAAGGGACCTATTTTTGACAGGCAGAAATTAGAATAGTCCTTTTATCTTTGTCTCAGTCAGGTGCTGTACAATTCAGCGCAGTAGCTACCGGAGTCATCCTTCAGCAGGCATTCATGGTCAGCCATGTTAATTTTGTGTTGAAAAGTCAAGGAGACGGGGTCACTGTGTGGAGCAGCTCTGGGACAGGCTAGACCACAGTGCCGAATGGAGGACGCAGGAGTGGGGCAGAATGTAAAGTATCGTATTAAACACTTTCTTTGTGTGTGTTTGTGTGTGTGAAAGTGTGTGTCGCAAATAAGTTTTAGTAAGGCCCATGACTTTTTTTTTTTTTTTTTTTTAAGGACATAAACGGTGTGTAGACCTCATACCAGTCAGTTAAGGATGTAAAAATGGTTTTTACAGTGCTGATGCAAGCACTTCATCTGAGAGGTCTGTGAATCTTTTAAATGAGGACAACCCGAGACCTCCTTTTTCACAGGAAAACACATTGCAGTTATTGGAATGAATAATTACAGTAATCAGAGACTTTTAAGTGTAAAATAAGTGCACCAGGATCAAATTGCATTAAAATGCAGGTCGATTTGAGTGAGTGACACTGTGAGGAGAAAGCGGTGCAGAACTGTTCTAGTTCGGAGGTGTGTGTGTGTGTGTGTGTGTGTGTGTGTGTGTGTGTGTGTGTGATTTCTTGCTGAATCTGGGTCTCTTTAGAAGTCGCTCTGATCAGATCTGTTCCACACTCCTGCTGCTCCCAGCCTGTTCCTTTCAACACAACATACTGTCAACTAAATGTGGAGCACAAGTTGACATTTTTTTAGCTTGTGCAGCTCAAGAGCCTCTCTGGGAGACAAATAAGCACAGCCTGCAGGGGCACATACATTCTAGTAGATGTTGCAGGCTGGTTTCTCTCATTTCACAATGTTAAGCACATGTGATCCTACACAGTTCTTGTAAATATACTTGCTGTGATTTGTCTACAGATGTCGACATTGTCAGTTATGAAAAATTATAAATTTTTAATGTTGCCAGCCCTTTATTAACTTCTGTGGTAAAATATTTGTGTGATACTCGGGCACTCTGACAGCTACAGTACTCTGTAAGAAGAGTTTAGCGCAGTATGAGTTCTGTTGTTTTGTAGCACCACGATAGAATAAAGTTATACTGGCAGCAGAGGAAGAGGAACATAAGAAGGCATAATTGTTAGGTTAGTCAATAGACTAATCAGTTATAAGAACTACCTTTATTTGCATTTATTCCTAGAGGATAGGGAACAAATTCCATATTTTGATTTATTTACAAAAACCAGTGTAAACCAATGTAAAACGTATGTATAACTTATAAATATATTGCAAACATAGTAGTAAACCCTTGATGTGAATAAATATATTTGCATTATTTTTGACATTAATGATTTACATTTTTTTTGATCATCATAACATAACAGGCTCACATTTTAATTAATGTTTAAAGTAGTATGTAAAATATTGATAATGTTTCACTATTGGAATTGCATTAACAAATCAATCGGTATATTATGCAGCCTTTCTTGTGGCTCTGCTTTTATGTTACTCCCGACCAGACTCTTGAACTTTTATGTCAGGGTGTTTTTTGGGGTAGCGTGGAGTGAGCAGAGGTGATTTGTTTGTGTATGTTTCTGTGAGCTATAGTGTCCTTAGCTGTAAGGGTTAATGCAGGTAGGAGTGTGAGGTTAAAGTCAGTACAAAGTGTGTTGGCATGCTGATCACACTCTTTCTTCTCAATGAGTCACAGGCTTCCTGCGGACACATATGAAGGATTACTCACACCCCCTTACACGCACACACGCATTTGTCTCTCTTTCGAACTCCTCCACTCGTATACGCACAGCGTGTTATCTTCACACACTCAGAGCCATGTGCTGGGATGCTGTGAGGGAGTGGGCTGTGGCTGAGAGGTGTGGGGACTTCCTCTCTGCTTTAATGAGCTCCCAGCTGCCCGGTCTTTCTTATGCTGCTGTTTTCTGATCTCCCTCTGATTTCTCTGGAAAGAGAAAAGGGGAGTGAGAACTGAGGTTTTTGTCCTTTATCCCCCAGGGGAGCTGTACAAGTCATCACAGTGCTCAGTCCAACAACAGGCCATGCTCTTATAGTTCAAAACACAGTGTTGAGCTGCACAGTTGCCAGAAAAAGATCCAACTTGCGTGAATATGCCCGTCTATGAATAGCATTAGTTAATAAATTGCGTTTAACTCTAGATATTTTTTCAAAGAACTGGAGACTCTTTTTCCTGTTTTTTTTTTTTCTTTCTAGAAACCAATAAGGTTACAAACGGTTGAGTGAGAATGTATAATGGAGTAATAGTTTATTTATATAATAGTTACATATACCTTGCATTCTGCAGTTATTTTTAATCAGGACATCTACCGTATAGGTGCACTTTGCAGTTTTAATATTATGGACTGTAGCCCATCAGTTGCTGAGCTCTTTATTAGCCACCAAATGCCCAATCACCAATGGAAAGGGATCACAACAGGACCTCCACTAAATAGTTATGTAACATTGTAATTTGTGTGGTGCTGGTAAAAGTATATTGTGTGCAGCGATATTGCTCAGTGTCACTACAGGGTTGAGAATAGTCAACCAAAAATATCCAGCCACAGCTATACCTAGTATGGTCCACTGCCAACTATCATGTCCATGGTAGTCCTGTGGTCTTGTTGTAAAGAAACGGTTAATCAGTGTTCTTTAACTACTAACTGTTTTGTGACATGCTCATGTTAAGATAATCTGTGACAGTTTCTCCCAGTAAATATCAATCCAGCTCTGCCAACAGAGGTTCATCCTTGTCATTCTTTTTGTTCAGTTTCTGAGACATTTGGTTTGTCTCATGGTTCAGCTTGACAATAATGTAACCAAATTTAAGAATTTTGGTTATACTTAGGTTTAGTGTTAGATATGCAAAACTCAAACCAGAAAAGTTTTTAAAAAGAGTTTAATAAGTTGCTGTTTCTGCAACAGACCTCTGTGTTGCACTAGAAGTCAAGCTACTTGCAGTTTTGTCTTTTTTTTTTCTTTTCATCTCATACGAAAATGTGATCAGATGGGAATTCCAGACTATGTCCTGCGCACACCAATCGGAATCTACAGTTTGAAGAGTGAGCTTAGCTCTGTACCTGTGCATCAGTTTACATCTCATGCATTATGAGCCTAACTACTGCAACCAGATTTCGTATTCAATTTAAAACCATCACTAGCTAGTACATGGTAACTAGATACCTACAAAATACACAGGTGTAGTAGGTGTTTCTGATAAAAAATGACCAGTGATACGAGGTACCTTACAACTCAACAACCTAGTATATTTAAATAAAATCTCACTTGTGTGTCCATGTAACATGTCCAGTACCACTTCTACATGAAAAATCCCATATGTATATACGGGATCAAAGTCTTTGTAGTGCTTAGCACTCATAGCCTTGCATTCACTTTTGAGGAGATTTTTTTTTATCTTCGCAGTTCTAAGACACTTCTCCAGTTGATCTAATGAGACACCTGTGGTGGGGCCCAAGGCAGACGCCCACCCTGGTGTCTGTGCACCCGCTGGCCTGAGCAGAATTAATTACCTGTCAGAGTATGAGTGTGTTGAGCCATAATGTCAGTGTGTCTTGTGCTGCTGGCTATTGTTCTCAACCTATTTTAAGTATCATGACTGTCCCTGTTTTGGTGGAGAAGAAAGGTTCATAAAAAGTCACCTGAAACTGACCACTGTGTTCAGAGATGTGTGCCGTACTTGGTTGACTTACTACGGAATTCTGCCTGCTGTCCATTATGACTGAATACTTTTCAGCAAATAGCTATCAGTTGTATTACTTTCTCAGTGGGTGACATTGTTCCACTGTAGATACTATCCCATCCTCTTCTACTCCCTGCTGAGCTGCAGAAAGGAATCTCTGTGAATTAGTAAAGCACTGGGAACCCAGCAGAGCTGCTTTTCAGGTAGAACTGCCCATACCCATCCTTTTATTTCACCGGGTCAGCACCAAGACATTTCTGGTTTCTTGGGTATTTCATGAGTTTCGTCAGTACTTCTGCCACACTGAAAAACTGCGTGTATAAGGGTGGATGATACGATCATAATATTACATCCTGATGCTGGAAAGTATTTTTATGATACACTGAAGTTTTCAAAACTCAAACAACTGGATAATAAGTAATGGGATGGTAATGAGTGAAATAATAATGGCAAGTGGTGTGGCGGGCACAGTACAAACTGTTTTTGAATAGAACTTTTCCTCTCTTCCTCTGTCCGTGTTCAGTGATGGTGTGTGCACCCATTGCATAGCTTTGGACTCATTTCGTATAGTACATGCTTGTTATGTTATGATGTGTTAGAAGCAGGAAAACTGGGCAAGAGTAAAGATATAATTAACTTTGTCTTGACATGGTCATGGTATCTAGGGCTTATGGATGTGCACGAGAAGTGAATGCTAGCCTGCCTGGTCCAGTTCCAGCGAAGAGCTACTGTGGCACAAATTGCTGAAAAAAGTTAGTGCTGGCGGTGATGGCGCAATGAAAGAAGGTGAACTGGTCTGATGAATTACTTTTTTTTTTATTTAAAACATCATGCGGACAGCCGGCTGCCTGTGCATCGCTTATCAGGATCAGAGGTGGCACCAAGATGCACTAGGCAAATAATGGAAGTGGATGGAGGCAGTGATATACCTTAGGAAACCTTAGGTCCTGGCATTTTTGTGGGCGTTACCTTGACACAAATCACCTACCTAAACATTGTTGTCAAGTCTCTTCCCATGTGTGTATGTGTGTGTGGCCCAGGACCTTCAGTGTCTGTAGGACAGTGTTGACCATGTTCTTTCACTCTGTGGTAGCGAGTGTGGTGTTTTTTGGGGCTGTGTGCTGGGGCTGTGGGATGAAGGAAGTTGATGCCAACAGGCTGAACAAGCTGATCAAAAAGGCACGTTCTGTCCTGGTGTTAGACTGGAGACTCTGGCGGAGGTGTCTAACAGGAGAATGCTGAAGAAGCTTCTCTTTGTCATGGACAACCCCTCCCACCCCCTCCTTGATAGACCATTGGAGCACACAGCAAAAGACTCATCGCCTCTAAATGCAGGACTGAACGCCACAGGAAATCCTTTCTGCCTGTGGCCATCTGTTCCGAAATGAATTTTTGCAATATAGAACTGTTTAATCTGTGAATTGACAATGTTACTAAATGTAAATCTCATCCCTTCATCATCTCCTCCTATTGCATTTATTTTTATTTTTACGGCTTTAACACTAAGTCACGTCTGTAAACGTTTTTGCACTACTGATCTGCTGAACACTAAATCTTACACACAGCAATGTCAGTGTTGCACTGATATTTGTTACAGCCATGTTCTTGTCATTGTGTTGCATTGTTTATTGTCTTTTTTATTCTATTGTCTAATCTTTTATTCTTTCTTGTTGCACTGGGCTTGCTATTGACAAAAGAATTTGCCTTGGGATGAATAAAATTATTACTTATCTTATAACAAGATACACTGCGCATCAGATACACATATTAAGAGTTTCTGCGGAATGTGTGCTGTCCTTCGTGACTGACTAGTTGACTCTGCATGACTTTTCTGCAAATAGCAATCAGTCTTATTAGTTTCTCAGTGGGTAATGTTGTTCCACATGAGATACTGTCATCTCCACTTCCATTCCCTGCTGAGCTGTAGAGAGGTATTTCTCTGAATTAGCACAGCAGTGGGAACCCAGGAGAGCAGCTTTTCAGGCAGAGGAACCTGTTTTCCTCCAACTCAGTGGTAAGGGCTGCTAATGATAATTGGTAAACAAGAAGGCTGTTTACTGATACAAGCATTAAGAACAGTTGGTTAACATCATTGTCCCCAATGTTGCAAGGTCCCCACGTTATGTATGTATCGTGATTTATGCATCAAATATCCTAAGTCATGCTTTCCTATGTTATCCACCCTCGACATGTGTGTTAGCAGCTCTGGCCAGGGTAATGGAATAAAACTCTTACATGAGGTCTCCTTTATGGGAAGTCTGCATGCCAGACACTAACAACAGACAAACCTAATAATTAAATGGTCTGTAACAGACAAACCTAATCCAAACTTGCAGTTGTCCACAACATGACCTAACAACAAAACATTTCCATGTGATTTTCCTGATCCTCTTGATTTAGCACAGTTTTACCAGAAACACGTTTTGAATACTAAGGCTATGTCGAGAAACAGCCCCAAGGAAAGATTAAGGCTGTTTGAATACAGTCATGTTCATCATTTAGACACGCATGTCCGACAGCAACAGTTGGTCTGGATTTATTGCTGAGACCAATTTTAAACTGGGTGTCTGCTCGTCTGGTCTGGGTTCACGTAATTGCCAGTAGCTAAATCTGCCATGAGTTTGTTGAGGGCGGCTGAAGGCTGGCTGTCAGCAACTCTCTGCCTGTCACGGCCACATGGCATGGCTGGGTGTGTGCGCTCTGGGCCCAGCCCAGCAACCTATTTTTATGGCCTTTAAAAGTGCAGCCAATCCAAACCGAGTGTGGCCGGTTGTCATAATGTCTCTTGTGCGTGGATCCAGATGCCATAAGCAGGCTTCATTCTTTATGATCTTAAAAAAGGACTACTGACTACTGACAAGTTTAACTGACATTGAATATTTTACTGTATCATATCAGTGGTTACTCAGTAGGCCCAGTGCATGTACAGCACAAGTTGGCCAAATTTTCTAAGAGCACATTTGTGTAGTCTGTTAGGAGATGTGTGCTGATCAGTTTGGGCAGTAACAAAAAATGCTTTCACTGGAGAACATCTCTGCATACTACAATTTAGTTGACTCCTAGTCTCATTCTGGGTTTGCAATTTTCAACAAACCAGAAAAGTTGCATTATTTTTGCATAGATTTTTGTAACTTTGCTAATACTTGACATCGCTATATATAACAATATACACTCTTAGTAACCAGTTCTTAGCAAAAATAAGCAAACAAACACACTATGTGTATTTGTTCAATTCAGATTCATCAGAAGCTGGCAAGTCACATATTCTCAGAAATATTTCTGCGCAATGAAACAAAATGTTCCAAGCTGAGTCAAATTTGTTCCTCAGGTGTTTTATTTATTCATTCAAAATGCAGTGAAACAACCTCGACAGGTTGCCAGTCCATCACAGGGCAGACACACAGTCAAACACACTTACAACTAGGGGGCAATTTAGCATCTCCAATTCACCTGATGTGCATGTTTGCAGACTGTGGGAGGAAACCAGAGTTATTTTTTCATTTGTCTTGAATTAATTGCAGTTAATTCCGTGTAATAGTTTCAATGAAAGCACTGGCCATTGTCAAACATTTTTCAATGCATAAGTACACTGTACATGTATTAGTCTTAAGTATGAAGGTAACATTAGATAAATGCTAACACAGTCAATCCTCCCTCTACAATTTTACAGCGCACCCCTTTTCTCTGAAAAACTGAAGAGAGGTAACTAAGTGAAATATAGCAAAGTCAATGTTTAATCACAGACAAAAAGTGAAATTACTGCACCTCATGAAAAAAGGCTGTTAAACATTTTAGTGCATCATTGACAGCAGGATATGGCACAACTATAGGCATTTGTAAGCCAAGTCAGCACAGTTAACTCCTTAAATTGTTTACAAATCGTTTAACTTTCCTTAAACGATTCGTAAACAATTTTTGCAGTGTAGCAGTCTGATCTATTCTGCCGTGCAAAGGCAAAAGACCGTAACATCAATTTTGGGCGAAAATGAGTTATTACCATTTTTGGAGCAATGGACATCAGTTTTATCATGTAGAAAAATATCTTGAGGCAATTTTGTTGTTTTCTGGTAAAAATGAGATGTTGTTTTGCCATAACTTCCAAAAACAGAGGGAAAACCAAGACAGAATCCCGTAACATCAGTTGCAGTCTTTTAGCTTTGTTCCGCTGCACTCTAGAACACTGGAATTACGTTACAATGAAGTTAAGGCATTCTGCCTTTGTTTTACCAAGCACCAAAGTAAAGATACTGTTTGCCGCACTGAAGTTACGGTGTTATGCCTATGTATTTTATGTAACTAAAGCACTTTTCCCACACACAATAAAATGAAAAGAAAATTGTCGCAGTGGTTATTTTCTATCTAGCATTAAGAATGGCCTTTTCTCGAGGGTAAATGATGGTGGAGTTGGCATTGAAATGCAAACACCAAGATCAAGGTAAGGATGATATGCATACATGAAAATAAAAAGATTTTCAGATATGCAATCTACTTCAGATTTTGTAAAATTCAGCTAGGATACTGGTAGCCTTGATAGCTAGCTAGCGATGCAAACTTGGGCTAACCTAAGTTACTTGACACACAAAACACAGCTGTTCCTGACCCACAAACTATAGCCTATACATGATAGACGGTGTGCCAACTGCAAGACACCATAAATTAAAGCCTGGATACTATTAACTAGTAGTACAAGTTTTCTCGTGTCATACAGAGTGGCTAGCAGCCTGCCAATCTGACACTCCACTCACTGACAGAAAGCAATGCGAGTAGCGGTGGGGACGCCTCACAATACACCTCCCTGGCGAGGAGAAAACATTTACACCACGCACACAAACCAACCCAGCAGATATAACCTCGATCGCTGCATACCTTCTCTTGAAACCTGGTCAAAATGCATGGAAAACGACATCCACTGAGAAGACGAGTTTTCAGCAAGCCCATTCGCAATATAAATGTGCTGGTTAGCCTTGTTCTCATAGAGACTAGTTCCTTACAACATCAACAGAAGTGCAGTTTAAAGACAGCAGTGTTGAATTAAATGTTTTCGGTTGGTATAGATCAGGATTTAGACTTGGAAAGGAGTTCCTGAACCTAAATCTGAGTTTTTATTCTAATTATTCTGTTCAGTCTGTACATCATCTGCATGTGGTACAAGCATATTTGTTTTGTCAGAAAAGGGTAAATGGTATTTGAGAAAGGGTGTCTACATATTACTGGTGTAGCCAAATCAAACCTGTCAAATGTCAGAAATGTAGGTGGAAGGTTATATATACAAATACAGATACACAATACAGATATACAAGTAACTTTTATATAT
>JBBPCX010000114.1:12590780-12641224 GCA_037974365.1 Hydrocynus forskahlii
AAATAATGATTTATCTGCACTGGCTACATGATGCCCCATGCCCTACCATTATCAGCCTAGTAGAGCCTTGAGGTTAGTATGGGCAAAAAGCGCTGTATTTCGGAATGCGAGGGGCGAATGAAGGTGGGCTGCTCGACAAAAGTTCATGCTCGTTATCATGTTTCAATACATCCCAGGTCCATTTCACACCGAACTTCTCCTTTAACTTACCTTGTTATAGACAAAATGGTACGTTTTTTGGTAAACAAACAAAAAGACCTGTAACAGACCCAAGTAAGACTTCGAGCACCTTTTTCAACCAATCGCAGCACACTGATGCTGTCTAGAGACAACAGCCAGTTTCTCAGGGAGCGGTCAGTGCCGTCAGTCAGAGGAGACGTGGTGTGACTGGCTGGCTGGAGAGGAGGGAGACCAGCTGTGTTTTTCTGCTGTGTGGCAGAGAAGTGGAGGATGGGAAATTTGCCCAAAGGTTTGTGGGCATTTTAAAGAGACAGAACAGTCACCCAACATTTACATTTTCACGAGGCAGCTCCCTGACTGAGAAAATGCTCTCAAAATGACATTGTGATTTTTGTGCTGTAAGGTTCACATTTAGAAAAAATATTGATTCAGTTTTAATGTATGTGGTTCTGCTTTCCCAGGCCCGTAACGGTGAAGTGAAATATTTAGTGGAAGTAATATATTTGTTAATATGTAAAAAAAAAAAAAAAAAGAAGAAAGAAATTATCTTAGCAGTATAAACGCTGGAGGTGCTTTTGGACTGTAATGGCACAGTTATGTTAATTGCTGAATCAGTAGGTCATGTGGTTTGAAATTAAATATTTTTCGGTGATTAGTGACTCTTTTATGTGAAGTTGTACTCTCTTGGCTTTCACAACCTGGCTCTGTGTCTTTGTGCTGTGGAGGTCTGGAAGCTGCATGCCTCTCTGCACTTTGATGATGTAATAACTCAACTGATTTAGTGTGGCAGGTCGGGGGAACCCAGGGAGGGAAAAAAGATAAACCCTCCCTCTCCATCTCCCTCTCTCCCCTTCCACACAAACACTCTCTCTCTCTCTCTCTAACTCTTTCTCTCTGTCTCTCTCTAACTCTTTCTCTCTCTCTCTCTCTAACTCTTTCTCTCTCTCTCTCTAACTCTTTCTCTCTCTGTCTAACTCTTTCTCTCTCTCTCTCTCTCTAACTCTCTCTCTCTCTCTCTCTAACTCTCTCTCTCTCTCTGTGTCTCTCTCTCTCTCTCTCTCTCTCTCTCTCTCTCTCTCACAGGCCATACTTTGGTCTTGATAGTGCTACATGATGAAGTACTATTGAAATACTTACTACTTCCTTTAACAGCCCAACGCAACACAGCTTAATTAATTGTGCCAATTTTGCCTGTAGTTTCTTTTGTAGACTGCAGTCATAATCCGTAGTTCATCTTATTCAAGCTTGTTCTGTTTTTCTGAAATATTGGTGGATGGTGTGGAAGTTTTTTTTTTTCCCCCCACAGTGAAAGTGAGACCTGCTTTCTTACTCCGGAACTGCTGACACTGGAACAATGTGGAACAACATGGACTCTGGAAACCTGCCTGTTTAATCTTACTTTGTCCAGTTTAGTCTACAGTCTGTTACAGAGCTCTTGACTCAGCAGCTTTGGGAAGCCATAGTGCCCAACTGCTGCTCCTATAAATTGTGAATTAATCACCTTTCGCATTTGGCCTGCAGATGCTTAAATGTTGTTCTTTTGCATCTGCTGCTTGTCTGTTTCTCTGAATGGTCAGGTAGTGTCGGAGGTCGTGGCTGAGCGGCCATGTCTTTGCGATGGCAGTTAAATCTGCTGCTAGTCTTTTTTAGGTTGTTCCTTGTGGTCCTGACTGTGTGCCTCCACTGAAGAAACTGCTCAGTTTCTGTCTGCTGGACTGTGTAATAAACCTCACGCTGCAGCGGCTATGCCCCTCCCCCTTCCTTCGCTCACCTCTCTTCTCTCCTGTCTCTCTCTCTCTGCCTCGTCTTGCTGGCTATGTGCTGTTTGGATAGTCAGCATACAGACGAGTCTCTAGCTCTCTCCGAGAGCAAAGCTTAACTGAGGCTGCCATCCAGCAGGTGGGAGAGCAGTGGCAGTGACCGATTGGTGCTGGAGCGGAAGGTCCGTCACTCTCTGCTGCCCTCTAACCCTCCTCCTCCTCTTCCTCCTCCCTCCTTTCCATCCTCAGCCTCTCAGAGCAGGGCTTCTCCACAGGCAGCATGGCTGCTCTGGAGCTGCCAGTTTTGCACCTTTCTCTGGGAGTTTACTGACCGGCCTGGCTGACCGTAAAGTGGACAGGGGCTGCGAGGCACGGGAACCTGGATGAAGGCTGCACGCCACAGAGGGAGCCGAGAGATGAGGGCGCATGTCGGGATCAGGCAGCAGGCAACGCTGGAAGAAGAAGCAGAAGCATTCGGCCGGGACATCAGTCACTGACAGACTGAAGTGCCCAGGCACAGAGAGCATGTCTCCCAGCATCAAAAACTTGGATTGCGTTTCCCCAATGTTGTGCCACTGTAAAGTAGCATGTACGAACAGCACCATCTCGCTCATGTTTGGATGCAAGGTAGGGGGAAGAAAGTAATGTTGTTTTTCTTTTCATTAATATTGAGATTTGGGATAGGTTCTCTAAATTTCTGCCCTGAATGTCAGCATGATAGTTTCCTCCTAAACCTAGACTACTTAAACTGTCCCCTTTCGGAAACTTGATAATTGTTGAGCAATGCTGAGGAATGCAAAGAAACGTGCACCAACACCACCATCTTACATATATTTGGATGTAAAGTAAAGTTTTTCATGTTGATCTCTGGAACAAGTTCTACAAAGTCAAGCCTGAACATCTGAAGTGGTGATAGTTCTCTTGTAAGCATTCCCTTGTCAGTTAGACTTGATTACTGTTGTGTGGAACTATCTTAGTGATGGATGCAGTGTATGGGGAAAAACAATGGTTTTCTTTTTCATTTCCACTAAATTTTCGGACACAACCTTCTAAACTTCACAGATATTTGTCAGGCCAGTGGTTCAAAGTGATCATGGCACTGCATGGAATAAATCTGTCAGTGAAATCGACATGTACCAAATAGGTTTGAGATGTGTTTCTTAATCACCTTTATTATTTAATGTGTTAATGAAAGCAGACTGTGGCTCTGAGACCCTTCTAGAAAATGTGAAGCTTCAGATGATTTCTGACATTGACAGATGTGGGAGCCCATAGCACTGTTCACATTTCAGCACCACTGCCTGAAGCTCTCTGCATCGCTGGTTGCCTGTAGTAAAACAAGCATGCATGCGTGCGTGTTCCATTTCTGTCATTTCTTCAGCTGCTGTAATGGGGCAGAAGGCATGCCTGTGGGACAAAAAAAACTCACAAACAGTGATCCTCTCATATTTTGCAGAAACAGAATTGGCTGCTGGTGTAGAAGATCAAACACATGCAGCCATATTTTATGAAGACGGAAGTGTGATATTAGTAAGACTCCTCATGGTAAATGTGTCTTCCTCAAAAGCCCCTTTGTTGTACTCTTCCAGTCTAGTTCAAAAGGGGGTGGCAAGTTGTTTTAGTTACATAACTGCCTAGTCCTCTGGGTATCCTAGCCCGCGTCCCAATTATCTCGACTATGCGTGATGGGGCTGTGCAAAAAATTGTCATGTTTTTCATCAACTCAGTGCGGCTTCTTAGCCTCCGTCCTGCCTGTTATTGGGCAGCTCTGCAGGCGTCAACACACATGAACCAAACAGTCCTTGCGGAACATAGCCGGTGCAAACTGCCATTCTGCCTGAATGTCTATGAATTAAGCAGAGCGCCAAAATGTCTTGTCGTGTTAAACATGTGCTGTGCTCCTGGCTGAAGGAGTAGAGGGAAGTCCCTGGTGCAGTGGAGAGTGCTCTTTGGGATGGTGAGATGTGAAGATGTGAGTGAGCCCTCATGCTCCATGTGCAGTGTGGTGTACAGTATTGGCAGCAGAGAAGCTCACCACCACATCTTCTCTGTAGAGAATGCAGAGAAGATGTGGTGGTGATTGCAAGTTTAGAATTTTCACTGTCGACCCAGTTTCTCTGCTTGCCATGAGCGATAAATAAATGAATGCTGCTTAAGGGTCTCTCGTTGATTATTGTTCACCTGCATAATTACTTAACCTGAATGCATTTTCTTGTGAACTGGCTGGACCTCTCTCTGTGTGGGACAGTCTTGACAATGCTATGTGCAGTCATTCAGTTCCTGTGGGACATAAGGGAGCATGTATTTCCCTTCCTTGATGCTTGAAAAGTTAAGTGATTAAGGACGTTTTTATGATGCAGTACCCATTCATGTCTAATATATAACAGCCTGGACTATAATATTTTGCTTCAAAGCCTTTTTCCTCAATGGCTCTCTGCTGCTGACCACTCGAACTGCTGTTGACAGGTCTGGAGCGCAATGCATTTAGCATAAGCCCCTGCCACTTGCTGTGATGTGATGTGAAACAGTCTATTTTGTGGAAGCTGAATAATAGTTTGCCACACTGCATGTTGGTATAGAGACATACATTTATTTCTTTTGCAATGCTGTGTTTGTTTTGCAGAAAAAATGGCATTCATGTGTCACACTTGCATGGATCTGTTGACATGAATTAATTGTTGATTCCTTTGTCATTCAGAAACACGTACATGAATACAGACATATACCTCAGCGATTATGGTTAAGAGGCACCAGCAGATTATCTTTATCTTTAATTATTTTAGAGGTGGAGTTGTCACCAGTATCGGCAGAATATACTAAACACTTTAATATGCTCATTTATATGGAGTATATAAACAGCCCGTTTGAAGTGTTGTGTAAAAGAAAATTAGGGGTTTAGTTTTGGCTGATTTTCAAGATGTCACAGTTGCTCTCAGAAAAGAATAAGTTGTCTTGTGCCATTTATAACGTTTTCTTGACAGATACTTAAAAAAAATCATTTAAATAATTTGTCAGCAGCCAATAGCCAAGGGAGCTGAAGCCACTCACTACTGCAGTGTAAAAAATAATTTGTGCACGTTTAGTTACTGTTCCTCAATGTGTTTGCTATAGCATGTGCTTTTCTTACTCTGAGGTCTTTTGGTGAGAGTGCAATTTAAAAATTTTTGATCATTAGTGTTTTTCCCTGGTTGTTCTTCTTCAGGCCACTTTTGGATGGTACTAACAAACGCATACCAGAAACACCCCACAAGCTTTGGAGATACCCAGACCCAGTTGTCTAGCCATCACAATTTGGCTCTTGTCAGAGTCACTAAGATCCTTATGCTTACTCATTTTTCCTGCATTCAACACATCAACTTCAAGAACTGACTGCATAGCTGCTGCCCAATAAATCCCACTCCTACACAGGTGCCACAGTCATGATAGTCAGTGTTTTTAATGACAGTCCTGGTTTTAATGTTGTGGCTGATCAGTGTATGTTTTCGAATGTACAAAGCAAACGTACCAATTTCAAATTATACTCTCACCCACAACCATGACACCAGTAGAAAGAAAAGACTGAATGACAAGAACTGTTGTGATCATTTGTGATATATTTACATATACATTTGCGACATTAAGCAGATGCTCTTATCCAGGAGTGATGTACATCAGCGCTCAAGTCGTCCCCATTTTTTCTTCAAACCTGAGAAGCTATACTTATATCAACATCGGCTATTCAACCAAGTTACTGCAGGCCAAGTTACACACCTTAACAGATCCTGTCAAAGAAAAGTCAGAGGTTAAAGCATAGGTAAGGAAAGTAGTTAAGACGGTAATTGCCCAAAGGTTTAAAAAATATATACATATATAGGGAAAAAGAAATTAGTAAGCAGCAAGAGGCCTAGTTAGTCATTCAGGTGCTCCTTGAAGAGGTGTGTCTTGAGACGATGCTTGAACACAGCGAGGCACTCCGATCAGAGACAGTTACGTTTGATTGGTTCTTGTCACTTAGTGCAATGCAGCATTGTTCATTTTCATCCCATCTTTGCCTGATATCTCAGTCTTGCGCACCCACATCTTATTTTAGCCAAACCAAAATGAACTAATCTTTAACATGTTTAAACATTGTCTTATTATTTTAATTAGGTTCTCAAATGAGCAGTTCTGCTATCTGATCTGTCAGTTATCCCATTAGATTTTTCATCCTTGCCTGTCTGTTTCCAGCTACGCAAGCTGCTTTTCCAGCCATTTCCCTGTAATGAGCTGTGCACCAGCTGCTAGTAGTCCCCAGACTGGCAGGGCAAAGTGCGGCTGGGTACTCCTGCCATGTCTCTACTGTTCTAAGTTTCCACAGTGGCAGCTGCAGGAATTTGGGAACTTCTCAGTCTGGAATTTCCTTTTCTCAGCTATCTGACTATGACAGGCTCTAGCAGGTTATTATTAAGTGGTCCACAGCCTTGTCTAGGGTATAACATACGGATAGAGCTGCAGACACTGAGAGTGGTTTTCCTGTGGAGTTATTTATTAGGTCGTCTACTCAGCCAGCAGCTTCCTCACTTCCTCCCATTAACAGGGGCTTCTTCAGCCAGTGTTCCTTTTAAATATCATTGTCAAAATCTGAATAGGTCATGCTTTTACAGCTTATCGAGATTTGATTGTTCACGTTGTTCACCTCTATGTACTTGTGCCAGTTTTTCTTAGATGAGTCACGTCGCACCAAGAATCAGTTCAGCCTTTTTTTGATGCGTGTTAAAAATATGAAATAGTTCTTTTTGTATCTGGTCAGACTTAGTCAAATGGTCATCAAAGAACAACCTATGCAGGCTATAGTGATGTTAAAGACAACCTAAGTGAAAAATCAGACTTCCATTAAAAAAAAAAAAAGTTTTTTGATGTAGCTTTCATTCAGTGATATTGTGGTTGGTGGGAGAAACCGAAACATTATCAGTAAATATGATTTTTTTCCCCACACATTGGTGCCCAGTGATTCAATAGAAAATGTTTTTAAGTGGGCAAAAGACATTACATTTTAAGAAAGTAAGTACTTTTCATTTCAATGTGATAAATCAATTTTCTTTCTCATTATAAAGCCGTGCGTGCAGCTGTGAAGCAGCCATGAAAATTTCCTCAAGGGCTGATACAGTCAGATACAGAGACAGAGGAGTCTGACCCCAGGACGTCCTGGGGAAAGTGAAAGTAACCAGTATTTCCCTTGTTGTTACTTGGTTGCTTGAAAGTAGTGTTGGCCCTTTAATCACTGTTGTTTTCCAGAACTCTGCACTTCAGAAGTGTGTCCTTAGGTGGAATGATCTCTGTTTAGTTGTCTCCAAAACCAAGTCTTTGTAAGACTCTTCTTGCGTGATTGTACCACCAACTGTGGAGGGCAGCACACACTTGCCCTAGTGTACACAAAGCTGGTGTTGTATCGTTTTGTGATGAATATGTTTAGGATTGCTCTATCCCTGGGACGTGTGAAAGACTCTGGTAAAAAGGCAGTGTGAACGGCTGAATCCTGACAACATACCGTTCTGAGAGAGAGACTGCTATTGTCTTTCTTATGAAATGGAAAAATTTTAATGACAAACTGTCAGTGTAAAATAAGACAAAGCCAACCACTGGTTTTTACATTAATGTAATTCATTTTAATTAACTAAAGTAGAAACAACAAAGTTACGTCAATAGGCTTAAGTTAGATGTACATGATTTAGTTGTTAGTTGTTGGTTAGTTGTTGATATAAGATGATTCACAGCCAAAGGAGGGTCGGCCAGAAGGAAGGAGAACACGAAGAGAGTGAGTTAATCAATCAAACAGTTTAAGTAAGCAAGTAAGTAAAGCTTTGTCATCTCAGCCATATACATATAGTACACAGTGAGATGAAATATTGTCCTCCTGGACCATAGGTGCAACATAGAACACAACAGAACAGCAGCACTCAGACAGATCAACAGTGAGGGTAAAAAGGGGCGATTACCTCTATGTTTATAAATATATCTAAGTTTACATATACTTCGCTTAAAAATAAATGTACTATAAAATACTATTGGGGAACAAATTACTATAGGGGAACACATTTTATATTGTACTATAAAATACTATTGGGGAACACTATAGGGGGGGTATATACATTATTATATATATTTACACATGCATATCTGTACATACACATTTGTAAGTAGATGATGCCCACCTTGTGAAGTTAATCTGACAACTAAACATATTTTATTTAGACAATCCTACTGACTCAGTTACCTGCATTTGTTAAGTAACTTAAACAGATTAAAACTAACGAGTGATTTCATCTTTTGGTGTTCCGTTTTGTGCGCAGTTTGGGAGATAAACAGAAGTGTAATTAATGTACTAAACCCACAACTAGACATAATACTCTTTTGGTATTGCCCCTCATGTTCTATGGAAATAAGTGGGATAGCTATTTTTTCTAAAGTTCCATGCTGGGACAGGTGTGATATTACACTATTAAATAACCTTTTTCTCCAGTTTTAGTTATGCTGTCTGCTACTTTAACAAAATGGGTTATTATATTATAAAATATGAGAACAATTGATTCCACAGATTTGGACCAATTAGTTGTAGGTCATTTCAAACTGGAAAAGGGTGTGTAGTATTCCTTCTCTTCTTTTGGAAATAATGAAAGGTTGCTAATACTTCCTGCATTACTTTCTGATTTGACAAGTTGAGGGAACAAGATGGAGAGTCTATGAGAGGTTAGAGTGAGTGTTATGTAAGAAAGCTCTTTATTTTAATTTTGTTAAGAGTAGGTTAAGTGGTTTTTGCCACTGGCAGCTTTCAACATTTTCACTTGAACATCATTCATTAATTACACAGACCACATTACGTAAAGTGTTTTAGAATTGATCAGCTTCAGCCTCTTAGCCTGTATCCAGTGAGGCGTCTCAACCGCTGCTGCCGTCCAGGGGGAATCCCACGGAAGTGTGTGAGGCTGCTGCAGATTCCACTACATTGCCTTGGGCGTGTGATGTAACAAAGGCATGCACGAGGGGAGAGAGGGGGAGGAGAACGTGGATGCATGATAAAATCCTCTATTCGGCGGAGGACTACCACATACAAACCGTCCCTCACACACCCATAATGCCAGAAACTGCATTTTTAAGTGTTGTCAAAACTTAAAAAGTGATTTACAGTGATGTAACCCGAATTTCGGTGTCAAAACACACCCCAGTCTAAGTCTCTTACCGATCCTAGCGCAGTTGTAAAATCATAAAAACACAACTGAGCCACTGAAAAAGGAAAAGGAAAACTCCCTCACTTATACGCCACGTTACTGCGTATTCTTCTGCCGCGCGCAACCAAACTAGTTCGTAGTCCGTAAGTACGAGGTTAACGGTGTAAGTCGAGCGGGAGTGAGCGTCGTGAACTCGAAACATTGTTTGTCGAGACTGTTGTAACCTGAGGATCCCCTGTAATATTAAAAGGGACCAGTCATGCTATTAAATGCTCTTGATTCCTTTTCTCAGATATTTAACTTCAAGAAAATTGGCCTTTTACCACATAGTTCTTGAGATATCAGTGCTTAATTCCAGACCAGTTAAAGCGTAATTCCCACATGTTCCAGAGTTCTGAAAGGTTTTAGTTTAGTGGGGGCGTGACTATATGAGGTCATGACCAGGCCCTCTCACCTAAAGAGAATTTAGCATCACTAGTTTTTGTAAAGAGCTTTTTCTGTTTTTTTGCTAATTAACATATTAACTCAGACAGTATTGTGTATGGTTTATGTCTCCTACCTTTTATAATACAAAAGTATTGGTTCTGCGAAGAAGTCATGCTATTAAAGTTCTGCAGTACTTGCCTTGCGATTGTGTCTCACTAAAAGTGGCCTTTACACCAGTTTTTATTCAAATTTCTTTTCAGGATCTTTGAAAACTATTTGTTTAAAATCTTTAAAAAGACTTTGTTATTCCTCTTACTGTCACAGCTATGCAAACAGTTTTGATAAATATAAATGTCTTTAGCTGAAGTGTGCAAAGGTCTTCTGTTTAGCGCCACTTCTTTGGTAGATCCCGTTCTTCTTTCTCTTTCATTCTGAAGTGCATAAAGGCAAAATTGTCTATTTTCTCACTGTTAGTGAGATTAGAGATCTGCACATCACATGAGTCTAATTCTGGGCTTTGCATCAGGGACAGGAGGGATGAGGCTAGGCTGCGTTTCTTAGAGAGACGAGAGGCAGAAACTATTTTAATTCTGCAAACAGGCAGCACTCTCTGTCGTGATGTGAGCCTCAGGTTTTTTTCTGGGCCGAGACAAACTGCGGAGTGGATTTAATGATCCCACGCTTCTATTTGCTTACTCTGTTTTCTGTTGAACTCAGCAGTAAAAGGCCACAGTCAGACATGTCCACTGCATGTGCTGTCATGTAAAGAGACATTATTCCATATTGATTGTTCTAACCTGAAAGAGTGCCCTGTCCAGGCAAATATTTTTAAACAAATATTTCTGTCTAAGGGTTCAGTGATTGGTTCAAATTGGTTTAAAATTGTATTTTATTTGTCTTTTTAAATAATAAGTTCATTTCCCTACAACTTGTATTTCTCTGTGTATTTAGAATGTTTTTCCACTGCACCATCGCACAACCGAGGATAGTATCAGCAATATCAAAAATTGGGGGCCTTTAAGTTCCTGTTCAGCTTTGTGAAACTGCTGCCCTAATGCAATGAAAGATGTCTGGTTTTGGAAAGGGGTGTAGACATCGGAACAGAGATCGTTGGTTTAATATGTTGAAATAATTGATTTTTTATTTATTCTGAATATTTTTTATAAGCAATTTTCTCCGGGATTGGTAATGTTTTCTGATTCTGATTCTAATTATTTTGCGTTAAAAGTATGGTGACTGTGCCCCTCCCTCTGTGTCCTTTTACATTGGACAAGGACCTCCCACTGTACATTTGAAGTTGGCATTTTAGTTCAAGTAGTGCCTATAAACAGGACACCTATACACCAATTAAAAGCTCCATTTTTTGTGCAGCTGCAGATTTATCTCTCCTTTTCCTCAACTCTGCTACAAAAGAAGCTTTAAGCCATGATGGGCTTTTGGGACATCTACAGCAACCAGAAAAAAACAACGGCATAGCCGAAGGAATCTAGGCCCCAGGCAACATAATACTTTACCGATAAGAAATGATTCTTCACTGAGCTTATTAGCTTACAAAAAAATCAAGTGACATCCAAGTAGATAATGCTTTAATATTATGAGCAGATCCTAAAATCAAGCAGATTTTTATAAAAACATGACGACCTGGTTAATTAACCATGGAAAATACTTCAAATGTAGTGTAGTGTCAATATCCAGTGGAAATACAATTTGAATTTAAAACACGCAATGAAAATTAAAACAGTGAGTTCGTTTTTCTGCTTGCAGTAGCCGTGCCTGCATTTTAAATCTCTACTTTGTTGTTTCTGACAACAAAAGTGATCACTGAGAAGGAGGTTGTAATAATGACAGGCACATTATTAGGACCTCTTTCTCAGTTGCCATGCTTCTGAAAAAGGCATAAGAATAGGCAGCATTGTAGACAGTGATGGTCTGTGAGGCAAAGAATTCTTTTCACTCTTAAAACCTCTCCTCAAAAGGTTCTGCACTTTTTAAATTTTATACCTAATGTCTCACTTGAACTATTGGCTACACTGCACCCAGTATTTACACTGTTACTACTGTTCGGTCTGTATCTGTAGGCTTTCCGAAAACGAGCACAGCTACAGACAAAATGAACGCAGACAGAAGACTCTCCTTGCTCGTATGCATATTTCACGTTAAGCAAAAGTAAGCCTTAAGATGAAGTTGTCTGATTCTATGAATTTGCACTACAAATTAGGCCGCTTATGCATTTATCATGCAAACTGGGCTGCACTCTGAGTGAGTCTGTCTCCAAGTGGATGGTGTGGATGGTGAGTGTCGTGCTTGGCATCAGTCTGACAGAGCAGTGCCAGACTAGAGAGCTCTCCTGAAGCCTCTCAAGGTGAAGCATGCCTAATAGACTGCAGCATGCTCTTTGTATGCTTCCTTCCAGATGAGAACTGACAGGTTTATAGCAATTGAGCATGGGGAGGCTGCAAATCCAGCGGGCCTCCGAGAAGCACAAGGATGGACAGCACTTTTGCTGTCTTCAAATGTCTATACAGTAGCTTAGCTGCCAGTCTTCCTCTTGGTAAGCATTGTGCTTTTCTGTGTAGGAGTATTTTCATTTGGAGACAGTTGTCTGCCTTTGAAGCACACCGTCTAGAAGCTTCCAAAACATACAGTATCAGTCAAAAGTGTGAATCTAACTTGATGTATGTGTTTCCATATGTCTTAAAACAGTTTCCTCCAAATGCTTGTCCTTAAATGCCCTTCTGCACTGGTGTAGTTGTGAAAAAATGATTTTGACAAACATGTGCGGGGTCAGTGTTGTATCATCATGCAGAATTATTTTTAAGAATAAAGTGAAAGCAGTACAATGCTGCACTAAATACTAAGTTTTATGTTGTCTGTACATTTCTTTTTAAGAAGTGCAATTGTGACTGATTCGACAGTTAGTTTACACTATCAGTCAAAAGTTTGGACACACCTTCTCATTCAACAATTTCCTTTGTTTTTCTTATTGGCTCCATTTGTAGATTAATATTGAAAACATCACAGCTTTGTGTGCCTTTTGGCATTTTTTCAGTCAGATTCATGATGTATCGACCTGGAATGGCATTTACTTTAACAGGTGTTCTTCGTCAAGAGTTCATTACTGGAATTTCTTGCCTTCTTAATGTGTTTGGGACCATCAGTCGTGATGTCCAGAGGTAGGGTTGGTACTATGGTTCTACTCCACATTATGGCAAGAACCACTTAAGTAAATGAAACAACAATCCATCATTACCTTATTACAAAACATATTCTGGTTTGTTTAATTCTTTTTTTTTTTTTTGTTTGCTGCAAACAATTCAAGCCTGCTGTCTGTATTTTCTCAGAAGATGCCAGATAGACCCTTCTTGCTCTGCTTTACTATACACCACCGTATCAGTGCTACGCCTAAACATGAGCACATATCACCAAAAAAAACCCCTGAATGCTAGGAAATGTGAACCCTTGGAACCGTTACAAGTTACATCCTCATGTACATCCAGTTACATTTTCATCTCATCCAAGCCAGGTAACACATAACTTTGACCTGGCAGGCAGCCTGACCTGTTTAATGATATGGAAAACACTGTAAGTCCAAATACCCCAGGTTAGAAGAAGTCAGATTTTTTTGGTTAAACACATTCATTGTCCTTTTTAAAGATCAGTGGTTACTTTAACAGAAGTCTTAGAAGCTGGCAGTGTTTGTCCGAAAGGTGGTATTGATGACAGGTTGTACTCCAGTTAGATTGAGAGGCTCAAAGTGAGAGTATTGACCCACACAGCAGCTCATTATCCCAAAAAGCTGGCCTCCCAGAGGAAGCGGCTCGGCGCCTAGAGCTGAAGCACTGGAGCACTCAGCAGTGTAATATCATCTCTGTCCCTATTCTGCTCCTTTTACTTCACTTTCCACAGGACTACAGTGACAACACTGTGAAGGTATTGGTGCTTATCTAACAAGCTCAGCTACATGCCAAAAGCAGGGAGGTGGCAGTGACCGTCACAGCATCTACAGAATAGACTCGCGGCAGACTTGGCAGCAGTTGATTAATGTCTTTATGTATATTACCCTATTAAGTTACTGTTAACCTCAAACACTACCGTGCTTTTCTCTCCAAGGAAGGAAAGGGGTCTGACAGAATATATAATTTCTTAATAATTATCACAATCCTGGCTCTGTTGTAGTGAAATGTCCAAAGATTACAATATTTAAATAAGGCCTTGAGCCAGTCATCAAACATTCTATTATGTACTGTGAACAATTTTCACTTGTTGCACATTGGATAAATCAAGGCATTCACATTCATCTAACAAACGAAAACCAATTCGGTCACGAATTATGCAGGCCACTCTTTACTGATGTCACATCTATAATTCACCAGTATAGTTTTAATGTATTGGAAGAGATATCGCTGACACAACATGCAGCAGCATAGTCCAAGTATGGTGCTTTCTTGGTTTTGTAGAGTATTTCCCTATTTCAAAGTTTCTTTCACGCAAATCATTATTTGCTGCTTGTATTTCTCAAAATGACGTTCCTCTCAGTTCAAATGAGAAAATCCACTCTAGCCAAGACAAGAATAGATAGCCCCTTTTGTTGATTTATCTGGAAGATGAAACAATATTTTGAAAAACTACAATTGCTCGGTGGAAGCCAGCTAGCAAATGTTAATGCCTGGAAGCCATTACTTTTTAACTCTCCAACAGATTGACACAGTGAAGAGTAGATGAAGAATACAGCTTGCTGAATGCTACCCTTAGCAAGGTAGCTACCTGGCTGCCTAGATATCTTCCTTTAGTTCTTATTGTGACCTGTTTTCACTGATTGAAAGGTTACAAAACTTGTCTCTGATATCTGTTTGGTGTTGAATAAGAACAAAATGTCTTAACCTTTTTAGTAATCCTCTGGTTTGTGTTTCATATTCCTAAATGTAAATATTTTTCTGTTGCATATCCAAATTTTTACAAAGACCACTGACTTCTTTTTGTTCAGCATGTTTTGGAAATGGTGAAAAAGCACACCCTTAGGATATTTCGTAGATCGATTTATTTAGAGAAATCATAATGGTAGTTGTCTTTGTCATTGACTTGGGAGGGGAATCGGATTCCTGTGTGCAGGACAGGAGTATTTTTCAGTATGCTAAATAAATATATATAGAACATACATATTACTGCTGCTCCAGGACCAGGGTTGAGAAACAACGTCAATGTTAATGTCACACTTTTTAAACATAGCAGGCTATAAAGAAAAATGATGGAAAATATTCAGTATTACCACAAAATATGCCTTAGCTTATTATCTGCAACATTCATTTGGAAATCCAAATTGTGTTATGGCTGATTTAATAAGCCCTTGGAGGTAAACAGGTTTTAGGTTTGCCTTTTTTGTTCTTGAGGCTTTCAGTGCAGTGGCAGCAGAGCCAGCGTGGAGTTCGCTAGCTGTAGGCTGGTTTCCCAGGTGAGGGAGGGAGGAAGTTGGGAGTGGTACCCTAAGATGCTGCAACATGGCAGTGAAACTAATCCACTCAGTCTGGGCCTCTGGAGCTCCATGCTGTCAGACATGCTCTTGAACAAACCTATTATGATTTGGACTTGGAGCTCTAAATTTGACTTGTATGTGGTGACCCACTTTGTTTCACCAGCTGTTCTCCAGAGGGTATCCATTTTCTTTTTTATCTGTGAGGGAAGGGTTTTCGGCTGACAGATATTTGCTGTGTGCAGATATTTGGTTGCTACATTCAAAGTGTAATTCTGGAAACAGATGGGTGTATGCTATGGCTCAAAACAATATCATCTTTATGTGATAACTCACACAATGTATATGTAAATAATACAAACCAGTCAGACTGTCAAGATACCTCAATTACTTTATAAAAATGTAAAATTGGTCTCAGTTTAAAGGCATGCTCTGCAGTCTGATCTTTCTCCACTATAAGCACTTAAGGCATGTTTGACATGCTGCACTAGAAAGAGTGTTTAAATGGAGACAAGTCTAAGGATTACTACTCCTTCATCTGACCAAACGTGAGAGGAAGTGAGATTTGTATTTTGCTTTTGCCCTTTCTATAAACATTTGTTAATGTGTCTTATATCCATTACTTAAGTCTTTTAAAGAGATGGACCGGCTCACACAATGGTGGTGGTCTGGGCAGGCTAGGTGTGGATCCTCTAGCTTTTGTTACCTGTGTATGTGATTTTTCTACTGTAGCATTTCAGTGTTGATCATTAGGACATTAAAATGTAATATCTTTTCAGTGCCCATTTTCCCTTCAGTCCTGGCATATTAACTTAAAACATTTACTTTAATTTTCCTCTGACAAAACTATCACTGAAATAATCATCATAATTGGTAAATTATCATGACAGCCCTGTTTTTTTTGCTGGTTTATTCTGAATTTCACATGCTAAAATTCAGAATACTGTAGAAAATAGTAATGATGTTCAGCTTTCTCTAGACAAAAGTTGTTTAGTACAACTATCAGAAAAATCTGATGTATTTCCCCAAAAGAAATCGGTTTTATAGTATTCGTAACATGGACACTAAACTTTTCAGTGTTACTATATGTGAATAAAAGTTGATGCTGAATAATTTGGGTTTCCTTGTGGACTTCTGGGACTGAATGTGTGTAATATTTCAGACACTTACATGGCAGATTGGGGTCACTGTGATGACTATGCAGTTGAAAGGATACGGGGGGCTGAGCTCATTAATGCAGTTTCCCATCTCAGCAGTATACCACAGTCATCCATCAGGGAGTTTCTTCTCCACCAGCCTTTTAGCTGCCTCTTGTGGAAAGGCCAGGCTTGCCCTGTACTTCCCTGCTCTGATTTATACCATCCAGACACTGCTGTACTGCTGTATGAAAGTAGGCCCTCTGTGGAAGTCTGGCAGTAGTTTTAGAGGTTTTGTGCCTTAACAGGTCTAACCACCTGCTTGGTATTGTGTAGGTCCCCCTCCTGCTGCCGAAACAGCTCTGAACTTTTGAGGCACGGACTGACACTAAGGCAATAGCTGCAGATCGTTTAAGTCCTGTAAATTGTGAAGTGGTGCCACCTTGGATAGAACTGGTTGTCCAGGTCAGTCTTATTGAGATATGGGGGATTTGGAGGCAACTCTTTGTTGTGTTCCTCAAACCATTCCTGAACAAGTGGTTCTTTTTCTTTTCCCCCTAGTGCATTGTGTTTCCAACTCTTTCCAAGACAAGTGAGCAAATACTTGCATGCCCATCGTTATGTACAAAAACATAAATTCACAGTTCATGGGCTGCATGCAAGGAAAGCAATACAAAATACACTTTGCTCCCTTGTGCTTTGCTTTTAAGGAATTGCACAAAATGAGGAAGGATAACGAAGAATATGTGTGGGGGCATTGAAAGTTTGGGTAACTTGCAGCAGCAGGTTTAGAGTAAATCTTTATGTATTTTAAAATAAATACATATTATGATGGTGTCTGAACTGTTATTAGGAAATTTGTTTTTAGCATCAATAGATACAATGAATGAATTAAAATGATAATGACTTAATTGTTACCTGAATGTTAAAGCCGTGCGTGTGTGTATGTGTGTGTGAGTCTGAGCCACACACACACACACACACATATAGGCTTCAAATTTTATGGCTTGACTAACACATAAATATAGACTTTTTTTACCAACATAAAAAAACAAATACTTAAATGTGTAAATTACTTGGGCCAGCCCCAATGGACACCTAACGCGTCTTAGCTGACTGGGTACATTTGAGGTATAGGAAAAATGTGTACATTTGAAATATTCCTGAGAATATTTCTGAGTAAGTAATAAGACCAAATAATTTGCTTCCTTCTTCGTTTAATTTCTTATTTTTTATTGCTAACCTTCTGTGTGCTGGTTTTCTCTTGGTGTTGTCAGATTGCAGCTTGTATAATGCGCAGCGTTTAGCTCCGTGCTGTGTATACACCTGGGCTTCATGCAAAAGCAAATCAGGTCAGGCTGCAGGCCCAGCACGGAGGAAAATGTTCTGTTTGATCTGATGACATTCATCAGTGTGTGTTTTGCAAAGCTCGCTCCATGAGACTTTGATCCTTAGATTTCTGTCTTCTGAGGGATGGAAATTAGAATTGTGTTCTATAGTACTCTGGGTTTTGTAAGACTACTGACTTCATTTTCCTGAATGTTAAACCTTTCTATGAGAATTATGAACAGTCATTTCTTTAGTTGCTCATACCTTGAGGTGGATGTATACACTTCCCAAGATATATTAAGAAAACCCTTTTGATTAGTGGTGGGATTCATTTTGGAGTTTATGAATTTATTCATGAAACAGGAAAGGTGGACCATTCATTTGTTCTGCTAGCATGAGAGATAGTCTAAACCTGTCCATTAGAGCTTTAATCAGACCTGAAATATTTATCTGAACCCCATGACAGCTTGAGATCTGTTCTGACCTGATACACGACCTGATCATGAACCTGACCCAAGCCTAAAACTGAGCAGTCCTGCTGGAAATGGACAGATATTTGTCCATTGATTGGCTGATTTAAGAATTTATCTTTGTGACTTACGAAGCTACCGCTTGACCAACATAACTCTGTTACACAAACTTTTTTTTTTGTGCTTTAAACATTAAAATGTGCTTAATTGTGGCATGGGAGACTGAACATTTGCAGCTTCTGTTCTTTGTGGTTCAATTCAATTAAAATTACTTTCCTTTTTTTCTCTCTTTCTCTGAATGCCCACTTATTTAAATGAGCACTTGAATGAATTATATATTGAATATATTTTAGATTAACCATGCCCATCGCTACTGTATTTAATGTTCTGGTTTTTCCCTCCCTTTCTCCTTCAGAAATACAGATATCAGGATGAGGACACCACATCGCCTCCAGAGCACAGCTCTCCCCGCCTGCCCACGGACCTGCAGCCCCCCGAGCTGGTCCAGGTGTCAGAGAAGAACATCTCCCAGATTGAGAATGTACATGGCTTCGTCTCCCATTCACACATCTCCCCTATGAAGGTACCATTCCTCTGCAGTTTGCTATCTGGTCCTTCTCATTTTTTTGTCTGCATGTTGACTGTTCTGTGATTCATCTCAAACATGCATACTCTGTGAACGTGTGTAAAGGGTGTGTGACAGATTCCCTCATCTCGACCAAGAATGGAATGCACAAAAACATGCAGATCATTGTGGCCTCAAGTCCTAGGTGGGGATACACTGAGTTACACATGTTTAGCACAACCACTGCAACTTAGCGAGGGCTGGTTACCAAGCTGTTTAGTTGGATCAGCCGTGTTAGAAGCAGTGAAAACACTCAAATGTCCATGACTTTCTTCCTCCAGGACCTGGGTTGGGTCATACGTTGTGGCAGTGTGATAACTATTGTATGCTTTTTGTCCAGATTTCTGTTCGTTTTAATGCAGAGAACAGTTCCTAAACAAGCATGAAATGGGCCACCTGCTGTGAAGGTTGCCGAGGCTGCCCCTGGAGTAGCTCTGCCTTTCCTTTTTTAGCTGATCAGCTGAGCTTGTCCTAACAGGAGTGCAGTAAAGCTGGATGAGTGGCAGTGAGGACCTGGGTCGGGCTCTTGCTTTAGTTGCCGAACAAAATATGTTTTTTGTGGGCTGCCCCATGAAGCAGGATTCCTTGCTTAGGCAGCTAACTTTAATTTAGGTTTGGTCTAACACTAGATTTTTTTTTCTCTCTTTGGTGGATTTCAAATTGTAAACAGCTATCTAAAGACCTATCAAAATGAACTTATAAACAGTCAAAGACAGCTTTCTTATAGAGATGAACCCCTCCATGCCTTTTCAGGTCACTTTATGGAACATTTATGGCAGCTTTAAATAGAAAAATATTGCTTTTTACTGGTACTGGGTAAATATCAAGTATATAAAACAATTTTACCCTAATAAGCATTACCATTATGACATTGGAATCATTGCTTTACTGTTACAAATGCCTTCATTTCTACATAACTACATAGTACAAGGTATTTTTTCTTCGTTAAAAAAGAAGCCACAGTGCTCCTCCTCATAGCTGGGAGTTCATCACTGATTTTACACTTTCATGTACACCAGGGTAAGTCATAGCATGATTATCTGAACTTGTGGGGAAAGAGAAAGCAGTTAACCACCATCATCAAATGAGTTAAACACAGCTGCATTTGTTTTGTGAGGTTAGTAACTCTTAATGTGTGTCATGAAAGTCTGAGTGTAACTCAACATTCTGACAGCTGTCGCCAGCTTATCTTATTGAAAACATTAGATGATCCGTGTACATCTGAGGGTGGAGGGTCGGGCTGGGCCGGGCTTAGGTGGCCCAGTGCAAACAGATCACTGCAGCTCCTCTCTCTCCCATAAAGCTCTGCCTGACAAGCTCTGCCTGTCACCTCACATCATCCTCAGCTGCACAGAGCAGGAGCTAGTGCTTTTTGTCTTGCCCCCCCCCACCACCACACACACACACACACACACACACACACACACACATGCTCCGTCATCACTATGAGCCTGCATTCCACTTAAATCAGCCCATGTGCTCAAGGCTGATGGTGCTCCCTGGCTGCTAGCCCAGCTGATGACTCTCTGTCTTTCTTTCTCTTTCTCTCACTCTGTCTTGATAGCGCTCTGCCTCATCTTCTTTCCATATCTCTTTTGTTCCTGGACACAGCATTACATTTACAATGATCATATCATTTCCGCATATCTCACTTAGAACACCACAGGTCATATGAAGGCAAGGACTGTTAGTGATTGAGATGGTGATTCGTAGTGATTTGTTGTCAAATCAAGCTGATGAGGTGATGATAGGTCAGTCTCTTCCTTTAGCAAGACATCCTAGAAATCTTACCCCACCTTGTGGCGGATGTTGGTATCTGAAGGACCATTCACAAATGCCACCTAAGAACTGATGCATGTTTGAATTCATGTCTTACATATGTCACATATTCCATGTGTGTTTGTAATATAGAATCCAGTCAAAGATGCTGCAGTTTCTTTGTCTGTGTTTTGAGAATCATTACTGTTCAGCTGCTGCTATGTTAGCATCGTCACTCTGGTTTAATGTGTCGCATTAAACAGATTTGACTGGGAATGTCAGTGTTGCCCGTGCGCTGCTGCATGCTCTATTACACTCAGGCCTGAATGAAGATGGGACAACTGCTCACGTTCTGGTCTATACGCACATGATGCACCACAACCCCCCCAGACAAGCTTCTATTTAAAGGCTGCTCTGCCTACAGGCAGGTTGCCAGAGATGGACCCATTCAGAGGATAGTTTATTCTGTTTATTCTACAGAACAAAGCAGTTCACTGTTTTAGTTTTTAAAAAAAGCTCTTTTTTACAATCTAATGTAGTACATGTATTTAAATTAAACATGATTTCTAATGTAATTTTGTAAGTGCGTTGATTCAAAACTGTGAGCCCCTTACTGCGCTTTTACGTTCGTTCTCTGTTAGTGTTTGGCTGGAGATTTTGGGACAGATGGAGATGACATCTTGTGGCTTCCCAGGTTCCTCAGTTGAACTGAACCGTGACTGGCCAATGTACCTGTAAAAGACCTGCACACAGCGCAGTCGACACTGAGAAACCACATCACTCCTTACATGCCTGTTATCATTTAAGCAAATATACACCCTGTCACGGTCCATGTCAGATAACCTCTCAAATTAATGTGAATTGTGCTCTGTTTAATACATTTTTAAAACAGGACATAAATATAAAGGCTTCAGTATACAGAAGCGGGAAGGGTCAATGGGTTTTGCAATTAAATATGCTCTAAGGAGAACACCCAATCTCATGTCATTGAACAGTGGTTGGGTCACATTACTTTGCCAATCCTGAGAGGATCTAACCTGCATTCAGACAGTAGTGCATTTTGTGCAAAACAGAAGGAAGGATGTCGATTGTGCTATGAGTTTTTTTTCTCGTCATGTTACTGTCAGGCCCCTTGATGATCTTCCACTTTTATCCAAACGCTTGGATGTTTGATGCACATTATGATAAATATTGATGATGGCCATGAAAATGATTAGTGGAATTTTTATTTTCCTTTCTTTTTTGTAAGTGTAAACATTCTATACTCTAACTTATGATTTGAAGCTCTTGTCCTGGCTTTCCTTGGTTAACAGCAGACCTGTGGCAGGGAAAATGCCATAACAAACAGTTGTTAATTTTTATGTGACAGCAGCAGGTATGATTTTAATACACTAATTCCTTGGATGAGCTCTTATAAAACAATTGCACCCAGAAACCAAACAGCAATAATTGTTATAAGATACAGTTAAAGTTTGGATACCAAATTTTGCTTCTTCAGTTTAGTGTTGCATTTGCACTAAATTGATAGTCTTGTAGCTCCTGTTCCATTCTAAAGAAGCAAAATTTGATTGATTGTATGTGGGATATTGTGGCCAAAGCATTCTTGTTATCATTTTGTAATTGTCATGGTCATTTTGTGCTTCAGTTGTCTGCATGTTTGAAACTTGAAGTTTTGTTTTAATTGTTATGCTGAAGATGTCTAAGCTTTGGCTTGCATCTTTCTGAGCACAGTCTTTTCACTAAAGCTGAAGTGTCATACAGCTATAGTGTAAACGTTTATACACTCGTTCCTGTGCCTATCTTCTATGGCTTTGTCTATTTTCCATGTGGTTCTGCTGTTTATCACCCCAGCTGCGTGCTCCCTCTGTAGGTAGAATCACTGGAATGCATTTTTGATGGCCCGACCCCAGTTGGAGGAGAGGAGGTTCCAGCTCCTGCCTTTTCCACTCTATACTCACGCAGTGAAGCACTGATGCAGGTAACCGTGGAATCCTGTGGTCTGCGTTTGCATGCTTTTGCATTTGTCTTCGCGTTGGAATGCTTTGTGCTGTAGAAGTGGCCTCTGCTTCAGATCAAGAGGCTCTTTAACCATGCAAAATGATGGCTCAGCTGTGCCAAACAAAGCAAAGAATAAGATTTCTGTCATTTTGAGAAGTGTGGTTGTATGTTGTAGTATTCTTTTCATGCACTAGATGGCAAGATGTCACAGTGCATGCTGGCTGTTGGAAAGCTTTATGCCTTTGCAGTAGCATTATTTTGATGTGATGTTTTATTTTCGGGTTTACAGTCATGTTTTTTACAGTCAAGTGTTCCTCTATGGATGTTTTTGGCTTGCTGACTTCAAGTGTTAGCACACAGTGTAAACTGATGTTGTTCCAGTCCATTGTGGTGACTTTTTTTTCTCCGTTTTATGTCCAATCTCATAATGTACCTCTTAGTATTTCACTCACTTTCGTATAGCTTTCCAGGTAAGGCATGCCAGCAAAGCTGTGGACATGGATTATTAAAGCGGGCTATTATTATGATTAGAGTTAGGGTTGCAAAGGGGTGGAAAATTCCTGGTGAATTTCCAGAAACTTTCCAATTTTGGAAGTATCAACATTAGCTGGTGTGAAATGACTCCACACACTGGATGGTGTAATTGGCATTTTTCAGTTAAATAAGATGACAAAATATGTGTAAAAAAAAAACCACTAATGCATTGCAATGCAGATATGTAAATAGTTAGCAGAACAAATGGAATGTTCTTCAAAATATTTTACAACTGATGTATAAAATCTTGTATGGTTACGTAAAATCATCTAGCCGGAGGCAGAAGAAACAGCATCACATGTACAGTAGCTAGCATCATGATAAGCTAGCCTCTTTAATGAATTTGTGCTAGCTGGTTTACATTTAGCATATTTGGTTTACCAGTTACTATATGACTACATTTTGATTTAATAGTTGCTAGTCAAACTTTAACACCATAGATCAAATATTACCTACCTTATAATATCATCAAAACTTACTTGACTGTATGTAGTTCCTGGGCTCAAATGTTCAGAATTCTAGAAATCATTGTGCAGGTGTTGGAGGAATGCCCAATGCATGAAGGGGGTGTGGCCTCAATAGCCCACAGTAAGTAGTGTGTTATGTGCCTGTGATTGAGGAATAACAGATACTCAACTGTATTTGCATTAGCTTTAATTGTGCTACAATACATTTTTTACCAACTATATTTTATTTTCCCAAAAGTTTATTCCTGTAATTCCCATAAATTCCAATGTAATTCCCATAAATTCCAATTCCAGTTTCCCATGGAAACTTTGAAAATTTCTGGAATTTTGCAGCGATGCAGAAATATCATTATGTGAAAGAACACATTAAGTGAACAAGTTCTGGCAGTTCTGAATTACACCTAGGGAAAGAAAAAGGGGCTGGTCTGTTGGTCTTTAATATTTTGCAATGTTTAATCTGTTTTAAATGTTGTGTATCAAAGCTTCTAGAGGCTCTGTACTCTTTGGAAAATGTGTTATGGTCAGTTTCAGTTTGTAGTTGTTTTAGGGTTAAATGTTAAACTACATTTCACTAAGTATTTTAACTGGCATTATTGTGGCAGCACTCTTCCTAGGACTGAAACACTAACAGTAATTTAAAACCAGATGACCGATTACCCCTATTAAATCAAGGACAATTACTACTCTTAAATGGAAGAATTTGTTGTTTAGCATGCTGGTTTCATCAATTCATTAGGCAAATTGCATTCACTCACTTAATCCATGTTCTGCCGAGCACATCATTATTAGGATATTAATTACAATCCAGTTTGTTAATCACTAAGCCCTGGGTGCTCTCACAGTATAGAGAGGGCTTCCTGTGGTTGGAAATATATGCTTTGCCTTCTTGTTATTTGCATTAGGGAGGTTTCGGTGCCAGTCTTACCTGTTTAGTTTAAATTTGTCTGATATAGAAAATAATGCATTTAGTCTCAAATGTTCATTTATCACCCTGTACCTTATGGTATTAGGTTGTAAATCCATGTTCCTGTACAATAAAAGATACTTCTAATACAACTATGCCTTACATGAGGTTATACAGAGAAAAAAAAAATCTTTTTGGATCTGGTTGGGTTGGGACTGCCTCTTTCTTTCCTGTTCTTTTCCTTTTCTGCTCTACTTCACTCGACATGACTGAAACAGAGTCATATGTTTGGAGATATTGTGGCTGGGGCTTCAGGGCACTGAGTGCATTAGTTCTGTTCAGCCATAACATGTAATGGGACCTGGAGGAGAAGTCATTTTTTGCCACACTCTGACCTGAATTTGGTGCTGGGTTTTCTATAGTCCTGTGCCAACTACACACCTCAGTAAAGGACTCCAAGTTCTCGCTGATGTAGTGTGCTTTTTATTGACCTGTTAATGTTATGTCTTATTGTGGGAATGGACCATTCCACTCTCTACAGCATGGGTCTGCGTTCTTTGCTGCGTGCTTATAAGAGGCCCCCAAGAGCAAGAGCAATCGTGAGGTGATGAAATGCACTAAAGTATCTGGAGCACTTAACTGTCATGGCTGCTTTAGTTAATGCGTTCCTCCATTAGCATGGTGCTTTTAGAGTTTCGAGTTCATTCAGAGGAGCTACGCTTGTCCATAGCTGTGGACCAAGGCAGTCACTTCCAGCACTAAGCATGAAGTGAATGCCTTGCTCTCCCTGGGTGTTGCCTCATCAGCTCATGATGGAAAACAAAGTGATCAAACTAGAGTGCACTGTTAACATTAATGTAAAACTTGTTTATTCTTATTAGGGCGAACATGTTGCTGGGGTGGTGGGGGGGGCGGTTAGGATACTAGCCAATGGACCAAGAGGTCATGAGTTCGAATCCTACCTTCAGCATATCACCACTGGGTCCTTGAGCAAGACCCTTAACCCCAAGTTGCTCCAGGGAGACTGTCCCCTGTAGTTAGGAATGGCTTTGGTTAAAAAAAAAAAAAAAGTGTTTGCTAAATGCCATAAATGTAAATGTACTGATTCCTTTTCTTTTTGTGGTCATGAGAAAGGATTTGTATAGATTTGCTTTGTTTTTTTTTTCTTTTCACTCAGTCAAGCATATTATTTTGTATTGTTTCATATAGATTCTGTAAATTGTCTGCTCTTATGCTTCTTTTATAATATAGTCTTTTTATCATTTTGTTGTGTACAGTGTCCTTGAGTGTTTTGAAAGGTGCTTTTCAAATAAAATGTATTACTATTATTATTATTATTATTTAGCACTCTATATCCAGCTGCGTATGAGGCTAACTCTTAAAAAGCTGGCTTGGCTGCTGATTTAAACTAAAATTTAGGAGAAGCTCACTTGGTTCCACTTGTTTAATTAGTTGGTCTTAGACAAATGACTGGTTAGATAAACTGCTGCTTGATTAGAATGAAAACATACTGGCCCTTTGTGGGTAAGGTTGGAGAAACCTTTGAAAAGCTGTTTTGGGATGGGTTTTTGAGTACAAGCTGTTACCTTCCTAGCAGTAATGTTACCCATCTGACTTACTTCTGCAAAAAAAAAAAACACACACACAAGTCACCATTCAAGGTATGCTTTAAATTCGGCTTGTATTCTCATCCCCACCCCTCCCTTACCTTTACTTTCCACTTAGATAAAATATAATCAAATATCTTTTCTTTTGTCGGTGAGGTGTTATTTTCATTTTTAAACTATTGTGACATTTGTAGAACAAGTAGTGTTCGGTAGCACTTTATAAAAAACTACTCCATATTAAGCATTTATTAAGCATTGGTTAAGTCTTAGTTAATACTTTGTTACTCATTTGTTAGTAATTGTCTCTTAGTTATTTCTCATCAGTAAATCATTAATAAACGTATCTATTAATGTTTTGTGTGTGATGAATAAGTCAATCTTATGAATGTATTATTTTAACAAGTAACAAGTAGTTAACAAGTAGTTTGTAAATGTTTTGTAAAGCATATACAAGTCTCACTTTAGAAGAGCTCCCAAAATATACTTAAGTAACCAGTTATAACTCTTGAGTTTCCATGAGCAAGCCTTAACAAGTAATTTGTAAATGTTTTGTAAGGCATAGACGAAGTCACACTTTAGAAGAACTCCAAAAAATATACTTAACTCAAAAAATATACTTAATCATATGTCCTACTTTTGGTGTTTGTAAAACATTTATTCATACACAAACTACTTTTAATGAAGGTCTGTCAAATATTGCATCCATGAATGGTAGTGACGTAAGCCTAAACGGTAATAATAAAATAATGTTAAACAGTGTTTAACAAATTCTGAACAAAGATATTAACAAATGCACAGTAAATGATGAATAGTACTCATGTAAAGCTATTTACAGATGGTTAATAAATAATTTCTTAAGCATTTCTGAATTTAAAATAATACATTCATAAGATGGACTTATTCATCACACACAAAACATTAAAAGATATGTTTGTTAATGATTAACTGATGAGAAATAACTAAGATAATTACTAACAAATGATTAACAAAGTATTAACTAAGACTTAACCAATGCTTAATAAATGCTTAATATGGAGTGGTTATTATAAAGTGCTACCGTGTTCCCTAATGACCCAAGAAACATATGAACTATTGGAAGTACATTATGCATCATGAGTTGTATAACTGTTATTTATATTTTTATCAGTACTAAGATTCGACAGCTTGTGAACAATACAGATATATTTTGGCTCCAGTTGCATGCTTTTTATAGACTAGTGACACTTGGTTGTCCCAGTTTCTGAGTTTCTGACCTATCCCACACTTCTCAAACTGCCCCAGGCATCCCGACGTGCCCTGGACCTTTTCAGAATCAAAATCAGAAAACTTCATTTATCCCGGAGGTATTGCTTTTAACATGCCGTAAGCTTCCTGACCCGTTTTATGCTTCTTGACCTGCCCAAGACTTTCCTGGCTGTACTTTGTTCTGTGCTGTGATCTATTCATTCACCCTCCTGGAAGTGTATCCTTCCTGACTGTGTTAGTCTGGCCGAGGAGAGAGAAGGAGTGGAAGACTACAGGGGAGGGGGGAGGTGAGGCAGCATTTGTGAAAAATGAGCAGTGTCACTCTGGGGGAATCGAACAGAGCACGATTTAGAGTCCCCGGCAGTCAGCATGCTTGTGTGAGTTTCCTGGCTGGACACAGAGAGGGCAGATGCTTGCTCATTGCGTTGTGGGACAACCTGGGAGAAAAGTTTGGGTCATTGCAAAGCAAGACCAAGCTCCTGAAGCCTTAGCTGCTAGTGGGACTCTGTGCTAACGAAGCAGGTGACATGCTTGCCTCTGTCTGGTATGCCAAGAAGATGGGCCGACGCCTGATGAGGAGCTTGAGGAGGAGCAGGAGACTGCAGCTGCTGGTGGGTAGGCAGCATCAGATTCTGGAGGCAGCTTTGGGGAATGCTGTGCTTGCTCTATGTGAACTAGCTTTGAGCTGTGCATGTAAATCACTTTAAAGGACGGGTAAGAGGGAAGATAATAGACTTCAATGACACGTTTGGGTCAGACGCCTGAAGTTGAGGGAGTTACGTTAATTAATTTCTCTTATTTTTCCGTGGTGGTTGATGTTGTTGCGGTTAAAATAGCATCTTGCAACTGCATTACTTATTTTTACATTTATCGAGTGACACACTGAATATTTAAATTAAAAACAACAAGAACACCACAGCGGAACCTCACATGCTATACTTAATTTAATGTATGTGTAAAATGTGAAGTTCACTTGTTGATAGCGGCTAGTGGAACCAGGCAGCATCTGCACAGGGCCGCAGGAAAAATATTATTCGCTCAAAACGACTCTGCTCAGTCGTTCGTTATACACCACTAAGTCGGAAAAGACAAGTGTTTGGAAATCTGTCTGTGAAGTACATGCTCATCTCTCTCCTTGTTGACTGACGGTTCATTTGGCCCCGAGGCTGAAAGCTTAAGCTAGTGGCTGGGCTGTTCAGAAGCACTTTGTCCTTGTACTGTGTTATCGATTGATTGCTGTGAATGCCGTAGGTTCAGAGAAGAGGCGCAGAAGGGCTCAGGGACCATGCGGTAGTAAACAAAATAGGCAGCAGCTGAACTAGAAGGGCCATTTTAAGTGGATTTCGTGCCACTGGTTCGGTGTACACTGGAGACTGGACATAAAGTGTAGATTAACTGTTGTAATTTCACAGGGATGTCTAGATATAATCTCACTTATGAATTGATTATAGCAAGGCAATAAAATCCTGCATCATCACACCTTTTCTTGTTTGATTAAAAAAAAAAAAGACTGGCGTACCCCCCACCCTCACCCCCACCCCAAACACAGTTATAGTACTAATTCTAGTTAAATGTGCAGCATCTTTAGATATTACTATTTACGGGAAGTTAAGAAAAGCATGTAATTTTACAAGGCTTAAATTGTGCTTCTAGCTCTGAAGGCACATTACGCTTTCAGAAATGGATAGGAGTGTCTATAGAACTTGCACGAAGAGCCCTGGGTCTTTCCAGTGGTTATTTAACACCACCCATGTGTGTTTACAGTTTGTGACTGTGAGGTATCAGGGTACCACTGAATACTGAATCAGTCATCCAACAGGTTCCATAGCAGCATGTTCATGAAATATAAATCATCTGTGTTTTTATTAAATTCGTGCTGAACTGTTGAGACTGTTCAACATATCTTAGGTCTTCTGTAACTTGAAAGAAATCATGCTCACAAGTGCTGGTGTCTACAAGCTGAATATTCCTAGTAGATCACTTTGCTTTTTCAGTGACCTCCCTTTTTGTTTGATTTGAATGTGTTGAGCAGAGCTTATAACAAAACTGGTGATTTATGCTGCAGTTCATGAACATGGTCAAAAATTTATGAAACCATCATTTTTATGTTGTATAATTAAAGTTAGTTAACATAATTTTCCGTTTATTCAGGTAGTCTATTACATTTGAACACTGTACAGATCTTGTTTATAGTTTAGCATGAATTTTTTTCTAAATACTTCATTATCCTTTTAGCTTTTTTTTTTTTTTTTTTTTCAAATTTCTCTTTAATTTATTTGTAAACATGATCTCTTAGCCAATTCACGTCTCATGCGAATTTCACATTATGATACACTCAGGGTGCAATGTACTAAGCCTCTTGCCTCAGTTTCGGGGTGCAAATCAGATGCATTCTGCTTGCATGTTATGCACGAAACCGGTGCAGAAGCCTCAATGTACATTGTAAATCACAATATTTTCTTCTCTTCCTCATGCATAAACATTTGAGGGAGAGCGGTACGTGGCAGGAGACACAGCAATGAGATGGAGGCACAAACCTCGAGCACATGCTGAAAGAACGTTTACCATCAGAGTAACACTGTTCAAATTCTTTGGACCATATGGATGGATGTGAGACGACATAATGCAAAATGTGTTATGATGCGGCCACAATATGCACATGCAGTCTGTTATCTCCCACAAATCCTGCTTTAGGAGCTGCAGTAAAATGACACTGACGCAGATTGTTTTCTTGGGAAAGAACTTGGTTTATGAACATTGCTATCTCTTCATCACTGAGCTTTCATTATCTTTTTTTTTTTTTGCCCTGAGCTTGAGACGGCTCCATTAGTTCACTGTGCCTTTTCAAGCCTGAGGCTGATGAGCACGCAGTTAGCAGTTGGGACTACATACAGTTTGTGTGATAAACTGCAGGCTCAGAAAACTGAGCGTTAAGTGTAGATGCATTGTGAATGCGTGCTGCGGTTGCATCTAAGCTCATTTTGCTTTGCGTCTGCTTTCTTGCATACATTTAGCCCTTGGTTATAACACTGTATGTTAAAAGCACTTTACCTATTCATACTATTTAATTACCCTTAAACCGCAAACTGAGCTTAGAGATTTCATATATATGTTTTCCATTTAGACTTAGATACTCATTAGACCTAGATATTCAGTACTGTAGCATTTTCAAGCTAATGGATATGTCACATATTGGAAACCTAATGGCTACCTGATGGTGAGCAGTCATTCGAAGGTCTTTGTTTTTTTGAACATATTTAGATTGAGGAGAAGGCAGTGCATGAGCTCTGTGGGGTTGCTTGCTTTATTTGATGTGAAAGCTGTTGCCATGGTTTTAGTCCTGGGGGAATAGAAGCACAAGCTGTGACAATGTCTGTTACCTCATTTGACACCTGTGGCACACCTTGGATAGTTTCTGCCGGCACACAGCCGCCTTCAGCAGGCTTCGAAGCAGCGGATTGTCGTGGTGCAAGTCTACAGGCATTCCAGTCATATTAACATAGGCATGTGGTTATTTTTGAATTTGCTTTCCCTTTTTTCTGCCTGTGAAGGCACAGCCTTTTGTCTCCCCCTCACTGAATCATGTGTGTGTGGTAGATGGAGAGAGACTGCAGTGTGAAAACCGATCTGAATCACAAGGAGCGGCCAGGCAACATGGGATCATCTGCTGAATCTGGAGTGCTGACTCTCCTCTTGGATTTATCTTTGTCTTTGGATCTTACTTACCTGTTATCCTGACATTTCTTTGCCTGTCGCTCGTTGGCATTTGTGAGTATGTTCGTTAGCATGAAGTTTTGGTAAATATGCATTATTCACATCTTTTTAAACCGTGATGGGGCTATTAGCATGAAGTGCCAGGAGGGGGGGGGGTTGTTTGGCTTTGCTGAAGTGAAGTGAAAAAGCTTGAGTGGTTTCTGATTATCTGCTGTACATCTGGACTCCTCTCAGAGTAGCCGTGTCTAGGAGAAGGAAGACCACAATGCCTATCTTTCTTTATTCTACGTGGCAACACCCTGAATGCCACCATTTATATTTAATGTGCCCAGTAAGGCTTTCTGTTGCTATTAAGAATGTGCTGTGATTGATACCTGTCCAATCCAGTAGCCCAAGTGCATTTAGATTAAGAATCCCTAGAGGAGTTCATGGGCTTTCGCCTGCAACACTTGCCTGATAATTGAACCCATTTCCTGCCTCTCCAAAGCTCTTAGAGTTTCCCTCATGCCGAGAGAGCTCCACATTCCCTCATTGATCCTCTCTGAGGTCTCCAATTGTCTGGAGCCAGAGCCTGGGGTAGTGTGGACAGCTTGTGGGCAGCTCAGTCACCTCCGCCCTCCTCGCTTCCCACTCTGCCTCTCGGCAGCACAAGGGCTGCTGCATGCTTGACCCATTTTGCTTGATTAGCACAGGAAGTTTGCCGATCCGCCGATCGGATGGATTTTTGGACTTGCGTTCTCAAGTTTGCTTTTGTCTTGTGGCTTGGTGAAATTCAGGAGAGGATGCTGTAACTTTACCCAGGTGCACCCTCCCTCCTCTCTTGCCCTGCTCCTGCTCGTTTCCGTGCCGCCTCGCTGCCTGACAGCTGTCGGAGTAGTGTTCCAGCCCTGAGGGACACGAGGTGCAGCGATGAACTACATCTTCGGTAACAGCACGCTGTACCCGCGGGGCGGCCGGGCCAATACTGCCACAGGTCACGGAGCTCCGGGGCCCAAGCAGAGGCAATGGGCCAAACGCAGCTCCAGCGAAGACCTGCCCTCGTCGTCCTCGCGCTGGCAACAGCTGCTTGCCTTCTTTACCCGCCGCAATGCCTTCAGCGACTGCATCACGGCGGGAGCCAGCCAGGTAAACTCCACCATAGCTACCACCTGAAACCTGTACAATGAGCACTTCAGCTCGACACTGCCTAGTTTAAAGCTCTTACTTTACTTTACTTTAGTTTGCTTTAGACTTCTCGTCTGCAATTGATTTTGATATTTCACTCTGTTTTCAACTATTTTAAGCAACTTGTAATACGTTGGTATTTGTGAATTGAAGCATTGTTAAGCAGTGCTCATTTTCTTAACAGTCAACATTTTAAAAATCTATGATCATTGAACATGAGGCTTACAATATTAGGATTTAATTGTTTTTGTTGACCTCGTTTTGCCTTAGTGTAACTTTGTACTGTACCAGAAATGAACTGACCTTACCTGTGACTTTACCCCTGCCAACTCATATCTTTTTTCTAAGTTTCCAGCGTCCGATTTGTCATCGAATTACATTTGAAAAGTTCATCTTGTCACTTCTTAATGATGTCCCTCTTTGTCACCTATCTCTGAATCATTCATGACGTCTTTGTGCATGTAAACAACTGGTGTTTATTGTGTGTTGTCCATGTTTTTAATCTAGTCTAGTCACTGTTTTCTTAATGTGATTGAAAGGACCCATTTGTTTCATGGGCACTAAGAAGTCTGTTGCATTGACAGACTATTACAATGTGCAGTCATTTTAGCTTCTCTGAGTAGCTGTTTCCCAGAGGGACTAAAGCACTTAGTGGGTGAATAATGGTCTCGTACCTGCCATAGCGTCTAATCATAGCAGATAGTTAAGAGGCTGGAGCAAGGCCATCTGCTCCTCTTCCCTGACCTTGGTGACCAACGTGTGGACACAAGGGGCAGTCAACAGGGCAGCTTCAGGAGGGCTACACCAAGGACACATGGTCAGTTATTGTGCCCATTAACGTCTGAACACTGGCTAATAGGGTCATGCCCTGAAATGAAAGCTCGAAGAATGGAAGCAGCAACAAAGGGGTTTCCAGTCTGCTCTTTTATCCCCACCGTCGACTCTGTTACCACAGCACTATAAGTTCATCTCTTTTTCATGAACACTTTTGAAAAGGCAAAAGCTGCAAGTGCCGTCAAGGACACCTGTTCAGTTATCTTCGAAGTGCACAGTATGACATTGATGAGAATGAAAAGAGCTGTGACTGGTCATACTGAGCAAAAAATTCTGTGCTTCCTTTTTATTATTATGTAGAATTTGAAATACATATATTTTTCCATTTGAAGTCAGGTGAGTTCCACGCCGTTGGGAATCTGGGAGGCGGGTAATATTCTGCACTGAACGATACAAGGGAGATTCATGCCTATAAAGACTGAATAAATAAAGACTGTGATGCAACCGAATGCAACTAAGTACATGAACACTTTATTTGCGTTTCAGAGGGATAGCAGCCTAAGAGCTTAACCAGCTTTTGAGGAAACCGTTGCCTTATAACACATTTTAGCAGTGCACCATGCCCTGCTGTGTTTAGGTTGTTTTTCAAAATCTAGACTTGTAGAAGTAATTTTGACATTACTGCTGCATGTAAAATAAGATAATTATATCATTTGACATTCTTGAATTCCAGTGTCTCCACTGTGCCGCTGTCATCAGTCAGGTTAATATCTTATTAAAAATACACTGAATGCTATGCATTTCGTGAGATTAAAAAAGATGGACTTTTTCTGTTCTATCTTTTCCGTGAGGGAAGAAAAACAAGTAAAATCTCCGTGCCAAAGTGAATCCATCAGTCTGTAAGATTTGTGGCTCATTTTAAGGAGGATCTCATTATGCAAGGCGGCACTAAAGAGAGTACATTTTCTTACTTCTGGTTTGAGTCAGAAATAATTGATGAGCTTTGGGCTGGAACTTGTCTTTAATTGCAAACGAAATGCCTCCCCAAAATGTTCCGGAAGGGGCAAATGAAGGGAAAGGACAGATGTTTGTGTTCTGTGTCAAAAACAGGAGAAGTCTCTATTAAAAATATACAAGACTGCTTTGTCTCATAATGTAATGCATATTTTTTTTGAGCATTTCCTGGTTAATATAAAAAAATGCTGCTGTCTGTTATTGTACTGATTATTTAATGTGTATTACACACTGATAATGAGTATTAGTCCACTGGATTAAATGTCTCTTGTATAAGAGATTTGATTGATTCAATCTGATTCATAATACTGGTTTCACAATTTGATATTCCTGGGATGTTTGGAGATTGTGCTTGCTGCTGGTTGTTTGCAAATGTTGATGTGATTGCAATTGGATGGCATAAATAGTAGAATATCAGTTTGCAATACGCACATCTAGATGACACAGTGCAGTGTTACATCTTGGTACATAGTCAGCATTTAATCCTAGAACCTAGAACCTGGTACTACCTCAAACTCTGTGTTAAGGCTCTTTATTTTGCATTGTCAGTTTTTCCATTAACTTCTTTAAAAGCCTGTTGCTTGTGGTCGTCCCATGTTAAACCATACAGTGCATACACTGGAGGCTATCTAAGCAGAATCTCACCGTCAGTCCTTGTTGTACTTGCTCATGCAGATCTATTTCTGGCAGAGGCATCCCTGCAGTGCTACTACTGAGCTCCTCCAACCAGCACCCTCCCACAACGAGCTGGCATACAGCTCCAAGGCTCTGCCTCTACCTCAGTTTCTGTGTTTGTGAGCACTGGATTTAGACACTTACACAGGGGAGTGCAGATGTGTTTGTGTTTGTTGTGCTTGTGTTCTTAAGGAGCATGCTGGCATCTTGGGCTTATGTCTGAATTAAGATCACAAATTCTGATTTTATTTCTTGCTAGTCAAACCAAGTTCCAGCTCATCGCTAAGCGTGAGCTGCTTTCGTCCTGAGGAGGTACAAAACCTCCTGCGTCGTGCAGAAGGCAGGACTCGCTGTGGCTTCAGCTGTTGCCATGGCGTTGCCATGGCGATCGGCAAGCAAGGAAATGCAGTCACACAGCAACACTTGTTTATTTATTTCTCTTATCTGTTGAATGCAGTGTTCTGAGCGACGACGTGTGTTCTGTGCCCTTGCTGTCGGCTGAATGGATCAGATGGGTCAGTCTTCTAGGTCCATCATCTCCATCATGGCCAACCAGCTGTAGCCTATAAGCCAGCCCATTAACTGCCATCAGTCCAGCCAAGACGAAAGAAGGACACCATTCAGTGTTTATGGCTTTTGCAAGGTCATAGGGGATTAGAGTGGGTCAGGATGCATTTTGTTTCCCTTGCATAAGAGCGATGCCTCGATAATGTACCATTGCTATCTCAGCTGGCTGGGGGCGTTAGAGGAGAGAGCTGTAGGCTGTGTAGAAAAGATGCTTCACTCAGCTATGAATCACAGCAGCAGGCGTGAACGCTCCCCCTCCAGACAACACAAGCACGAGTGTCTCTCCCCACACAGAACACGACACCAACACACTGGACCACCTACAGCTTTCTCTCTCTCTCTTAAAGAACTGTACACCCACTCATGGCTGGTTTGTGAGCTGGTGCGAGGTGTACATTGCTATGGCTGAGCAGTGCTGAGAGTGTATCGTGACCATGTTACAGAGAGAAGGGTTTCTCCTCCGCGCATTACCTTCTGTCAGTGGGAATGACATTTAAGATTGTAAGCCCAGATGTTGAACCCTTAATGTCATGCTGAATCACACTGTGAGACTGAGGAAAAGCTAAACAGGCCATTTAGACACACACGGTTATAGACTAAAGGTTAAGGACACTGATTCTTTACTTTTCAGATCGTCTCAATTACACCCCTCTTGCGTCCAATAAAAATGTCTGGATCTGATGCAATTTCACTGTGAAATCTAGTAGAGTGGAATAACTCCTCCATAATGTAGTAGTATTAAAAAAATGTGACTGACTGTGCTAAAGCTGTACTGTTTTTTGAGACAGTTTTTTTTTTATAATGATAATTACTCACAGATAAGTTATAATAAATGCAGTGTCAACTATTGACATAATTATTAATAAGCAATTACAAGCTTGAATCCCTTGAATAAGTAATCCAGAAAGTCAGCCATGCAATGAACAAACCAGTGTAAAGTTTAAACATAATGTGTCATGAACGTCTTGGAAGTATCTTTGGCATTAAAGGATTGATTAAACTGTATTTACTGAATATAAGGTACACATTCGTCAAATATTCCTCTTTAGTTAGTAGTGAATAACTCTGCATTGTATTGTAGTGCTGCTAAACTACCAGAGTATAAGGTAACCTACGCACAGCCTACAAATAATTCTTTTGCAAGTTATAATAAATGCAGTGTCAACTATTGACATAATTATTAATAAGCAATTACAAGCTTGAATCCCTTGACATAGAACACAGTGTTAGACTTCTTTACTGTCACTCATTTTACACTGTTCTATATTGAGTGACTGAATGCCCAGGCAATACAGGTACATAGCTATTCTCCTGTCTCAAATCGTAGATTCAGATCTAGGGTAAATGAGCTCGTGGTATGGGATTCCAAGCCGACTGCATTTCAGTACACATTTTATGTGAAATATGGATGAAGAAACAAAGCAAAAGAGCTATAAAGAGCCAAGCAAGGCACAGTTTATTGCTCTTATGATAGATAGCTGGACTTCTTGAGCAATACAAAGTTTTTTTTTTTTTTTAGAGAAACAGCCCACAGTATGACTGATACATGAAAAACTAAGCAACTGGCTCACTGGAAATGTCATTATTCCTGCTAAAAATGACTCTAAGAAACATTGCTAATGCAGTGCATATGGCTCGCTTTTAACCTCACACATTAGTTTGTTTTGCTCAACTTGCAAAAATAATACACACAATGAAGTAATAGAATAAAATTAATATATTTTAAAAAGTGAACTTTAAATTATTTTCCAAGCTGAACTATGATGCACAGTAAAACTTTGCTCAGAAACCCTGCACAGTTATCTATACCTACTGATCAAGTGATATCATTTGATCTAGCACAAACTCAACATTTCAGTAACAGGAGCTATTACTGCATTTTTGTGCTTAAAGTAAAAGTATGTAAGTTCATAGATACTGAATATTTACAGAAAAAAATCATTTGAATAAGTAATCCAGAAAGTCAGCCATGCAATGAACAAACCAGTGTAAAGTTTAAACATAATGTGTCATGAACATCTTGGAAGTATCTTTGGCATTAAAGGATTGATTAAACTGTATTTACTGAATATAAGGTACACATTCCTCAAATATTCCTCTTTAGTTAGCTGAGCTTCTAGTAAAACCATGTGAATAACTGCAACTGTATTGTAGTGCTGCTAAACTACCAGAGTGTAAGGTAACCTACGCACAGCCTACAAATCCTTTTTTGGCATGTAGTCAAACTCATTAGACTTCATAGTGCTTCATAGCAAAGACTGTATGTTGGCTTGCTCCTCTTGATCAGTGTGGTTGCCCTCATATACCACAATATTCAATTTCTGCTTTTTTTTGACTGAATCAGAGTAAGTAGTGTAGGGTAACCATCTCCTGTTAACTAGATACTATCCGAATGTCATTGTCTCTTGATACAGTGGAAACTATTGGGTTGCTTTAAATGGTGATAATAGGATGCAATTGATTTTCCAGGCTGTCTTAGTGACTCAACACTATCGATTGACACTGTTTAAAGGAATAAGACACTAGATAAACAGCACTTATCCTTGAGCTGGCAGTACTTATTCATAGTAAAGGTAGTGAAACATTATGTGTAAATTCAAAAGAAGGATAAGTGATGGGCAGTTAATCATTTAAAATTTATAACAAGGTCAGTCACTTGGAAATGAAGATCCTTGACATTTAGATAACCTTCATACGTCATTGTTGTGTATATATAAACACCGATCAGCTACAACATCAGAAGCATCGACCGGTGAAGTGAATACCATTGATAATCTCGTTACAATGTCATCTGTCAAAAATATATTAGACAGCAAATGAACAGTCAGTTCTTGAAGTCAGTGAGTTGGAAGCAGGACAAATCAGTAAGGGTAAGGGTTTTACCGATTTTCTCAAGGACCAAATTGTGATGGCTAGATGACTGGGTCAGAGCATCTCCAAAATGGCAGGTCTGTTTCAAAATGACGTCGCATTGTGGGATGTTCCTGGTATGCATTGGTTATTCCCATGGACACATTGGTTGGGCATCGTGTGTGGGAAATAAAGGCTAGCCCTTCTGGTCTGATCCCACACAGGAGCTACTGTAACACAAATTCCTGAAAATCTTCATGCTGGCTGTGATAGAAAGGAGACAGAACACACTGTACTTTGCATCTTAGTGCATATGAGGCTGCGCAGCCCCAGTCAGGCCGGAGTGCCCCTGCTGGCCCGTCTGCAGCTGACAGCATCAATAGTGCGTACTTGAACATCAGAACTGGACCATGGAGCAATCGAAGAAGGTGGCCTGTTCTGATTAATCCCATTTTCTTTTATAGCATATGGATATCCAGTTGTGTGTGTGTGTGTGCATGCGCGTGACTTACCTGGGAAAGAGATGGCACCAGGATGTGCAGTGGGAAGAAGGCAAGCCAGCAGTATGATTCTCTGTCCTGCTGGAAAACCTTGGGTCCTGGCATTCATGTGGATGTTACCTTGACATGTCCCACCTACCTAACAATGTTGCAGACCAAATACAACAGTATTCACTAATGGCAAATCTCCAATTAATCATCAATGGGATTAGCTGAACAAACTAATCTGTTCCATGGAGACCCCACCTGGCAACTTATGGCACATAAAGGATCTGCCATTCACATCTTGGTGCCAGATATCTCAGCACAACTTCAGGGGTCCTGTAGAGTCCTTGCCTCAATGGATGAGAGCTGTTTTGGTTGTATAAGGGACACAGTGTTTCGTAAATGGCTGGTGTGTGTGTGTGTGAGAGAGAGAGAGAGAGTGAGTTTGAATGATAGGATGTGCGATTGAGAGGAGTCAGATGCTAAAGAGAATGGAAGGGTATGTTAATTATTTGTGGTGGCTTTCATGTCGCCATCTTCAGTTCTTAGATGCATGTGTAAATTAGGGAGAACACTTTCCATGTCTGAAAATGGCCCCACTAATTGATTAGTTAATTCAAGGAGAAATGTAAGATGGTAACGTAAACCATTAGCCTGACTGTAGCCGAGAGAGAGAGAGAGAGAGAGAGAGAGAGAGAGAGAGAGAGAGTGTTTTTTAAATGTAAGACTTATTTTCTGCATAATATTATATAATGTCGGCATGGTTTAAGCACATTCTGTAATATTTTCATGAAATTTGTCCTTTCAGAGTGTGCATATAGAGCCACCTGCTGTATGCCACGAGTTGTTTCTGCATTTGTGTGGAAGAGAATATGATGCAGCTCAGTGCTGGAAATAGCTGGAGAAATGGCTGAAAAGAGCTTGAAGCATAGGTGCATAATGGTATCCGGTTGAGCACTAAAATTGTAGATTGATCCACTGATTGATTCTCAGTAGAATTACAGATAACTGTTTTCATGAAAATGCATTTTTTTTTTTGCTCTTTCTTCTTGATCCTGGATAATTGCTGTGTGATGATGCCACACATGGTGTGTTCTCTGAATCTCATTGTCCGTTATTCTGGCTTTATGAAGAGCCCCAAGCACAGATCCTCTATTGGTTCACTCTCAAATGGAAGTGTATGTTAAAGGGTGCAGTCATCAGGAAATGCCTGTACCACAGGGTAGACAAGACCAGTCTCTGTTTTAGACCTTTTTCCTCCAGTGCAGAGGCCTTGCAGCATGTTTTTTAAAATGAACAAAGTGGTAACAAGAATATTTCTTATGTTTAAGAGAGTGTGGGCTGCAGACAATTACCATGCAAACACATGTACATTTGATATGTCAAGCGACTCAAAGATTGTCCTTTTGAATTCTGCCCGTGAAATTCTGCCATGCTGCTTGTTAACTGGCACCTACTGCACTTTACTGCGGACTTAAGTGAACCATCAGTGTCTCTCTTTTACCCCTACAGGGTGTACTGTAAATGGCACAGTGTGGTTTGGGAGTGTCTTGGTGGCTTTATATGCAGGTGAAAGTGCAGCCTCTGGTTGCTCTTCTGTGCATCTGTGAAATAATGGCATTGCTGGGACGATGCTGTCGCAGACACGGCCCACACGCTTGCAAAGCATCTGATACGGATTGCATTTATCCGCTGTGACCCATCACTTTGTGACCCGTGCTAATGCGGGGAAGGAGAAACACAAAAGCTCCCGTAAATCTGCACATGATGGTGCAAATCTCCTTTGACTGCCACGCTTCCCCAGACGAGCAGTGGACGCCTAAGCCGAAATCAAGAATGGAGCATTGATTATTCATGCCTGTAAAAAAGAGCGTGCGCTGTCATGTGCGGTGCCCATTGGAGCTCATTAATTGGCGAGCAAGCACAGGGGGATGAAAGCGAGTGAGGCAGAGGGAGAGAGTGAGAGAGAGAGGCACAGTCCGAGAGAGGCTTGGCAGAAGAGTGGTAGCAGGAGCAGAGGGGGCTGGAAGCAGAGAAAAGGAGCGGATTTACGGCCACTGTGAGTCCACTTTCCTGCCAGACTGCCCAGCGAAAGAAGGACTAACAACACCACTCAAGGCTGAGCCTTGTTTCCATTGCATCAGTGCAAAACTTGCTGCCCTACTTTGGCTCCAGTCTGCCAGAAGAATGACCACCTACCACCACAACCATGAGTACTGCTGTGGAGCTATAAAGGACTATAAAACCACCATGCCCAAAGTGGCCAACTGCATCCAGCCCAGGATCCACCAGAGAGCCCAGTCTGTCCACAGCTCGCTGGCTTGCCCTCAGAGACAGTCCCAGCAACTCCAGCTTCAACAACAGCCTCAGTTCCAGCATCTTCACCACCACATCCACCACCATAACCATCACCAGCAACAGCCACTTAATCACCAGCGTCATCCACAACAGCCCCTGCCTCACCTGCCTCACCTGCCTCACCTGCCTCACCTGCCTCATCTGCCTGTGAACCAGCAGCATGTCCTGCTCAACCACCAGCATGTTCCTCTGGGCTCCCACCGCCTCTACAGCTCCTGCACCCTGCCTGCTTCCAGCAAGAGCCGAGGCAAGTTCACCAACTTGCGGGACAGTGTCAAAAAGAGCCCCACAAAGAGCAAGGCTAAAGTCAGGGCATCAGCAAGTGCCTGGTGGCTTGAAAACTCTTGGGCTACATTGTCATTGGAGAAGGTATGTGTGTGTTGTCAGTGTTGTTGAGAGACCTACAGGAGTGGGTAGTGGAATTTATGTAAACTAGGGATGGTTCTGAATTATTTTATGATGTGATCTATGTAACTGGAGATGCTAGACCAGTGCATTCTAGGTCTGTATGTGTGCGTTTCGGAGTGCAAATTAAGTCAGGGGTCTTACAACAACAACCGAAAGTCTGAACCTCTGATTGCCACAACACCTTTAGAGGGCAGTGATGAGTGTTTCTTAATTTGATGTTTGATAAACCTTTAGAGAATACCAGTGAGTAGTATTTGTTACATTGATGTTTCTTAACATGTTTAGAGGCTCAGGGGGGAGGAAAACTTGTTAATTTGATGTTTGTTAAGCTGTTTTAGGGCAATTTGGAGTGATGCTGGTCTTTCGGCTGTTTGTTAAAGCTGGCAGAGGAGAGTGGTGTGAAATATTTGTTTGTTTGATGTTTGTTAACATGTTAAGTTTGTTTATTTAATATTTGTCAATTAATTTTGATGGTCAAGATGAGTAAAATTGGTTTATTTGAGCTTGAACTGTGTGGCGCTTCTTGGGAAATACTGACTGGTGAGTGAGCATGTTTTGAAATTGCATATTATGCAGTTTGTATGATAAATGGATCGGTCCCACTACGAGCATGATCAAGCTAATGTTTCTCCTCATTTGTCTTGTAACACACATATGGTTTGGACTATAACTTGGACTATAATTTAGTTGTTTTTTTATTTGTGTGTTTTAATTGAATTTGTTCTTGTATTAACAGCCAGCCACTTCATAATACTGAGTAGTGAAATAAAGGTTTTGAGTTATTTTTCCTTTCAGACACTGGTTAGAGCTACATGCTGAACCCAGAGCCAGGGCCTCTAATCAATGCTAATGATTGATTCTAATTTTAACGCTGGAATCACAGCCATCTCTCTACTGTAACACTGTTGTAAGAGCATTCTGTGTGAAAATCAGTGATTAGGTTCCTGATGCTGACCATGTTGTCAAATTAAACAAAGTGGGTAGATTGGTAAACTCTGAGTAATGACATCTTACAGAAACACAGTGTTTTAATGTGAGCACAGGTTGGTTGTTGGGGAACAGTTTGTATAGTGGAGGGTGGAAAGCCCCTCTGACTCTGGCTGGGTGGAGACTATTAGGCTGTATTATATGGACAGAATAGCACCTTGTGATTACATAGAATGCAATTGTGATATATAACAATATCAACAGATTGGTTAACACATAATATGACTTGGTTAAAGACTGGACTTGAGATCATGTCGAATCATGTAAATGCCATGATTCATCTGAATATAGCGAGATGGGGCTAATTTGCATATTATAACCTTCTATATTGGTATTGCAGAGCCGATTGATGTGCATAATATTACGCAGCTCTACACCTTTTGAGAAAGAAAGCTGTCAAATGGGTTCCTCCGAGCCTCCGTACAAGCTAAAAGATTGACCTAGAACTGTACCTTCAAGGCAAGAATCATTTAGGAATGAGTGTGTGAATGCATCAGCCTGTTTGTGTCGCGGAGGGCCGAGTCTGGTGCTGAAAGCTGGGGCTCAGCGGATGTGCCCCACTGGCTGCTTCTCTACATCGTATGTCTACTCTTCCTCCTGTAGAGCTGGCATCCTCTCTCACAGCAGTGCACACTCTGCTACAGGATCAGGCACCTTTGGAAATGACTGAGCAACGATTATACGGGAGTCAGAAGAGGCTCCAGGCTCGTTGTTTTGAAGGAAACCCAGCTGTAATTTGGGCCTCTTTTTAGTGAAGACCTCTGTAAAACATACAAAACTACTAAATAGAAATGCATTACAAAGATGAAAATAACCTTTTGCCTCATTATTCTGAATTAATCAAGGTTTTTCCTATTATTTTTGCCTGCAGACTTGCTAATATTAGTGATTTTTATGCCACTTAATTTGCCAGAAAAAAAATTGTAAAATCCCAAACTAATTGGTTACCAGTTCTTTTTTTTCCCTCTTTTTGTGGATGTTGGTGTCTGTGCTTTGTCACTTTAAATTGAAATGAAAACATGAACGTACTATTTAGGTACGTTAAATCTAAGGAATTGACCAAAAAATAGATGCTTCCTCTCTGTCTGAGATGCCCATGAATATGAAATCGACAAGTAGTGCCGAAATTGACATTCACATCTGAAGCCTAAGTACCAAAGAATTGTTAATGACAGGAAAACTGTTATCTTTGATGTTGCCATTTCAAGTCATTTCCATGATTACTGGCATCTTTATAGATGGCTTAGAAATGTAAAAAGAATCTTTGTGGTTCATTAGCTCACTATCGGAACTGTGTACATGCTGACACAGCCTGATCTGGCACAGTCAGTCTTAGACACCTGAGGAACAATTGCAGTTCTGTTTTTCAAAATGAAATTGGGTCAACTAGGCTTCATCAGCACTTCTGTAAAGTAAAGTGTCAAGTGACCATTCTGTCATATGTGAACACACCATAGCGTGATCAGCAAAACATTCTTCCTCTGCATTTGAACCCATTCACCAAGTGAAGCAGTGGGCAGCCAGGAACAAAGTGTGGGGACGGTGCCTTGCTCAGGGGTATCTCAGAGGTGCTTAGCAGTCTTGGATTCGAACCCATGACTTTCTGATCGCAGGGTGAACGTCCTAACCACTAGGCCACCAGCAGCCCTGTCGTACCATTCTGTGCATGTCAGCCTGGCACGATGCTTATTTGTATCGAGCATCTGCATGATATTAAGATTGAAGAGTTAAGCATTAATCGTTTCAGTTCTCCATATTTTAAATGTAAAACCAGCCTGGAACCTTGAACAGAGCTGCTTGCTTGTTTGAAATATTTCATGAGAACTGATTGCTGCTGGCTGAAATATGTGCAGAAATCGGCCTTTTACTACGATTGTTTTAAGCAGTAATTGGTACAAATGTTCTGTGCTTTTATGAGCTACTTGACCTGATAATATGTAAACAGAGCCACACATGAAACATGTCCATTCAAGGGGAAAATCTGTCACACACTATTCTCTTATATCTCTCACATTTCAATCTCTTATAGAATTAGTTTTGAATCCTATCTGGGACGTATGGCAGATCGATATTCATTTTGTCTGTTTTAACATGCTGTTCTACTTTTAGCACTCTTCTTTTCTCTCCTTGGTTATGTTGGGAAGATTTTTGGCTTCGCTGACCTTCATTAGTTGCTTTTACAATCAAATAATGCAAATGACAAATAGACATTGAGAAGTAATTATAAACACATTTTCTGATTGAAATGTTGAAGTCATAATGTTTACTGGTAATACACCAAATAATAGTTTTTTAATTTGCATTTCTGTATATTAAATGACAAAAAACAACAAAAAAATCCCCAAAATGCTTGCATTCAATTATAATAACAAACAAATGTGATTGTTAAATTCCTTTGTGTGCCTGATGGTACCTGTCATACATTTTTTGTGGGCCCTTTCAAACATGACTGTATATTTTCTGTTGATTGTTCTTGTCAAATCAAATCATACACACTTCCAAATCCTTTTTAAATTTTCACTTCGTTTGTCATTAGTGCTGGGCATTATAAAGTTTGTAACAGTTTACCAGTATTGTTTTGTGTTGCAGTATTGCACATTGAATTGTAGTTTTAAAAGTATTTCTAGAAAGCTGCAAAACTACAAACCATTACAACAGGAATGAACTGAATACAAATTAAGTTTTGGACACTATACTGTGGATGGTTTCTTTAGTAAATTGTGTGAAAAATGGATCAGAGCAAAACAGTTCAGTCACAACGAGCCTTTCTTAAACGAAACATCTTGAAATCTCTCCTTTACATCAAGTGACTGTTTACAGTATTTTCAGACAAATATATTAGAGTGGAAAGTGACAAAAAAAATCATAATTGCGAACTTGGTTTTAGACAACCTGTGATTCTTTTATGGCTCAACCATTGCGGTTATGCTTCAGTTTGACATTTTCAAAGTTGAAGTTTAAATTTGAAGCTGTACATTTTCTCCTTCAGCAACTTAATTTTTTAAGTTGTGGGAATGTTTTCATGCAAGCTGCCACCAGCTCTCATGAACTTTTTTGTAATTGAAATATCATCTGATGACATGATGCTATGATATATTTGTCAAATTGTCATATTAAATTTTGTACCGCCCAGCACTATATACTCATGTCATGGGTTTTGTTTTAATGTACACCTCACCACACCCCCTGCTCTCTCCTTCTCTGCTAGCTATATTATGTTTTATTGTAGAGGTCTGACCACTGTGCTTCCGTAGGAGCTCTCGTGATCATCAGTGCAGCTGAATGTCATCTGGCCTGACCTTTGACCTCCACTGTTATTGTTTAGCAGGCAGATGTCGTTCCTCCCCCTGCTCCCATAATCCCCGTGATCCCCATCTCGCCTGTCCCAGCCGACACCACTGTCATCCCTGCACCCACGTCACAGGTCCTTTTTTTTCCCTCTCCCTCTCTTTTTTCCTCTCTCTCTGTGTCTCTCTCTCTCTCTCTCTCTCTCTCTCTCTCTCTCTCTCTCTCTCTCTCTTTCTCATTTGTTTACTCCTCCCACTTCCATGATGCTCTTCTTGACTTTGAGAGATTATTGTGAGAATGTCATGTAATGTTACTGATGTGCACTTGTACCACCATAGCAATTGTGCAAGTGAAGCGGATGCTGTTTGTCTGCAACAGGATTTAGTTTGGGCTGGCTTGTTGCATTTATGCTTCAGGACTGCATATTCTGCAGTATGTTATACTGTTTATGGACACAGTCTGTGCTGTTAATCTCTTGCAAATGCCAGTGTAATACGCTATCAACATGCCTAGAGTAAGTGATCTTTTTTTGTGTTGCATTGCTTCTGCTGATATAGATGCTGGTTTTTTTGTTTTTTTTTGTTTTTTTTTTGTTTGTTTGTTTTTTGCTCCAAGTCATAAAATGCTCATGACCTTGCATTTTGTGAAGTGAATTGAGTTTTATGTGGAGTGGGCATGCAAGTGTGTGCTAACCTCATTAGATATGCTGACATTAAAATGTCTGTTTTCCAGGCGAGCCCGGCCCCAGTGTTGGTGAACACAGACAGCCTTGACACTTCGCCCTATGTGAGTCCTTATGTGAGTTGCAGTACATTTTTTTTCAGTATATCAGGACTGAGAATACTCTAATGGAGTTGTATGTTGAAAAAACGTCCACACTGAATGGCGATATAGAGAAACAATGAAAGATTGGTAGTAAAGTTTCTCTGAACAAGAATGCATTTATTCCTTGATTTGTTAATCAAATAGTGAAATATTGAAAATGATCACAAAGGAAAGGAAGCTTTAAGGTTTTCAAGATTTTTTTCTAACAGACCTCTTCAGAAATGTGGTCTGACAGTAGCACTAAAACTGTCTTGGTCCAGCATTGCTAGAAATAACCAGGTTGTGATATCTAGACTGTTCATGAGGGTTTATTGTTGTTTTTTCTGCATGACCCCTCCCTGTTCATCCCATTCTTTTCTTCACCTCAGCAGCCCCTTATAACCCTTGTACTCCTCAGTGCCAAAACCACAGTGTTCACTGCTGTCATCCCTCATCAAAAGAGGCTCTCTGTCACTGTGGAGCCCAGTATTAGCCAGATTACATCTGGCACTCGTGTTATAGAAATCTCAGCACAGAGGGATTTTTCCTTTTCAAAATGACTTTGGAGGGACCTCATTAATTCAGATATTCTTTAGGACTAGGGTACTGTTACCTTCTGGATCACTAAAGTTGTACATAAAATGTTTTTGCCACACCTGCCTTTAAACATTTTGATGGATAAATTCAGTAATACAGAAACATCAAAATGTTTCAAGGCAGGTATGACAAACATTTTGATGTGTGCCTTTAGACAAACTATAATCATAAATTGACATTTGAGTATTGCCAAGAAGATGCACGATAGATCATTACTTTATTGAACCTACAGTGATGGCAGATATATGGTGCTACATTGCCTTTTAGGTTTTAGGTTTTTGATGGATAACAAAGGTAACCATCTGCAGTGTGTTATTTTCTTGGTATTTCAGATTACTTTAACTAAACCGTTAAAAAATAAGAAGAAATGAAAGTTTTTTCTGTAGAAAACTAGATGCTGTCTTATTAACATTGGTTATTTTACGAGGAAAACTGCCCAACAAAAACAAGCTCTAACCGGTTTGTAAGACATTCTCTCAGTTCTCAGAAAGCAGGGCAAACTTAAATATCATATGATACTGTGACTGTCATATTAAATTCATCAGCACTGCCCTGCACTGGAATCTTAATTGGAATACACATGATCAAGACCAGGGCAATATTAGCATGAGCTTCCCTTGCTTTTTCGGCTGGCATTTTGTCACTATTCTAAAGTGAATCGTGGAGGGTAAAAAGGAAATAACTTGTGGTTGTTTCCTCACAGCTAGCTTTTCCATTGCTGGTGCTGTAATGCAGCCTTGGCTTGGCTTTATTCTTTCAAGTGCTGCTTGAGTGAGTGTTTGGGTGGAGATCGGAGTGTGTGCTCTTTACTGGTAGTGCTTTCACCGCTTATTGTAGCGAGTCTTAAGGGAATCCTTTAAGCTGAAGCTGTAATATCGATGGCAGCTAATGCCCAAGTTCTTTTTCCCCCTCGTAACTTGTTCGCGCTGTGCCCCAGCGTCGCAGCTCCAGATGACCTCGAATAGTGCTGATGGTCATGTCCCGTAATGCAAGTTCCTTGTCTCTTGATCAGTGCCTCATTTCCTAAAAGCTTGACAGCATGATGGGTATCATTATGTGATGGGGAGAGAGTGTTCGAAGAGAATCTCAATCTGCCATCTCTAAAGAAACACTGAGGAAGCTTTTTTTTGTATTTTAACAAGATCACACTATAATCAGCTTATGAAGTACTGTGGGTGTATGATAGGTTAGAAATCTAAAGATGAATCATTGATTTATTTTACATAACTGCAACTTAGCTAAATCAGACATGACAGTTATTTACATGTTTAGAACAAGCTGCTATCCAGTGCAGTTTAAAGCATTTGGGGAACATGACATTAGGACTGCCGGGACAAAGAATCATACATTGTCTAAGAATTGTCCAGTGGTGTTTTCACCATGCTCTCCATTTCAGTGCGTGACAGAATGGAAACACAAACTACAGACTGATGTTGCGTTGCATCATCAGAATCAGCTTAACTGTGAAAAGCTGTGATATCCCATGTTATGCGAGAAGCCCTGGGTTTAAAGACAGCAATTTTTTGCATAGCTATATTTAGACAATTACACTAATGTGATCTTGTCTTCTGTTGGAGTATTGGCTCTGAGGGCTGTGTTAGTAGAATAAAGCTGGTATTGAGCAGGGTCAGCACTGATGTGGGCCTGTCGGACTCCCCCACCCCTCGGCCTCGCTGCCCTCTCCTCCTGCCGCCCGACACCACTGATGTCACAGGCAGATGTTTTCTGTGACAGCGAGAGGAGAAAAGCATTTGGTATTTAAGGTCTTAAAAAGTGCCATTTGGGGGCTTAGAGCAGAGCCTGTGGGATCATACAGAAATAACGTTAAGGGAGCCTGTTATATAACCCTAGGGCTTTTTGGGCTTTAACCTTGTTTGGCATGCCTCGCCCCCTCCACCCCTCCGTCCATCAGCATTTTCAAATCATTCAATCTAGGCAATATTGTTTGTTTCAGATATCTCAGGCCTTAGACTCTATGAATGTGCAGTCCTGATATTGCCCCTCTTATGTCCCTCGTGTCATATACATCCATTTAGATACTTAGTTGAATTATTTTTTACTTGTTAGGGACATTGGTAGACCTGAGCGGCCGGAGCTTTGAATGTTTGGTTAATAACCTTGAATCTAAAAAAATATTAAAAAGAAACCCCCATCCCCTGTCAACAAATCTAAACTCCAGAACTATGGTCCCAAATGATTTAAGATACTCTGTTAAAGTCTGACCTATGGCAACAGAGGATGGACCAGTGACTGCCACTGTTTTGTAATATTTGGTAATGTATAATATCTAATTGTCTTTCAGGTGAATGGAACCGAAGCCGATTATGAATATGAAGAAATTACGCTTGAACGAGTAAGTGCAGTTTTTTTTACCTTATATTTTATCGCAGTTAGTCATAGCTTACCTTTGCTGCCCGGAGCTTATTCTGTGTTGTTATCTCACTTTTAATTAGAGATGTGAATGGGTACTCTAGCAACCATTTGAGACGTTTGTGCTCGTCTTTAAGAATATCCTGTATTATTAGCCTGTGAAACCCTGAATTTTTATTATTTATGGTAAACTAGACTAACTCCTCTAATTGTGTTGGCTAGGTCCACTGTGGCAGAAATAACATCTGTAGAACATGATGAGTACTTATGGTCTTTATTCATTTAGCTCAGTAGTTCATCTGGGATATAAACACTACACATTTCCTATTTCTATTTTTCTGTTTTCTTTATTTCGTCCATTTTTTTTGCACTTGTAATTAACGGTTGTAATTTATATGATAATAATAATAATGCATTTATTTATACAGCACTTTACATTGTCCAAATCTCAAAGTGCCTACAGAGTTTGAAAAAGAGAAGCTAGATGAATAAATAAATTGTTACATAGACCAACATATGCTAAAACAAGATTAGATTGATGCGGATAATCTTGATACTTACAAGATTAGTAGAAAAACTAAATGTTGTTGGGGAAACTTTATTGGTTAAAGGTGAAAAAATGTTCACATTCCCACCAGGGATTAGAGTGAAAAGTGATAAATCAAATTGAACAAAACAAAAAAGGGCTCAGTTTGTTCTCACATATTCAGATGTTGAAGTGACCTCATGTGCATGTGCAAAAAGGCTTCTGCACACACTTTTGATAAGTCCGGCATTTTATTTGTGTAAAATGCATTAGCGCCACCACAAAGGTTTCGTAAATGTAAATCATTGAAATCTTGTTAAATGTGGCAACATTTAGAGAGATTTGACTATTTTAGTACATGCTGAGCAGTGGGCATTCATGTTATTGCAGTGTTATATACTTAGAACCATAGTCTAGCTGTGAAGTCATTGTGTAAGGTGTTATGTACCTAAACACCTACAAGCTGTCTATTAAAGAAACCAAAGACAAATCTGACAAGTGCTGTTTCTGCTGAGCAGGTTTTTAGAAAGGTTTGCATGTGGAAGTAGTTGGATTCTAAAGTTAGCCTACCATGTGCTGTCTGTGGGTTCACTTTTCTGTGATGACCTTATTTAGTTTTAGTTTTATACAGCTTGTGTTGGATAACGGTACAGCTTCTTTTATACTAGCCAAGGAAACTCAGATGATGCATCAGCATTTCTCTCTCTCTCTCTCTCTCTCTCTCTCTCTCTCTCTCTCTCTCTCTCTTTCTCTCTCTCTCTCTCTCTCTCTCT
>JBBPCX010000114.1:12652756-12676084 GCA_037974365.1 Hydrocynus forskahlii
TCTCTCTCTCTCTCTCTCTCTCTCTCTCTCTCTCTCTCTCTCTCTCTCTCTCTCTCTCTCTCTCTCTCTCTCTGAGCGTGAGTGGGGAGCTGTCTTTCAGCACCACAACATCTTTGCTTCTCACATGGGTGTTGAGTAGCAGAAAGGCAGTCAACAGCCTCCACAAACGGCATCACCACCTTTTGTCTCTGTCGCTCAGGCAGCAAGAGAGGGAGACTGTGAGTAAGAATGGTTGTGCCTTGCTGATATCAAGGGACTTTATAGAGTTTCAGGCTGTGTTCTTTATCATGCTCTGTCTTTGGTGTGTCCTGTACTGTTTGTTAAATATGATTTACAGGTTAGAATTTTCATGTCTTTGTTTTGTAAGACATGAAAGTCTAAGTGTTGGAATTGTAGCAGGTCTTCGTGGTCATCATTGATTTTCTATCTGATTTTCAGCTTGTGTAGTTTGTTCTGCTTTATTGTAACACTTCAGGTCTGACCACAGGTCTCCTGTAAAGCAGTCTTTGAGTGAAGTGTTTTTTTTTTTACACTTTAATTATGCATCATATTGCTATAGAAGTGCAGTTTGCATTTTTGGTTCAGAGCAGCACAGGTCAGACAGAGGGAAAAAGCATTGGCAAACAAATTGGGTTAAAACTGTTGAATAATTCATTGAGCACATTTTCACCGCTGCTGTCTAGGAGCCCCTGAAAGGCTAAATGTATGAGATTGTCCCCAATCTATTATGAATGGCTTCTGAAATGTGTCAGTCTACATCTATCTGCTCATATTATCGCTCTAGCAACAAAAGCTACCCAGCTGTGCACACGTTAATAGAGCTGTCCACGTTGAGTGAGTGAGTGTGTGTGTGTGTGTGTGTGTGTGTGTGTGTGTGTGTGTACACTGAACTCAGTAAGCAGCCAAGTGGACATTCAAGGTTCAGCAGAGATTTCAATCAATCTATTTTTAGTTCTATATATATTGTTGTACTGTCACACTTGTTCAGTTTCTCTTTTTCTTGCTTTAAATTTTCTCAGTTTCTCTCTCTTGCTCTCTGTCTCTCTCTCTCTGTCTCTCTCTCTCTCTCTCGCTCACTCCATCTTTCTCTGATTGTGTGAACATTTCAGTATGGAAGGACTAATAGAAACATCCTAAAATGGCTTGAAAGAACATTTAATTACATGTATTCTTCATCTGTAAGACATTGATATTTCCCCAGCAAAGTGTGTGTATCATACTGTTTTTTTCATACCCTCACACAGAATACAGTCGGTTTGAAGCCAAAATCCATGATCTCCGGGAGCAGATGATGAATAGCAGTATCAGTTCAGGCTCCGGCTCGCTGCGTACGAGCCAGAAGAGGACGCTCTACGTCAGGTGGGACCTCCCTCATTCTCTGTTAATTACATTTTCCCTCCTGCGAGTTCCTCCTGAAGGTCGACCACTTTAGAGTCACCCTCCCTAGAGTGCCATGTGTTCACTTTTACTGTCATTTTTTTCTCTATTTTTTAGGTGTTCATATTAGTAAAGGGTGTGTGTGTGTGTGTGTGTGTGTGTGTATAAGTGAAAAAAAAGAGAAGTAAAGGGTGTGTATATATAAGGGAAAAAAAGAGAAGTATAGGGAATATACATCTTTACAGTAACATTTTTTGCGGGGGTTTTTTGCTGAATGTAACATACTGGAAAAATAAGACATCAAATTTAAAATAATTATATATCTTCTGTTAGTAAAAATCGAAAGTATGTAGTTGTACTGAGCGTATTTGAAGTATTGCATACAACTGCATATCTTCAAAATCAGATTGTTTTATTACAATGACTGTATGCGGCACTAGTGTTTTGACCATATGGTGCAGCTCTAGTGATGACACTGCTTGCTGCAGATGATGGATAGCCCGTTGGGATAACATAAGATAACGTAATTGCTGCAGAATATTTATGGTCATGATTATGGCCACTGCTGACGTTTTCAGAGCAGCTGCTGGTTAAGGCCACTTACTGTCAGAGCACCTGGTCCTGCTGGAATAGTGCCAGTGGCATAACCCTGCAATATTGCATTGAACCTGTACAATAGGCATATTATAGGTAACAATATATTATCTATACTGTCTGCTTGGGGTTATTGTCAGGCTTGTAGAAATTAACGCATTTTCCAAATGAAGACAGTATTAAAGTTGTTGGTGTCTATGCACCAACAATTTTACTCCACAGTTTTTCTCTCTCCCCACTTCACCAGTTATTGCTGGTAATTATTCCTCCTGCTGATGTGTCCCCCAGTGCTGAGCTGCTGTATCCTGTTATGGGTCTTCAGGACTGTGCCGTAAGATGAGTCATAACCCAAGGCTCTCCATCGAAGTGCAGTAAAGAGGAACTTCCAATCTGTATCACAGATCTGGATGTAGATGGTGCCTTATAGATTCCAAATCCTCATATTGCTAAGAGACTGGACTGTTATAAACAGCGTTAGGATTAGGATTAGGGCTAGTGCTAGGATCTGGATATGGTTAAAGTTAGAGTGAGTGGTAGGTACAGTGGTAGGGGCTAAGTTTAATGAATATTTAGTTGAGTATACATACTGCATACTTTCAAACTAATAGAACAGAATCTTCCCATTGGCTTCTATTATAAATGTGCTTTGAGTACTGCCCTGTGTACAAAGTGTGATTTAGATGTTTTCCCTCCCAGTTTTAGGGTTTAACAGGACCAGTGATGAGTGGAGTGTTTGTGACACATTGTGGCTTCTTAATAACCCTAGGCTCTACTGGAGGAAACTAACTGTGACGGTTTGACCTGATTATAGTGGGGTACATTAAAGCTATGGAGTGAGTTAGGAAGCATAATGTCCCAGAGAATAGGAGGATGACATCTGGCTTAGTTACTTCCTACTTCATTCTAGCTACCATTATAAGAGAGAGAGAAAACTTAAAAAATGTAACACAACAAACAGTTACTGCCCTTATGTTAACTATCTAGCTCATATCATACCTTGTCACATATTGGCTACGTAACCAGCTAGCTACCTTTTACGGCTTGGGCTTTTTAAAAATTTTCCTTTACTTTTTCTTTTAATTATTGTGGTGAAAAAATTAGGGCAATGCACTGCTTTCATTTCTATTAGAAGACTTTCGGGGCACACAGAAATCTGGGTGAGCCTAGCTTCCATGTGAGGAAACCAATGAATTTCTAGCCTTGCTGCTGCTATGGCCCTGGCTGTAAGGTGTCTAATTTAATATAAACATAAATAATGTGAATTAATACAGTTAAGTCACATTGTTTGTACTTATTTATACATTTAAGAAGTTTCATATTTCAGCTCACACTTCAATATTTTGAGATCATTGCACCTATTAAATCCTCTAAAATCCAAAAAGACTTGGAGTGAAAAGTAAAAATAGAAAAGGAACAGGCAGTTTATCAAAACCAAGATTAAATAACAGCACTGCTGAAACGGCTCTGTCATGTTTTCCAAAGGTATATTTGACCAATCTGAGAAACTGGAATTAATATGTGTAATATGTGTCTTTTGGGCTTAAAGGTGCTGACCACTGTGTATTCTTTAGAGCTTCTCTGAAGTTTAGATCTGTCCTGCATCCCCCTCATTTCTAATACACAAGCAGAGTGTAGTGCTTCATTATTGATGAGAGAGCAGGCATAAGCTACTCTGGAGCAGTTTGGGAGCTTAGTTACTTCAGCTCCACTTCACACAGTGAAATACACACGTATATGTGCATGCATAAACACATAGACACATGCACACGTACAGATGTGCGTGCATTACAGAGATGGCCTACTTAGCTTATTCGGAAACCACTTTGGATGAATTAGAGTCAAAAGCACTGGTTTTGTGAGATAAATAATAATGAAAAAGGTAAATAGGTTGTTTTACAAACATTTACCACTATGTTTTTTGTACATTTTTGTACAACCAGTCAGTATGATTTGTTAGAAATAATATAGGACATTTTTGTTATTTATTTTGCCATTTAAATACAAGGGAGCATACAAGAAGAACTTTCACAGAACAAGGCAGAGGACCAGGAAGATTAAACAACATAAAATGATAATAGAAAAAAGTTAGACTAGTTAACAAATCTAATGCCAGTGCACATATTTCCACCAGGTCTGAAGTGGTTTCACTGGTAGGTGATGGATGAAGGGAAAAGTGAAGAATAAAACTGAGAGGCACAGATGAGAGGGAGAGAGAGGGAGAGAGAAAATGAGTATAAAATTAATAGAACCTAACCAAAGACCTTAGGGGAGAGGGGTGTTCACATGAAGCTATTAGGTTAATGTAATGGAAGTCTGTTTTTTTGTGTAGCACAGAGGCACAGACGTCTATTAAATTAGCTTTGTAGCCCCAGTGCAAAACCAAAGAAGTAAACTTAGAATGCCATAATTTGGCTGATAGACTGATTTTCTGGTGAATTATTCTTTTTTGTCAAGTGTTCAAATGTTGACCAATTTAAACATGATGTAATGTAATGATGTAGTTAAAATTACAATGACCTCCATTTTGGTAACTGTTAAATGAGGTTGTTATTCAGTAAAGTCTGCTGTCCTGCCAGGCAAATAAACCTCTGGCACTGTCAGATGGATTTTGTTTATCATGGCTCTGAATCCCACCGTGTTTGATCATTCCTGTTTTGTTGTAGAGCGCTGTTTGACTACGACCGGACAAAGGACTCTGGCCTCCCAAGTCAAGGGCTGAACTTTCACTTTGGCGACATCTTGCATGTGCTCAACGCCTCGGACGACGAGTGGTGGCAGGCCCGGCAGGTGACCACAGATGGTGAAGTAGAGGAGGTCGGCGTCATTCCCAGCAAGAGGAGGTATGCTCAGCTTCTTTATGGTTGTTCAGTCCCTTTCCCTTCCTATTCACCCCTCCCTTTTCTTGGCTTTCCTTTTTTCCCCAACCACCATTCCTGTACTCTCACCTACATCTCCCCTCCTCCGACTCCACATCTCCTCAACTCCGACCTAACATCTCATATCCTAATGACTGCTCTGTTAACCCCTTTAGAATGAATGAACACTTCATGCTGTTACCCATAAGCTCACCCAGAAAGTCTTTCTCATAATTGCTTGTGAGAAAGTAATCACTGCTGGCTCATGTTTGTTTGAGTGCAATTCATGTTACTCACTGAGACACATCCTTAGACTGAGAGGACAAGAAATTGTCTTGGAAGCACCAGCCAATGTACACTGGTCAGCCACAACATTAAAACCACTGACAGGTAAAGTGAATTACGTAGATTGTCTTGTTACGGTGGCACCTGTCAGGGGCTGGGACATATTTAGCTGCAATGAACAGTCATTTATTGAAATGAATGTGTTAGAAGTAGGAAAAATGCACTAGTCTATGGAATATGGACATGAGAGACTTAACCAAACTGTGACAGCTGGACAGCTGAGTCAGAGCATCTTTAAAATGGCAAGTATTGTATGGTGTTTGTTGTGCAGTGGTTAAACCCTACCAAAAGTGTTCCAAGCAGTTACAACTAGTGAACCAATGACAGGGTCTTGGGTGCCTGAGGCTCACTGATGCACATGGGAACCAAAGGTTAGCAAGTCTGGTGCAGTCCCACAGAAAACTACTGTAGCACAAATTGCTGTAAAACTGAGTGCTGGCTATGACGGAACGATGTCAGAACACATTAGAATTGGACCATAGAGCGGTGAAAAGAGGTGGTCTTGCATTTTTGCCTTTTCTTTTGCATCATGTGGATGGCCGGGTGCGTGTGCGTCACTTACCTGGAGAAGAGAGGGCGCTAAGATACACAATGGGAAGGAGACAGTGTGAGGAGACCCTCTTCACAACTTACAGGACTTAAAGGATCAGCTGCTAATGTCTACACCAGATACACAGCACACTTTCAGATGCTTCGACAGGTCAGAGCTATTTTGACAGAGGGAAATGTATGCAAAATTAGTCAGGAGGTTTTAATGTTATGGCTGTTCGGTGTATGGATACTCAATAGGGTTGTGCTGTCTTTTATATTCAGAAGCGCGTATATTTGCTATTTAATCACTTTGGCTCAATTTGTCTCTCTTTTTCCTGAACAGTAGCTGTCTACATGCTACCATTTCAGCAGTGAATGTTTATATCAAGACAGTAATTCATCTCCATTTAGAGCTCTGTTTTGAGCCAAACCCTATAATTTATCCATTAGTGAATAATACACATTGTAATTACGCTCATTTTTAATCATTCCGAGAAATTTCTTCATCCATCAGGAACAACAGGCTCATTAGCATTGCTAGAAACGAGCTGAAAGCTTTTCCCTGTCTTTCTCAAAAGCAAAATCATCCTGATATTAGAAGAGATATGGCACATCAGCAGTTACTAATCTGTTCTTGAAATCAGGAGTCATACATGTGTAGACGCGTTCATCTCCGTTACTTTTCATAATTCCCTTTCTCATTAGCAACAGAGCGGCTCGCTCTCTCCCCCTCTGTGGATTGGTCTGACTCAGCTGTTTGGGGACAAGATTTAACAAAAGCAGCCTTTAGCTCCTGCTGCATGCTGAGTGGCAGCTAAAATCTGTATGAGAGCAAAAGTACCCTGGCATCAACCAGCAACAGAGCAGCTTATAGTCACTGCAGTCAAATGCCAACTGCCACTTTATCCTGCTCAATCTTGCACAGAGAATCTACAGTCACACATGCAAGCGAACCCAGACACTGAGTATTGCTCTCTTCTTTCTCTGCTTGTTAAAGAAACTGGTACCAATTTGTTTTAAGTGTCTCCATTTACCATGTAGTAACACATTAACAATGCATGCAACAACAGTGTAACTACTGATGGTGTTTTCACTGTTACGGCTGAATTACGGGAGTGCAGTATATGTTAATCAACCTTAGTTTTTACTCCCGTAATTACTTAAGAGAAACTTGGGTAAGTACATAAGCAAATGGTTAAAACAGATTACAGAATTACAATCTGTGTAATACATCTGTAACTACAAATACATGGGCAGTAGTTAGACTGTTGCGTTTATTAGAGACACTAATAATATCAGTTATTAGAGACACGTAATATAAATTGTGACCATGAAACCAGTCGGCTCTATTAACTATATACATGCTGTCAGTTCTGAGCACACTGCAGATTCATTCATCATAATGAAAGTAAGGTATATTATTTGATTTGTATGATGCAGTACACCACAGCCATTTGGATTCAAAGCCAAATGCTGGGCTTGTGTTTTCATTTTTTGCCACAAAATAATTACACAATATTACACAATAATTCAACAAAAGGAATCTCTGATGATATTCTCGTTTCCAAACTAAAAGATTTGTCACTGTGCAAGGATTGTACAAGGATTTTTTTTCCCCAAAAAATGCATGTCAGCAAGAAGCAAGCAATCCAAGTTGTTGATTTTCAGTGAAAAAGGAATAAAGACAAAGAATAATATGAATATGAAATGAACATGGTGTGAATAAGGTTTTCCTTCACCATGTGTCTTGCACGCTCATTTGGTTTTGGCCAGTCACAACAGGGTCAGTTACTAACACTTTTCACTCCACAGATTGTGGCATCGCCAACAGGTCCAGATATTTGTGTGCTATTTCCTAGCAATGAGTTCCCTAGACCGTATTTCAGGTGGACACCTCACAGCTCTGGATGAATTTGATTTGAGTTTAATTTTGCTATATTTTGCAATATGGTGGTTAGTGTGAAATGAACATAAAAACAATGCGTATCTTTTGATGGAAAGGGAGTTTGGGAGATTGAAAATGTAGCCAAATTTATACTTTGTAATTTACACTTTATACAATTTAGCACATTTATACTTCAGAATTATACATTTAAATTTAAGCAATGTCCTCCGAGGTCAGTAACGTTTTTGGATTCTGATTACAGATTTGTTAGATTTAAACATATTTTGATCAATTTTGCCTTTTCAATTCATAAATTGTAAGTTGATCAAGTTAAATGATTTCTCTCTTTGCATTTTTACACCCCTAGGCAGCACCGTAACCTATGATTACTCTTTTGCCTTTGAATATTCATGGTTTTTATGCCACCCATCTGGTTTGCCCTATTCCTGGATTTAGTTCTCAACTGTCTTAGGCCTCTGTGAAATGAACTCATGCTCACTTGGCTCCCTTGGCTGTCATGCTAAGTCTACCATGATTAACCTGTTTTCATTTACATAAGATACTGGTTTTCCAACCATAGACTCAAGTTTAGCCCACCAGGAGGGAATGCCGTGCTCCATTTTGAGGCAAACCCACAGCAACCCAAAGCCCATAATACCCCCTCTAATTAAAGCCCTTCTCCAGAGTGATGAAGTGAAACTTGAGAATTTGCTCTTTCTCTTTTTTTCAGGCTGTGTAGATATAGAGCTGATAATTGACTTCTCACCCTGCTGTAAAAGCACTACAGCTTTCCTGTTTCTCACCTGCGCTGCTCGTGATCTGATCACAGAGCCACATGAAGTTCAGTTTCACTGCTGTTTGTTCAGATGCAATATCTGTTACCATTTTGAAACAGGGAGGCCTCTGGAAAGTGTGGTGCCTCTATGAATATAAGGAGACTATGTAATGTAAAACATGTCAAGATTTTGTCTTTTCGCGTTTGTCATTGCCTTTTTGTCCAAATGAGAGTTGAGAAAACTCTGCGTGTCTTTGGTTTTGCTAAAACTGAACACCTTCACATCAGTGTGTCTCTCCTTCACCACTGTGGCATGGTATCAAAGAGCTGCATCTAAGATATATGTGTCCAAAATTTTTCTGTGTATTTCTAACGTGAGTCATAGGAACTGAGACCTATAACCTTTCTATCCTTCTTTGGACATCAGGGTGGAAAGAAAAGAGAGGGCCAGATTAAAGACCGTTAAATTCAACTCCAAATCTCGAGACAAAGGGGTAAGTAACTGTTCACGATTAAGTTTGTCACTAGATATAGTATAGATCATTTTTTCTGTGTAGACAAAATATAGTGCCTTGATTAAGTTCTGTCACGCACTGTACTCAACATTATTTACATTATACATTATAACATTATTTACATTATACATTGTAACCAAAAGATGTGTTTTTGGTCTGTAATTGTATAAAGTATAAAAATAAACTTTCAGCAGACCATGTGCTGACAAAGTGATGTTAATATATTTAGATGAACAGTGTTAACATCACGTTCACACCCGAAATATTTGGAAAGCATGATGCGCCAACTGCTGGTGTTAATGTATTCAAAAGCTAAAACAGCTTTCACACCAGAGAGCTGACACCTGATTTTCAACTCTGTGCCACTGAGAAAGTGCATGTGCAGTAGAGAGTGATGGTGCAATTAAGACTTCTGACCTCAAGTTCAAGAAACTTCAAGTGAAACTAGGTGTTTCTTTTTTAACTTGATGTCCTTTGGCTACGATTAATATGACCAGGCTGAATGTACTAATCCTTTTTGCTGACAGCTGACAGTAGCTTGTTTATTCGGCTGATTAACAGCATGTGAAAATGTCTCTCAGTCTTTACAGGAATGTTATTGTTTCTCCACACCTGACTTAGCTTATAGATCAAACTCGAACTCACATTTTTATATCCTAATGCAGCACAGATTGGATAAATGCATGACCTATTTAGCTACAGAGTAAAAAAGAAAAGAAATAACAAGACAATAAAGTATACGCTTGCCATTGATATCAAACTGCTTTCCTCTTGCATGGTGACTCATCACTTCTCCAGTAGCTTAATTTCCTTTCTAACCCTAATTCTAACCCACCTCCTTTTGGATTTGTGTTGTAATTTATTGACCGTCATCTCTCATAATGTTTTGGTTCAAAATCTGTCCATCAGTCTCTCTCTCATCTTTGATTTGGTCCTGGATTTGTCAGTTAGTTGATCAGTGTCTGTGTTATTCATCTTTGTAATTCATCTCATCATTTTAAATGACTCTGTCGCCGCCCGCAAAAATAGAACTTACAACATCCTTATGGTTATATTTGAAAGGAGTTAAATATAAACATATAATGAAATTATGGTAATGTACTTATAATGCAATATATAATATATGTTATAATGTATAATTTATTTTATGTATACATTAGTGTTATGTACATATATGTGTACAATATATGTATGATTATAAGTACAATAATGTAAGTTAAGTCAGTTTCTCCAATTCCAGTTTAACATGTAATCAGTTAAATTCGTAATTATGTGATTGCATGGCCACAGAGTCATGGATATGGGTTCAGTTGGGTATTCACACCTGTACTAGACACCTCCCTTCCATCTCCCATTTTTGTTCTCCATCCCTCCCTCCCTTCCTCTCTTCCTCCGCAGTCACTCAATGACAAGCGTAAAAAGAACCTCTTTTCGCGAAAATTTCCTTTCTACAAGAACAAGGAGCACAGCGAACTGGAAACGAGCGATTTGGACCGTAAGTACAACTCAGGCCAACAGGCAGTCGGAACAATAGTGGGCAGTGCAGGACAGTGCAGCCTCACACACGGAAGCAGCAAGAAACCACTGAACAGTTAATCCCTGATACTGCAATGGCCCCACAGATGTTTTATAAACCTGCACAGCTCCTGCCTTGTCATTCTATATTCATCCCAGAAGCTTCTGCCACATTGTTCAGTGGAAGCATAACATGATGTATTTTGGGCACATTACATGTAGTACCATCCACTGAGACGAGGGAAAACTCTCGCTCAGGGCCTGTTGCAGTATGGGGGGTGGCTTGTTCATCGGTAAGACCACATGCATTATTGAAGTACGGTAACTCTTGTTTCTGTGGTTCTTTCCTGTTTGCTCTCTGACGACTGCTCCACAGGACCTGAGTGACGACAAAGGCATGAGTAAGTCTTTCAGGGCTGACGAAGTCTTAGATGGCCCTGCCACCTTGTACTCATGCCCTCAGCCTACCTTTCCCTTTTCTTTACCACCCTTTTACCTGATTAGTCCAGGGAGCAAGTTTTTATAGAACTAAAAAGAAAAAAAAAATGTCCATTGTAACCTGTGAGCTGAGCAAATGCTTTTCTTTTCTACAGCAAATGGGACAATAAAGAATTCAAAGCAAGCTGTGTGACTAATCATGTGATTCAGCAGTTAATCAGTAACACAGTGTACAGGTGACACTGACCCAAAGATATGAGCGTTATTATGGTCCAGCAGTTATTTAACACATGGAAAAGTGAGTTTTATCACTGAGAGGCTCAATGGATTCTGTTGAAAAGCAGGACATAAGTTGCTGAGGTACTCCCACTAAGTCAGTGGTCAGTTGTTTAAATTGTCTTATCATAAAGAAATACCTGTGTAGTACTACAGCCTACTCTAGATTTGTTGGTATGCATAGCCAAACTCCTAATCCTCAGTGCAAAACATTACATTTCCCTGTGTTGTGATGCGAAACCCCTTATTATTAGGTGGCTGCGGGACTGTGCTGAGGCATCAGAACACACAGCAGTTCTGCAAGCATAATGACAAGACTGATATTTATGCTTACGCTGCTCTTATCTTCATTTGCATTTATAAGGCTTTTGACCTACAAAGCATTTCTACAGTGTGTGTCTTTCCTTTGAAAAGAGAACTAAAACTGGTTAGTGTTGAGACAAATGAAAGCTGGCTGCCTAGCTATCGGTACTTATTAGGGCTGACTGAAAGTTTGGTACTGAGATTTTTCTCACAACGCCAACAAATAAACTTACACTGGTTATGGCAGTTCAGTTTGGCACATGGCACAATTTTAAGTGTAGATTTGATTTTGACTATTTCTTGTGAATGAAATAATGAACATGCCAGTTATAGGGTACTGATAATATAAATCAGCCATTTGCTGTAAATCAGCACTCAACCTCACGACTATAAAGTCTCCTCCTCAGTTTGAAGTGAATGTTTTGTCTAAATAAGAATTTATTTATATTTATTTAGTAGCAACGAGAGTCTTCCTTTCCACAGCATTGTTAAGAATAACAAGTGTTTTCAACACCTGAATGACTTCACAACAAGCAAATAAAATGTAGAGTGTTCTAAATTATTCTCAAGGTTGGTCGTCTTTTCAGTTCTACAGATTTTACAAAGACAAATTAGATATAAACAATGTTTTAGTGAATATGCAAAATGGCAAATTTTATTAACAACAGTAGGAACTATTTTCATTTCCAAACTTTTGACTGATGTATTGAAAGTGTGTCTTCTTTTTTTTTTGCCACATCGAAATGTCCCTCTGTAGTAGTGGTGGTGGTGGTGTCTCTCCGTTTATAAATATGCACCATGGCTGTGTTAAGACCCCCTGGAGGTTTTATGAATGTTGTAACATCAAAGGCAAAATGCTAAAAAGTTCATAACAAGTGAGTAAGAGGGATTTTCCCCTGCGTCTCTTCACCCTGCTAAAATCAGTCCAGCTTTTGCTCTGCTCACTTTGTTTTAGTGGTGTGAACGCGCAGCAGCAGACTGGAATGGACTGAATAGTGTGAAACGTGTACTGACGTTTCATGTCCCGAAGGTCCTTAACACTGCCACCTGCTGGTGCCTGATATGAGTGTACTGTCTTATATTGTGTCTCACCTGTCATGTGTGTTCTGTTTTGGCTGTGCAGTGTTACACTGGTGGTGCTCATGTTCCCCTTCTTTTGATTTCAGAGCATGTAACCTCTAATGCCAGTGATAGTGAAAGTAGCTACCGTAAGTGTGTTCCCCTTTATTTCCTCTCATCTTTTCATCTCATTGTATTTTGTGGCTGGTTCCTCTGTAACATTTGAGTTTGGTTCCAGTGTTTCGCTTCCTCTGTCTGGCCTCTACAAAACAGTTGCTTTATATACCACACATACCGTACTTTTCAAAAGTTTGGAATTATAAAACCAGTTATATTTTAAATAAACGTGTAATGAATTCAGGATCCTATGTCATTTTCATAGGTTTCGGATAGTAAAAAAGCTAGAAAGATTTCAGACATCACTTCTCAAACTTTTTAAACTTCTAGACAATTCTTAAATGGCTGAGAAAGTGGTAAAACATTGAGAATGAAGTTACAAGGAAGTTACCTCAAACCAGTGAGAAGTTAAATATTATTGTAAATAGAATATTATGTAGTACAGTAGATCAAGAACTGAAATACTGTATTGAATCTACTTTTTAATGTCTGGTTTATAGCATTACCATCTACAGTTATTAATGTGTATAGAAAACCACAATTTATTAATATAACTAATGCCACTCCAGTTTACAGACTAGGGATGGGACACTCTGAAAGTGTCCTATTATGATATCATTAACCAAAATATTCATGGTTATTGGTGTAACCAAAATTTTACTTCAAATGTTTTAAAAGGCTAGAGGTTTATTTGAACTTCTTTTATTTCTTTGTAACACAAACACTGCAGTAACTACATTTACTTAACGGGATCTTCAGCACAGCTACAGTTTACTGTTCAGATTACTTTTATATAAACATGCGTAGTCTTTGCAAGTGCGTTGCAGCAGTCCGTTTTCTTACGCCGCAACTTTTTTGAAGGACAGTGGTCACATGCTGTCATATGAATGTTCAAATGATTTGAAGTTTTCAGTCCTAACACGTACACTCATTTTTATGAGCGTTTTGATGAAGATATCAAGGTACAGAAAATGTTCCTTCAGCACAGTTTGGTTGTGATCCACATGCATGTTTAAGAATTGTGGAAGTTACAGAACGGATATTGCCTCTGTTATCAGAGACCTGGTTCAGTTAGCCGGGGAGTTTGCTCTTTATGGCTGCTGTTATTACTTCTCTGAAGCATTACTTAATTACAGGAATGATGTGTTTCAGCAGTTTTAAACTGCAAGCACTTCCTGACCCTTTGGCTCAGTCTCCTTCATGCAGTCCATGGCCTGAGAGATAAACCTTTGATCATTACTAATGTGTTTCCACACAGTTAGGGCATAAAAGGCCATTCTTTCTCTAAAAGTTTTTAATATTTTTGGTTATACTTTGTCATTCCTTGGAGACCAGTTATATTGTGAACACGAAAGACAATTTTTGCATGTAATGTTTAGACTGACTGTGTGACAAATAAGTCTTGTGAAATGTCAAGTTGGGCAAGTTGAGGCCTTTGCATTTTAGCTAAATGTAAATGAATGTCTTTTGCTGAACCCTTCTGTGTTCTGTGTTTGTCAAACCAAAATCAGTGGAAAATATTTTGTAAGTCAATGTATTTATAACTTCAGATCATTTGTTATTTTCTTACCATTTCTCTTACCATTTGCTCCATCAGGTGGACAGGAAGAATACGTGCTATCATATGAGCCTGTCATGCAGCAGGAAGGTAAGTTTCTTACCCTGCATGTTTGAATAAATATTCTGGTGCACAGGCTGCGTTTGATCATGATGAGATCCAAATGGACTGTCTCTATCTTTGTAGTGAGTTACACTCGTCCAGTGATTGTTCTTGGGCCTATGAAGGACCGGATCAACGATGACCTGATATCTGAGTTTCCTGATAAGTTTGGATCTTGTGTCCCCCGTAAGTGTCCTTATCACTTGCCTGATTTTCCTCCAGTTCCATTCCTCACTTTTTAGATCTCCCCCCATCACACAGTATCACCAACACTGGGAAGGTGAAGGATAGCACATGATTCTTCACATAAAACCAACCACCACACTTTTTATTTTTGATTTTTTCCCCCGAAATGCTGCTAATACAGTTACAGTGGTCAGCATAACATACTTGGAGGAGAGCACAGATTGCCAATTCTGTTATATAAGATAACAGATGCCCATGCTGGCTACAATCTCCTGAATCATGGAGAAAGAAGGAGGGCCATCCTACCCACCCAGAGATGGAAACAATTTGTGCTCTCTTCAATTCCCGGCCACGGATGGCTGCAGCACCACCGTGGATCAAACTCATGATGATGGGACTAACACTGTATCGCTAGACATTTTGAAAATGTTATATTCTGTAGTTTTCTCCTGATTTATTTTTTTAAATTCGCTTTTAAAGTTTGGATGGTTTTATACTCCAAGGACTGTCTGATCATTGCTCTTGTTTCTGTGCCTCTGTTTTGATTGGCTGTCCTGAATTGTCCCTTGTTCAAAAAGCAAAATAGACTGAAAAATATGGAACTTTAAAAACTAGTTTTTAAACTAGACCAAAATCCTTTGGAGGTGGGGTGGGGGGGTTAACTGCCACTCCTTGTTCATCACAACCGTGATGAATTCAAAATGCAGCATATTTTGAGTGTATGAATTTTACATGTGCTGACACAGGACCTGTACCAGTGCTTTATCCATATTAATGCAATACATTTGAATATTTAACATATCAATAAAGAAATGATTGTGAAAAATATGATTTCCATTAAATGGGCCCTTAATGTAGTTTTACTATTTCTTGTGATATCAGTGTCCTTTCCTCCTCTTTCTTGCAGACACAACTAGACCGAAGCGAGACTATGAGGTAGATGGCAGAGATTACCATTTTGTCATCTCTCGAGATCAAATGGAGAAAGACATTCAGGATCACAAGTTCATAGAGGCGGGCCAGTACAACAACCATCTCTATGGGACGAGCGTGCAGTCAGTGCGAGAGGTTGCAGAAAAGGTGAATTTTGTGAATTTACATAGGTAAATCTTTTCCATTCAACTTGTGTATCGACTATTTGATTAACCTTTCCCCATTTGTCACTTTTCTATTCTATTCAGGGCAAACATTGCATTCTGGATGTCTCAGGCAATGCTATCAAACGACTCCAACTCGCACAGCTCTATCCTATTGCTGTGTTTGTCAAACCAAAATCAGTGGAAAATATTTTGTAAGTCAGTGTATTTATCACTTCAGATCATTTGTTGTTTTCTTACCATTTCCGTTGACCCTCACTGTCTAACCATATTTTTTGACAGTGACTGTAATTGAATTATTCAGGTGTTTTCTACGGGAACGGAAAGTAAATTAAATGAATAATAAAAATGTATAATTTAGCCCCGATGCAGTGTATTGATTTTAATGAAGCAACTCAACTTTAATTGGTTATGTTTAATCTGTGCTCCTCACCAGAGAAATGAATAAGAGGCTGTCAGAGGAGCAGGGCAAGAAAACGTTTGACCGAGCCATGAAGCTTGAACAGGAGTTCACAGAGCACTTCACCTGTGAGTACAGCAGAACTACCGTAGATTTCATCCATGTCTAGATTTCTGGGTCTTTTATGTGTCTTCAAGCAGTCATGAATTTTTTGGCCACTAATATCAGAAGGAAACCTTTTTATAGAATCACCGTTGTTGGTGTATTTAAAAATTTAAAGTATTTAATATTAGCTGCCCTATTTCATTTCATGTTCTGTTGGAAAACAAAATGGTTAAAAAAATCTTGATATATATATGACATGTGTAGCCTTCTGAATTAAATATTACATCATGATGCTTTACATTTTTACTGTACTAGCTGGAACATTCTTTTATGCAGAGGGTTTAGGCTCATTTTTTAGATTTATCTATGAAGCAGCTCAATACCGGACATCTAAACAGCATTTTCACAGATGCTCTGTGGTGTTATGACCTTTATGATTGGAACAGTCTTGGTCCAGTTGGTGTGAGGAACTTTCTGCTATATGCATACGGTTGGCTTTCACTAGACTGACTCTTTTAGCAATGTCCTGTCACTTATTTGCCGATCTCTCTTTCTTTCTCCTAGCCATTGTACAAGGGGACACCTTGGAGGAGATCTACAACCAGGTTAAACAAATTATTGAGGAACAGTCTGGACCATACATCTGGGTGCCAGCCAAAGAAAAGTTGTGAGATGGCATCAGTTGAAGACATTTTGGGTTTTTTTTGTATTTTATTCTATTATTTGTTTCTTTACCAACCTGGCCTGCTGTGTAAACTGGCACTCTGACATCAGCGTAGGAGATCCGCTGACGCCATGGAGCGTGTTGTGGCTGTCCACCAGCATGGCTCGTTCAGACTACTGTGCGGCACTCGGGTCTGGAGCTTTGCATTTCCAGCTTCCAGGGGGAAGGGGTTACGCCTAACCAGCGACTCATTGGGGAGATTATATGGTACAGAATCCTTAATGTTTAAGGTAGATGACTTTCTGGAAGGAAAAAAGGGATTTTAATGCATTATATACATTTAGCTTTTTTTTTTCATATTAACAGAAGTAAATGCATTCATGTGTATGTTCACTTGGAGAATCCATGAAGCGACACTTTGCACGTTTTAGCATTTAAAGCATGTTTTGGACAGTTCTTTTCTAGTTAACATATGTTGTTCTTGAGTTTTTTCTTAGACGTGTATTTCAGCTACGTTAACCATAGCCACAGCAATTGCTTTTCTCTCATATACTCCCCTCAGTCTTATAATAGGATCCACACATTTAACTTATGCAACTATCCAGTTTCATGACTGCACAAGGAGAGGGGTGGTTTGATTGCTGTTCTGGCACAAAAAAAGATCTTTTTCCAAATGATCAGTGGAAGTTTTAATCTGTTAAAGGTGCTTATGAGATTGAGTTTGTATGGAGGTACAAAGTGGAACGGCTCGATATGTTTTCTGTTTGTTTAATATCCAGGTGACGATGTATTTTAGGACAAGAATCTGCAATGCAAATATGAAAGAATTAACTGTACACTGAGATTTTAACATATATTTATCCCTCAGTATACTGCCTATTTTGTTATAATAAAACTCTATATTGATCTTTACTGAAACTCTACAACTATGAGAATAATTTTCTTTATATTGTTAAACATATATGAAAAAATATATATTAAATCTATATAAAGACAAATGAGAATATATTTTCCTTTACTTTGACATCATTGACATTTACTTTCCATCTCCTTACTTTTTTTTTTTTATTTCTTCTTTTTCTGCATAATGTCACTATATGAACTTCATGGGCCTCAGTGAAAACATACTTGGGCTCAATGATGGACTGCCATAGCCGCCTGCTCCGAGCAGTTACAAAATTCAGTCGTTGGCAGCTAGTTCTCCTCTGCCCTCTCTTCCATGTGGATTCTGTCTCTTTTTCTCATGTGGCGTGCATGGTTTTAAAAGCAATAGTATTTATAATATGTACTTTATACAGAGTACAAGTGAGCTAGAGTTCGACTTTGTGTTTTCAGCTGGAGTTGTGAAAATGTCAGCAGTGTTGTGGAAAGTGAGCTACAGAGAAACTGGTTGGCCGTGTCCTTCGCAGTGGGTGGACACGGGGGATTAACCATAGCTGAAGCAAGAGTGGCTGCTGCACTCTGCTTTAACACAAGCCTTTAATTCTCCACTGGAGGGCGCTGTCACAGAATTCACCTCCCATTCTCATTCTCGGAGATGATTGTTTTGTAAAAGACTGCCTCGCTATCATTTAATCACCGCTTTCTAAACTCATTTTTGACTGGACTTTGTAAATAACCCACCAACCTGATTCATTCCATTTGTCAAAAGAGGAGAACTGCTAATAAAAAAAAAATCTCACACTGTTTCTATCAATGCATCGTTCTTTATGTAGTGATGGGATAATGTTATTTCATTACAGGGTGAAGTGCGCACACTGACCACATCAGAAATCCATTCATAATTTTTGGCAAACAATCTCATTTTTAGAAATGTTTCCTTCCCCCAAATGTAACTGGTCAAATAAGATACACTTAGAAATTAACTAAAAGAAAATGGACATATTCGAGGTGGTTGTTGTTGTTAGCTATGCAGCCTACATTTTTCCATTTTTGCATTTCTCTATTTCACACCAAACCCCATGAGCAGATCTACTATGATTTTAGATCTAGAGGTTATTTGAGATGTATTTGTGAAATGTTCGTGATGTTAGCCTGACTGTAAGTTCCCTTATTTTCCAGCTCTTTTAGCCTTGTAACTCCAAGGCAAAACTAAACAGGCAAACATCAGACTAAAAAAAGTTTTGGCCGTTTAAAAGTACAGGAAAATTATGTAAATCTTACTTTTTCCCAAGCTCAGTCTGGGTTGAGTGGCTTGATGGATAACCAACCATTGCCTTCCTTTGAAAGCTACATAAACTTTGTAAAAGTGCAACTGGGTGCTGTTTAATGTTTATGGTGCCATTATGAGCAGACATCCCTCCTTCCTGATATCAAACTATAATGCGGTGTTTATGTACACTAAACAGATTTATATTCCAATTTAGTGTAGTGAGAGTTCCTTCCGTTAGTAAAGTCAGTCCATTTTCTTTTATGGTTCAGTTCACTAAAGTGAATGATGGTGCGGTTATGGTGAGATTATCTGTACTGGATAGATAAGACAACTGTAGGTTCAGTAAGTTCAATTCATTTGCTTCTGTATGCCATTGTAATGGCGAGAACTTAAATCATTCTTAAACTTAAAGCGTATTTCATATTACTGTCTATGAAACATTGATTTATTTAAAAAAAGCATGTTTTTGTTCTTCAAAGATCAAAAGTTTTCACTTTAAAAACCTTTAAAAGATGTTTCACAACTATATTTTCAGCATGTGCCACTATGTGTTTGAAGGCTACCTACACAGGGACTCATAAGACATGGCATAAGCATAAGATAACATTAAATGCTTACGCATGTTACTTAATGCATGATCATCACATAACACATTTAATATTTATGCATTAAATAACATTTAAAAAGCAATACTTGAGTGTTTAGATTCATGTCATTTGTAAGGCAATGTGTGAGGCAGTTTTACTCATTGAAACAAGTCAGTGGACCCTTTTTTTTATTCACTGAACTTAAACAATACATTGACATAAAAATCTGTTTTACATTCTGTTAATTTTAAACAAATTTTAAGGCAGCCAGATCATTTTTAAAAAACATTTTTTAAAAATGTCAATTTTTTGTGAATGAATTTTAATATGGTGATGCCCTTAAACTAAAGTGGTTATGTATCTACAGTTTATAACAGTTTTCTTAAAATGTGCTCACAAATGATGTGGGTTGGGAACATGAAGGTAGTACTGAAGTAAACTGCATGGATAAAATATGATGACATATGAATTAGAAAATAAGTACTTTCTTTTTCATTCAAATTGCAAAGAAGAGAGAAACACTGGGAAACACTGATTTTGGAAATCCATAGAATGTCCGTAAATACTGTTCAACGTTTCTTTTGTAATGTTATTAAACACTTATGCATGTGTCCTGAGGTACTGGTGGGTAGCCTTTAAATAGTGTTACCTGCTGTTACATTAATCCACACTGGTCTAGAAACACCTCCAGTGCGGAATGAACTGGGAGAGGCCAGTTTGACACGAATGACTGCAGTGAGAGTGAATCAAAGTGTTGGAAAATTTTTCTGCGTGATTTTCCACCTTCGAGTTAATGTTGCACCTTTTCCTGCGCTGTCTGTCTTCTGTGTGTGACTGGGTTGTAGTGTGTGTGTGTATGTGTGTCTGGGCTGAAGAGTGGGTGTATGTGTGTAAAGGTGTATGTGTGTCTGGGCCGAAGCGTGTGTGTAAAGGTGTATGTGTGTCTGGAGGACTGAAGTGTGTGTGTGTGTGTGTGTGTGTGTGTGTGTGTAATGAATAGCCCCTGTGTGTGAGTGTGGGCCTGTTTGGGAGCTCCTCTGAGGACGTGCCTCTGTAGGTGCAGACTCAGCCAGGCTACCTTCGTTGATTCACAGGTCTGTCAGGAAAAGCAGAAGAAACACTTCAGACACTGAGTGATACACAGTGAAATCTGGAAATCCTGCCCTGTACTTTAACCTTTGAGACGGAGCAGAAAGGTGAGGGGTTATAAATACGACGGCTGAGGCTTGTGTGCTTCCACATGGCAGTCATGCTCGCACGGATATTCCTCAGTGCTCTTCTTGTGCTCTCACACAGTGGTAAGACAACTTTTTTGATTATTATCTTTGATATTTTACATTAGTGATTATATTACGTCATTTCTGTGGAAATCTATTTGGCAAATTTACCTCCTGAGTCTAGAGCAGCTTTTTCTGTAGTTTTGTTCCAAAGGTGGGACTGAAAATGAATGGCTATTTTTGTTAATGTAGCATTCGGTCAGAACACCATAAGATGGTGTACGATTTCACCACAAGAGGCGGCCAAGTGTTCAGCCATGTCTCAGGCCTTCAACAGCGCGTCGATCCGGCCAGTCCTGCAGTGCAGCAGCGCCTCCTCAGTAGCACAGTGTGCAGAGAAACTTATGGTATGTAGCTTTTTATACACTATATCGACAAAAATATCGGGACGCCTGACCATTCCACCAACAGGAACTTTGCATTCAAATACATAGGGAGCTGGTCCCCTCTTTGCAGCTATAACAGCTACCACTCTTCTTGTAAAGCTTTCCATAAGAATTTGTGCCCTTTAATTCTATTGAGCATTTATGAGGTCAGACACTGATGTTGGATGAGAAGGCCTGGCTCACAATCTCTGTTCCAGTTCATCCCAAAGGTGTTGGATGGGGTTGAGGTCAGTGTAGCATTTAGCTGATTTCTTCCTGTAGAAATGGGCCTGATGCCACCCTGAAGTAAGTACACAGTTATACATTCAGTACACAGTCACCATATTTGAGGTGCCTTCTTTTCTGGCTCTAGGCAACTACACTGAACAAAATGACTAAAATATTTCAAGTATGTCACCACAGTATAATAACACAACAATAACACAACAGTATAAAAAGTACACTATACAAATATTATATAAACATATACGTTTGTGTGTATTTATACAGCAATGCATTCTAACATCGCTGGCTTTTTCAGATGGGTCAGTGGGAGGGACGGTAGTGGAGCTCTGCACATCACCACCAGACATTGTATTGATTGCTTCTCCCCAGTGTATATAAAGGAAACTCAGAGAACAGTCAGTTATTATTTCTCCAAAAAAAGTTAATAAAATAACTGTTGAATCTTTTCACATCTTTTCATGTGATGGTCTTATTTAGTTTTTCCAAATATTGGAAAATCGTATCATAATAGTATCATATGTTTTCTTTAGAATTGTCCCGGAATTGATTGACACATCCAGCAGCATCAGACCTGAAGTGCATTAGGCGATACTTTTTGCTAATTTTGGTGTAAAAGTTGCTGAAGCTCCAGGGTGTGAGGCGTGAACATCAGCACAACTGTCTTGACTATGAAGCACATGAATATATTTACATGTTCATGCTTCATAGTTTGGGAACTAACTGGTACTGAATTAACTCATCAGAGCTTCACAATTTTGAGTTGGTATCTCTTTTCCCTCTCTTTTACAGTGTGCCACAGTGAAAAGGACTATGTAATCAAAACTGTACTTGAACTAATAGGACTAGATACTACCAGTCTCTGTAACTTGGCTGCTGTAAACGATTTTCCAAATTGAAAACGAATGCTACCTTGCTGGAATTGAAAGTATTGGCACAGATATTGAAAGTTGTTTTTGTACTGAAGAGTTATTAGTTAATGATTCTGTGCTGTAAAAGTTTAAGTAATTCTGAAGCTTGTGCTGTTTCTTAGAAAAATGAAGTGGATGCATTTTCTGCTAGCGCCAAAGACATCTATGAGATTGGAAAGCAAGCTACGTTCAAAATAGCTGCTGCAGAGTCCCGTTCTGATGGTAGGAGCTTTTTCCCCCTCATAAATATGGTCATCAGCGTTGTTGTGGCAGATGTGATTGCATAAGCTTTCTTTCCAGCTGAGCTCTGACTTTAAAGAGCTATCAACAGATTTACTAAGCATAAGTTACTGTTGGGACAAAAAGCTTTAATGTTCATTATCTGATTGCTTGGTGTATCTCTGTATGCTGTACAATCAGTGTTCACTCAGAGATCCGTTCTCTTGCCTTGTAGGGGAAGAAGGTACAACCTACTTTGCAGTCGCTGTGGTGAAAAGGACAAATTCAGCCATTAACATCAACAACCTGAAGGGGAAGAAGTCGTGCCATACAGGCCTTGGCCGCACAGTAGGCTGGAACATGCCTGTAGGCTATTTGATTGACAGCGGAAAGATGTCTGTTATGGGCTGTAACATACCACAAGGTATATCACATCCGAGACTGATGTTTTTTCATGTTTGTGTTTGTTTATTAGGTCCCATTGACTGGCTGTTATATAAGTATCTACCATTATAAAATAATCAGTCCTTTACAAAAGAGTACATCCGTTGTGTAGTTGAGGTGAATATATCATGTGTTTGCTTGTGGATGTCTAGGGGTGGCAGATTTCTTTAATGCTAGCTGCATTCCTGGAGCAACAGGGGAGGCACCATCCCTGTGCCAGCTTTGCGAGGGAAATGGATCTGGAGGCCATAAGTGTGAGGCGAGCAACAATGAGAAATATTACTCATACGATGGAGCATTCAGGTAAACCTCCATACCAGAGTTTAGATTCTCTGCCCGAACCCGAACACGGGCCGGGCCGTGATCAAGCGCTCGGAGTGTCAGTTTACGAACGCACCCACAGCTGAGGGCGTGTGTTATAACGGCCCACGTA
>JBBPCX010000114.1:12677576-12717217 GCA_037974365.1 Hydrocynus forskahlii
GGCTGGGCTCGGACACAAGGTGCACGGGCTCGGGTAGGGTCGGGTTTCATTTTTTGGGCCCGATCTAAACTCTACTCCATACTACAAGAACTAATGTTTAAATTTTAAGGAATATTTCAGATTCTAGGGCTGTGAACAAAGCACTTGTAAATGATACACATTGTGACTGCTGACTAATGTTTTGCATCGCACCATTAATTCAGTAATGTGTCATGGTCAAAGGCTGACCTGCATTAGTTGCTCTGAACTAACTTACTGTTGTTATATTACTTGATTAATCCAAATACTCATAAAAAACACTCATATGGAACTGTAATTGGTCAGGATTCTAACAGCATGATGCATTGTGAGTGGTTAGAGGTTTAGAGAGTCATTGCTAAATACAAATGAACCCTCTAATTATTCTCAATGTCAATTTTGTATCACAAAAGCTGATATTATGATTATGGTTATCATATGATGCCATGTTAGCTAATTTAGCTGTGGATTTTTGGTCCTTGCAGGTGTCTGGTTGAAGGTGCAGGAGATGTAGCCTTTATCAAACACACCACGGTTGGTGAAAACACGGACGGTGAGCATAGTGTCACTGGAATGATCAGAACCCAAACGCTATATTTTAAAGGAAAGAGTGACTTTAGTGATTCTGTGCTGACAAGAAAACTGAATTGTAGGTAAGGGGCCGCAGTGGGCCCAGGGCCTGCGCTCTGAGGACTACCAGCTGCTGTGCCCAGATGGAACTCGCAGTCCTGTCTCAGACTACAGATTCTGTAACCTGGCCAGAGTGCCTTCCAGAGGAATCGTTGTCCGCAGTGACATTGATAGCTCTGTGGTGTACTCCATGCTGAGGGAAGGACTGGTACGTACCTGAGCAAAGTTCTAATCCATTTTCATGAGTAAATATTTAATCATAATTATAAGGAACAAATATGTAATTATAATTCCATACACCGCTTGTGTGATGCGCCTGGTTTCTGACACACAACTAGACTGATGACTGTGTAGTAAAATGTATTTCATTAGTTGTGTTATCTCTCCCCACAGCAAAAGTCTGGCTTTTCACTTTTTTCATCGTCCGCCTTTAATGGCGTAAACCTGTTGTTCAGTGACAGCTCAAACAAGTTTATCCCTTCTGGAAATGAAGACTACATTGAGTGGATGAGTCGCCGATACTATAACATATTAAAAGCCATGGACTGCTCAAGCTCTGGTTAGATTCCATCTTCTCATCTTTATCAGAAATCAAATTCTGTTCAAATGTGTACAGTTAATATAAATACTTGTAACTTTTACTAAATGTAAGTGTATTAAACAGTTTGCCATCCCTGGTTAAATGGCACATATTGTGAATTTTCTTGAAGTGGAAAGAAACGAAACCTCTGCTGCACACATTGTGTTTAAAAAACGACAATGTTGCTGCCCAGGTACTTCAAATTTGATAAATGTAAGAATCTGCAGAAGCCAGTGCTTAGTAACTCCATCTCTGATGGCTCCTGCAAGCTAATCATGTTTGTGCCAGGAATGCTGCGCAGTAGAATGGTGCACCACCACTCCTGTATCAGCTAAAGTTTTTTGCTGGTCCTTTGCTGTCATATGAAATCCTTTGCTTTGCCTTACTGGCCAGCATTTGAGCACTTCTGTCTAGGAGTTTGTTTTTTTTCCTCCAACCTTACCTTGACTTCTGCAGTTCTCCTTAACTGTTATTTCAGTGGAAAATTGAAAAGACAGTAGAAATTGCATTCTGGGAGTGATTTAAAATCTATTTATAGCCTTCCCCTGCTTTGTAGAGACATCAGCTAACTTACATATCCTCAGCCAGCAGCTTAGAGAAGCGCTTGGATTTTGTGTCTGAGCAGAGTGTTCATTACACTCTGGAAGCGTCATCAGCTGACCATTCCTAATAATAATTCTTGATCTGCATAATCAATCCTGAGAAAGTACTTTTCCTCTGTGACTTTATACCTGGAAATGGGTCCAAATTTTTTATGCAACACTTGCTGTTTTTTCCCTGTTATGTGCATTAACATTTGCAGAAAAACGATATTTTAAAGTTTTTTTTAAGTTAGGTTTTTACTTCGCTTGTCTTAAAAGTGTTCAAACATGAGCAAACAACCATATATGAGACTACTGTTTTTGAAAAATGACACAATGTTTTCAGATTAGTGTTTAGGGAGGAAATGTTTGGTTTTGCCTCATATGAACATTTGCCGATGCCAGTTGTGTTTATTTTACTTAGGACTTTAGTTCACAATCAAAAATGGACTTTCAGTCAGTAATCACACATGACAAAAAGACAATACAGCTCTTGTTTTATCCATACAATTTGATGAATTTAAGTTCTTTAGATCAAGGAAGTACAAAGAACACATGGACAGAGTTTCATCTATATATTTTTTTCTTTTATTATTTGTCTTCATGTGTGCATGTCGGGGTGTGTGTGTGTGTGTATTTGTATTTATTTGAACGCTCACACTACAAGCGTCTTTGTGTTTGTAGATGTTCCTGAGTATCTTCGCTGGTGTGTGCTGTCGTCTGGAGAACAGCAGAAGTGTGCGGACATGGCTGTGGCTTTCCAGCAGAAAGGACTCACTCCCAAGATCAGATGTGTTTTTGGAACATCTGTGGATGATTGCTTGCAGAAAATAAAGGTGAGCCAAACAAGGATGTCAACCAAATACAAAATATGCTTTTCACAATGACGAGCCACTTCACTAAGTACACTTGCTTTGTACGTACACTCAGTGACTCTTTGTCTTTCATGAGCTGGAGTTTTTAAACACCTCAGTGTCACTGCTTGACTCAGAATATTCTGCCAACAAAAATATTCAGCCAAACTGTGTCCTGGCCAGAATCTGGCCACTCATCAAGTTTGAGACTATACAGACTGTGCAGCATCAGATGAACTATCATTACTAACCTGCAGAAAATGTGCCAGGTTGGCGTGTCCAATAGAGCGGACAGGAAGTGAACAGTGTTTGATCATGGCATGTTATGCTGCTTCTTGAGACCTTTTAGACTGTTTCACATTTCTGGACTGGTTTTATTCTAGTGGTGTTTAGATTAAACTGGGCTGTTAGTAATCACGCATCGGTGCATCTAGTCTAACTGATCCCAAGTCTAAATTTGATTAAATTTGGTTATTGTTTAAGTGTTTTTCCACATAGAGTCAGTTGGTGGTGGAAAACCTTTTTCCTTCACCAAATGAAATTATAAATTATTATATTTTTACTTGGGTTGTCTTTGTCTTATATTCATTTTGGTTCAAAAATCTAAAACAGGTCTGGCAAAAATAGAAGAATTCAGGAGTGAGGCAAATACATTTTCGTAGCACTGTATGTTAATATTACTAGAGTAAAATTGGTCTCCAATGCATTTTCTTTATATATCCATATACAGGACCAAGAAGCGGATGCCATAACTCTTGATGGCGGCTACATTTATACTGCAGGGAAAACATTTGGTCTGGTCCCTGCTGCTGGTGAGAGCTACACAGGTTAGACCCAGCTTAATCATGTCTTTCCTGGACCAAGATAAACAACCTGTATGAGGAATCAGGTTTACTATTCTAATTGTCTACTTCCCTTTTTCCCTTTGACACAAGTACCAAGTATAAACACCAAAATGACAGTATAGCTTAAAATAATAATAAAAAAAAACACTTGTCTATGAACACAGGAAACTTACTAAACCAGCTTTTTTTTTAGCCATCTGAGAGTTTCTTCTTGCAGAAAGTTTCTAGTGCCATGATATTCTTGGGTTGTCATGTTGAAGGTGTACCCACATATTTTCCTGATGTTCAAATTGGGGGACTGTGAGGGTCATTTATAAATAATTTAAATAGGCATCTAAGTAATGTATGATGATGCAGTGTTAAGAGAAGCTTAACAGTATCATAAAGTCACATTACTAAATAAAACTCTTTATCTGTAGTTTAATTGTAACATAATTGTAACAAAAGTTTGTGGATTTTTTTAGCACTGTAACACTGTAATAATGAAAAAGCAACCTGGATGTTGTTTTAGGGGAGAATGATGGCAGTATCTATTATGCTGTGGCTGTGGTGAAGAGGAGCAACAGAGACATCCAAAGATTCACTGATTTGAGGGGTCGGACGTCCTGTCACACTGGCTATGGCAGGACTGCTGGTTGGAACATTCCTATGGCTGTGCTAATAGAGAAAGGCCTTATCAGACCACAGCAGTGCCAAGTTGCCCAAGGTCAGTTCAGTAATGCAGTGTTTAATTAGGTCTGCTTTCCCACTATGTTTGAAGAATTTGTTGAATAAGATTTATCGTATGGTTGGACTGCTATCGGTCTTATTAAGTGTCGGCGTGTGGATTGTTTTTCACTAGCTGCGGGAGAGTTTTTCAAAGGTAGCTGTGTACCGGGTGCCAATGAGCCAGGTTTTCCAAGTAACCTTTGCTCACAGTGCATTGGAGACGCCAGCGACCAGAACAAATGTGTTAAAGACAAGGATCGGTTTGATGGTTACAATGGAGCCTTCAGGTGATTTTCTTTACACACCATGTTTTTGGGTTGTTTTTTGTTTTGTTTTGTTTGCTTACTGTGCTGTCTGAAATTGAATAAAACACAATTATTTATTTTTATTTACTCTTTGTCATATTTGTTCTCTCCATGTTAAGCAAATAAATAGGAAATCCTCACTAAAGTTGGCAGAAGAATGCCATTCATACAGGATTTTTTTGGTTGTCATACCTAAGTATGTATTTCTACTGTACAGGTGTCTGGCACAAGGATCAGGAGACATTGCCTTTGTGAAACATTCGACAGTTTTCCAGAACACAGACGGTAAATCACACTAAGCGGTTCTTTTAGTTATATACCATATCACGTAAATTGGTGTGATGCGATAAACTGAAAGCGGTTTCATCGTCAGGAAATGGTGTGGATCCCTGGTCTGTTAACTTACTCTCAAGGGACTTCCAGCTGCTGTGTCCTCAGGAGTCTCGTGCTGAGGTCACTCAGTATAAACAGTGTAACCTTGCCCGTGTTCCTTCCCATGCTGTGATGGTACGGGCTACCACCAACCCACACATCATCTTTGGCCTTTTGGACAAAGCCCAGGTAGGAGTGCTTCACAGCTGGGAAGCATTTCAGTGTAATATGATGTCACATGTGACCATTTTACATTGTATAATGACTATTTGGGGAGGTACATAGTGAATTAGAAGTGAATTGTGGTGTATCGTTGCTCCCTGATGTGGATTTCATCTCATAGTAATGTCCTCAAGGCAAATTAAAGTTGAATTTCATGAGCTTAAGCTACTTTTGTAAAGCATCATTATCTGTGCATTATCTTTATTTAAATTTTAGTTCTAATCTGCATCGCTAACGTCTGCAATTTGGGGTTTTCTGTGTTCAGACATTCTTCGGGGTTAAATCTGACTCGGGATTTAAGATGTTTGACTCCAGTAAATATGAGGGAGCAGACCTAATATTCAAAGACTCCACTGTGAGTATGATTGGTGTTGGAGAGAAGAAGACCTATGAGGAATGGCTCGGCCAGCGCTACATGGATGCGCTCATAGACTTGGAGTGCAAATCCTCTGCGGCAGGTGGGCTAGTAGTTTCTTTTCTACCCCCAATACACCCCTTTGAATTCATGAATTCAGCACCCAGGGGTTTCATTGCACGACAAAACGCTTTATACTATCATATAGCTGAGTGGCCAAATTACAATTGTCAGTTGTAATTTGGCCACTCAGAGTTAACGTCTGATCAAGTGACCACAAAACTAGGAGTCAAGTGCTGATGGGGTGGTGAGGTAGAGTAGACTCCCACATTATGAGAACAGCTCTTACCAGTGAATGAAAGGGTAGCGGGGGAACTGAGGATACCAGAAAGAAATTATAATTTTTTTATTCTAATTCTGTGTGCTCAGCAACTTGAGCAACCAAACTCACTGATACTCTTCTCAAACATTCAGCCTCGTCACAAAGAATTAGCAGATAACAGGGGGAGAACATAGGTCATGTACAGGTGCTGCCTGTCAGTTAGTCCCAGTGAGGAAGAGGCAGAGCGAGACCAGCAGTCCTGCGCCTGCACCCGTTGATCAGGTGGGTGTGGAGGCCCGCCCAGCCCCAGGTTGGCCCCTCAGCAGTAGAATACCTTGGGACAACACACATGCCTTGTGCCTCCTTAGCAGGGTGTAAAACCCCCCATTCCCCCATTTTTCCCAACTGGAAGACAAACTTTCTTTAATGCCCCTGATTTCAGGAGAAACATTGTTATGAGCGGATGCATACAAACCATTTAATGTATCTCATTTGAAGTCTGACTTGGACTCTGAACGTGTTTGTAATCTTTTCGTATGTGTGCATTTTGTTTCTCTTTCTGCAGCGCTGTCCTCGGCCACACTGCTGCTGATGACCAGCTTGTCTCTGCTCTTCTACTCTTTGGCTGCGTAGCAGGCATGGCAGTTATAACAGCAGTTTTTAAAAACGACTTATCCTGTCCTTCCCTGCATATCTACTCTTTTCAGCCACACATCATATCCATGTGCAATCACTGTAAAATCCAATTCATTGTCTTCCACCTATAATGAGCATGACATTAGAAATAGAATCATTTGGGCGTTAGAAAAAAGACGGTTCACCTTTCATGTACCTGGAGATTTTATACATATCAAGTTGCTTTTGATTGTTTTTGCACACCGCTGTATATGACTACTTGCACTATGTTGAAATGGTCATACTATAGTTTTCATATACTTCAGTACTGATCTTTGAACACAGCAAATTAGGCAACATGAGACTAATCCTTCAGTTTCAGGTTTGAACTCTCAGATCAAATTTCATAATTGTTTTAGTTGCATTGTCTGTGTCTTGGCTGAGAAAGTCCTGACAGCAATCAGGGATGAATGCGCTGATTTCAACTTTTTCTGTGCTTAAAAGAAATTTGTCCAGCTTTTTTTCTTTCCTTTGTCATCTACATGCAATTGTTCATAATTACAGCAGCAATTAGATTACTGAAGGCAACAGCCATATCAGTGCATATGCTTTGCCTGTTACATATTTATTAAACACTGTTTTGTGATTTTTTTATTGAACTACTTGGAAGCACATGCCATAACAGAGAATATGCTGTGTCTTTAACATTCCAGCTGAGTCCATGTCAGACAGTATGACTGTTTCACTTTCTTTTTTTTTTCTCATATCATTCCAGAATTTACCGTGGGAATTGTTTTTGAATTGGGATCATGTTTTAACAAACAATTCTATATGGAAATTTAGAGGAGCACATTTCAGTTTTTTTCTGCAGCACTGTGCACTGATATTCTTCTGCCATTACTGTAGCTGTTTGCCATTTTTCTATATTTACGTTTTGATACAATGGGGATTCTTCATCGGGAAAAACTTCTGAAACTTCTTCTGTGCTGATAACAATTGCAAATTGTGTCGTTATCTGTGTTCGATTTTGGTTTCTGCTATTGCAAATGCTTTGTGTTGTCTTGCACTTTCCAGTTCTGTTTAATACAAAACACAACACATGATGTAATTATTTTCCAAGGTGCACCTATGAGAGTTTTATTTTTATACGATGTTCAGATACCATATCAGTGTATATGTACTGACACGTTGATGTCTTACATTAATGCTTGCTTTACAGTTTTAGAGCAATTTCTTTAAGGAAATGATTGAAATGTAACTAATATTTAGTTGCCAGGCCAGTGCGTCTGCTAAAGTATTATTACATGTTATGACATGCCAAAATTGAGTTCTTTACTGTTCTTCCAATAAACCAGCACTGTAATCTTTTGTCAAAACTGTCTTCATGTCTTTTGTTAAATATGTCTGTTTATTATATTTGAGAAACTCTATGGGTCAGTTTCCCAGGCAGGGATTAAGCCTAGTCTTGGACTACCTTTTCCTTTTCAATGGAAAATCTCTATTCACAGCACTACATAAACCAGGACTAGGTTTAATCCCTGTTCAGGAAACCGACCCTATGACTTGTAGCTCAAGGGGGATTATCAGTCAGCAGTTGTGTAATTGTAATTAGTCATATCTACAGTCTTAAAAGTAGTCAAAGTTCAGACATTCACTAAGGCCAGATGGCAAAGTCCAGGAGGTACAATAGTGCTCCTGAAAATTGCTTGGATTCAAGTAGTTGAAGTTTGTTTAAAATAGGTTTGGGTTTAATCTGCCCCTAAGAACCAATTAAAATGAACTAGAATGCATTTTGCAAGAAAATACACAATGTGATTGTACAGTTGCTATGGTTACTGGTTCTTGCTATTGTGGTTGCAGTCATGTTGCTAGGTGGTTACTATGGCACTACAGTTGGTTGCCAATTTGTAGCTAGCTGGTTGCTCCGGTAACTAATGGTTGCTATGGTGTTCCTAGAAGGTTGTCATAATGTTCTGAGTGGTTGCTAAGATGTTGCTGGTGGATCATTTTGTAGCTATAAAAGGAATAATAATAACTAGAATACATTTCCGCAAGAAAACGACATCTCCAAAGACTGAGCCTCTCTTTCTCTGCGCCTTTATTGTCAATGACTGATTAAAAATGAACAATTTTTGTACGTAGTGTTTACCCAAACTTTAGCCCAGAAAGTGAATTTATGTAAAAAAAAAAAACTTACAAGAACACACAATGGTTGTTAAGGAAAAGACAGGCAGATCCTGCCCAGTGAAAATTACACTATATGGACAATAAATTTGGGATGCCTGACCACTACACTAACGGATTTTAATGGCACTGCATTCGAAAACTTTATTATTGTTCATCCCAAAGGTGTTGGATGGGGTTGAGGTCAGGGCTCTGTGTGGGACAGTCAAGTTCTTCCAAACCGAACTCATCCAACCATGTATTTATGGAGCTTGATTTGAGCACTGGGGCACAGTCATGCTGGAACAGAAAAGGGTTTTCCCCTGTCCACAAAATTGAAAGCATGGCGTTGTCCAAACTGTCTTGGTTTGCTGAAGCATTAAGATTACCCTTCACTTGAAGTAAGGGGCCTAGGCCAAACTGGGAAAAACATATGTCCCAATACTTTTGTCCATATAGTGTAAATCAGACTGAACAAATTTTACTCCACATCACTGTAATGTCAGCAGCTCCATCTAGTGGACAGACCAGAGACTTACTCATTTCGCGACTACGCCCTGGCACGTTTCATTGCTTTCTTTTTAAAAATGATTTTCCTTTATTTAAATTATTTACGTCTAGATCAGTCTCTTTTCTTTCTGTCCATTTTTCTTTTCTTTTCTGCTTGCTTGTATGTCCTCTTCTTTTTCCTTATGATGGTTATTATATTATTGTTATTATTATTTTTTATTATTATTAATATATATTTTTATTCTTTCTTTTACCCTTCTCCCTTTCTTCAGTGAGTTCTACTTTTTGCTTTTTTCTTTCATTCCTTTTCCTTTCGTGTCTTTAGTGGTTGGACTTTTAATCTACAAGGCCCTCTGTGTATGTGTGTGTGAGATCTTGTTGCTGCTGCTGCTGCTGACGACTTCACTCTGCAGCTCCTGCAGGTCCAGCGGCTCCACTGTGCTCCCAGCCGTCTGATACCCTGCATTGTTACAGTATTACGCTTATATCCAGAGAGGGTTCATGTCTCGGTTCAGAAGGGGGGCTCAGGTGGACTCCAGAGCTGGGTTCAGGCAGGAGAAGGCGGAATGTCCTGTACCGTCCGGACTCTTAAAGGCAGCTAGACAGAGTGGACAGCTCAACCTGTCCGGGCGCGGTCTGACTCAAGGTAAACAAAACCAAACCAGAAAACAGAGTTCGTTATCAACTTTCAGTTTAAACGCCTTACTTACAGGTACTAGATATTTAGGTCAGCTACTGTTGTACTGGAAAGACTGGGCAGCAGCCGTGCTAACGTTAGCCTCTTTACTGAACTCTTATCGACAGCTTTTATCACTCCTAACGAACAATTTGGTTTGTAAACCGATTGGTAGTAACATACACCACATGGACAAACGAATTGGGATGCCCGCCCATTACACCAACAGGGACTTCAGTGACGCTGAATTCAAATGAATTTGGTCCCCCCTGTACAGCTTCAACAGCTTCTACTTCTTCTGCAGAAATTTGTATCCATTCATTCTGTAGATCATTTATGAGGTCAGGCACTGATGTTGGACAAGAAGGCCTGGTTCTCAATTCGTCCCAAAGGTGCTGCATACGGTTGAGGTCAGGGCTCTGTGCGGGCCAGTCAAGTGCTTCCACACCAAACTCATCCAGCCATGTCTTTATGGAGCTTGCTTGTGCACTGGGACACAGTCATACTGGAATAGAAAAGGTTCTTCCCCAAACTGTCCACAAAGTTGAAAGCATGGCGTTGTGCAAAATGTCTTGGTATACTGACGTATTAAGATTTCCCTTAATTGGAAGTAAGGCTCCTAGCCCAAACCCTGAAAAACGAGTGTGTCCCAATACTTTTGTCCATATAGAATATTTAGTGTGGTATGATCCATCCCTTTTAACATGTTACCAGGTAAACTGTTGCGTATCCCTCCTATACCCTTTTATTGTGATAAATACACAGCCGTTCAGCTCTCTCTCTCGTGAACATGGCAAAATCCATGTTAAAGAAAAGATATATCCATGTTAAAAAAAGAGTTATGATTCGTGTGGTGTTTAGAAGTAGTCGTACCAAAAACAGACCACCTATTTAGGTTATAGCTGAATGTCTTGCAGCATCTTATGAACATGTGAATGGGTTTGAATAATTACTGTGCTGTTCTGTTTGTAAATTCAGTATTTTAATCACACACTTGTATATGTACTAATGATAATAGTCCTGTACTGTAGCTTCCTATGACACTGTCTTCACTTTAGTTCCCGAGAGCGTATGGAGGCTGAACATTGACCCTCCTGAGGAAGCCAAGCAGAGCTTGTCATTCACAGCATCAGATCGATGGTGGGAACAGACAGATTTAACCAAGCTCCTGCTCTCCTCTAACAAGCTGGAGGCAATCTCTGAAGATGTCAAGCTTCTACCTGCCTTAGTTGTACTGGATGTAAGTTGCAGCAGCATCTGTACATTGTGTTTTTCATTTCATGTGAAAGTATTGGATCTAAAGGGATCTGCATGAACTTACATTTCCAGATTCATGACAATCAGCTCACAACATTGCCAGCGTCTATTGGTGAGTTGGAGCAGTTGCAGAAGCTCATCCTGAGGTAGTTACACTGAAGGATTTTTTGATTCATCTGTATCTGTGTGTAGTCTGCATAAATGTGTAAAGAAGGTAACAGTTTTTTATTGTGTTTAGTCACAATAAGCTGACAGAACTGCCCTTGGAGTTGTGGAAGCTGACAAACCTACGATGTCTCCATCTGCAGCAGAATCTGCTCGAGCAGTTGCCTGCAGACTTGGGGCAGCTATGTCATTTAGATGACCTTGTGAGTATTTTCTTAAAAGCTGTGAGACTTTCTGAAAAATTCAGTGCATGGAAAACAAATGGATCAATAGTAAAGTTTACTGACAATCAGTCACTCCTATAAACTCACTTTGTTTGATGTGGCTGTTTTGTAACTGTGTTTCTCGTACACTTTCCACTGCTGTGTTTATCATTTAACCAACAATCGGACAGTAAAACTATTTTATTGTGATAAATGTGCTTTTCTTAAGATACTGACAGTACTTAAAGGACATTGAGCACCATCACTACCAGAAATCAAAAGTAGTCCTATTGAATTAGATTCTGTGCAGTCAAATTATTATACTTACAATATTTAATGGTTTTTTTTTTTACTACTTGAGACTTTGTTGTTCTAACCACAGCAGCAACAACAACAAAAAAAAAAAAATACGGTGCCATGTATTGTGAATCATGTCCTTGTATTTATTTTGATAGATTTTTTTTCTCATGTTGCCCATATGATGATTTACGGGACTTAAAAACAGATGATACAAACATCTAATGGTACAGACAGTCGAACAGTAAGTTAAGTCTGGGCAGTTGTTACCTTAGTAATAAACCCAGCAATGCTTAGAACTTTTAATTAATCTTTGCTCTGATTGAGCTTCTGTATGAGTTAAATAAAGAATTGACATAATTACATTTTCAGAGGCTCTTTTTTAAGTATCCTGGTTTGTAGCTCACTCATGTTTAGCAGGCTGAAAACTCAAAGAACAGAAATAAGTTGCTCTGCGTAAGAGCATCTGCCAAATGTTGCAAATATAAATGTGCATAATGTACTGCTTCACATCAGTTATACTGTGTCCTTATTAATACAAATATTAATTTTATGAAAATATTTAAATGACAGTCTCGAATTAAGTAACCACATGGTTAACAGTTTTTCCACCAAAAAAAGATGTTTGTTTATGTGAATAAACTACAGATTTACTTATTCAGTGGTGCAATGGAGTGACACTTTTTTGCTCTAAATAACATTTTATCTTTTAATTTAATAGGACCTCTCCAACAACAAATTAATCACTATACCGGAGAGCGTGGGAAAGCTCGACAAGCTCGTGAAACTTAATCTGTCTTTCAACAGTTTGAAGAGCCTGCCGCCCACAATCAGTGAAATGAAGAGTAAGTGTCAGCACAGCTGTGCCCAGTTTAGCTAATGTTATTTGGGGAAATATTTGCTCAATTGTTTTCCTCTCGTAGACTTGAGAATGCTGGACTGCTCTCGAAATAATTTGGAGAATGTGCCGCCTGTTCTGGCTCAGATGGCTTCTCTTGAACAGCTTTACTTGAGGCACAACAAACTCCGCTTCCTCCCAGAGTTGCCCTCCTGCAAGACACTAAAGGTACAGTATGCAAGGAATACAGTTTCAGAACAGTTATGTTAGGGTGTGTGTGTGTGTGTGTGTGTGTGTGTGCGGATGTGTTTCTGCACATATACAGCAAATATTAAAGCTTTAAAATTCTTGGTTTATTCATTAAAATTCTTGGTTTATTCTTTAAAATGGTTTATTCCTCAGTGATAAAGGGCTGTCATTATCAGTTGTATTAATGGGGTAATAACAAAAACCTACTGGTTTTGTTTAATCTTTTTGACCCCAGTAGAATTATAAAATAAACTTTAGGGATTCTGTACCCATTTCAGAATTAGAGGCTTACTGTGCACTCATTTATTACCAAGGCAATTACAAATTGATTTCCATGCATTTAATATGAAAACACCACCAAAGGATAGAAATCAGCAAAAGGAAAGCTAAAAGGAAAATGAGCATTGTAATTATCATTTTATAAATACATAAAAATAGGAATTTCCTAAAAAATAAAAAGTGACTTGAGTGCCTATCGCTGCCCCTTGTGGAGAAATTCAGACTGCTGGGCACAGCCTAATAATGAACTAAAGATTTTCCCTGCTTATCGCTCTTACTATCAGTGAGCAGAATCATTGAAATGTAAATTTTAATTAACTTCATTAACTGAGTAACGGCAGCCCTGCTTCTATTATTATTATCAACAGCAGTGTGGAAACGGTGTAAAACCTACATTTGGAAAAAAGCATTCTAAAAACGGTTTCCCTGTTATACTGCAGGAGCTTCATTGTGGTAATAATCAGATAGAGGCATTGGAAGCAGCACACCTAAAGCACCTGAGCGCTCTGAGTGTTCTGGAGCTGAGAGATAACAAAGTAAAGAGTCTTCCTGAGGAAATAACTCTACTGCAAGGCCTGGAGCGCCTGGATCTTACAAACAATGACATCAGCAGGTGCCAGATGTTTTCATTCACATGTTTAGCCTGTCAGCAGCCCACTATGTTTGCATATGTTTGAGTTCTGGATTTGACCAAATTTGTGATAGTTCAACAGATTCTGTTAGCTGTAAAAAACAAATTCTGTTTATTGCAGCAGCACTCCTCTTGTAGAGGATATGGCTTTGCTAAAATATTTTTTTCTTTTCACATCTTCTCTCTCCATTCTGTTAAAGTGTGCCTTGTGGTCTTGGCACTTTGCCTAAGCTTACATCTTTAGCCTTGGAGGGCAATCCTCTAAGGACAATCCGCAGAGACCTCTTGACCGTGAGTGTTCAGTATATATTTCACCCGTAGCTTCACTTCATACATTTTATTACATTTACACATACATTGGTTACATTTACACAACTATGTGTGAAATAATGTATGTACACTTTGTGTTTCAGAAAGGCACCAGTGAACTTTTGAAATATCTTAGAAGTCGAATACAAGGTACATATGTGACTGTATTTGTAGCATGTGTGATTCACAATATATACATTTCATTAAAGCAAAAGGAGGAGAATATTTTAGATGTTTGGGACAGACTGATTTTAATATGTCCTGTTGTATTATACATAGAGCAGCCAGATGGGAAGCCCAAAGATGAGCCCAAAACAGCAATGACTCTCCCCAGCCAAGCCAGGATTAATGTGCATTCCATCAAAACACTGAAAACACTCGACTACAGGTACACTCAACATCCCGATTTATTTACTAACATTGCCAGTCTTGCTCAACCTTGAGTACCAGCTTAAAACCAGTGTGAGTGGATATGATGGCAAAACATGAATTACATACATTGCATGGAACAGGGAAAATATTTTATAGATTTATATAGTATACTTGTGTGCATTTCTATATCATTGCTATATGAATCCAAAAAATGTACAATTTTTTACTATAGTGACTAAAGTGATAAATGCGGTAACACACCTGTAACAGGGCTGTGACTTACTCTTACAATTTTTCATAGTGAAAAACAGGAGGCATCTATACCTGATGATGTGTTCGATGCAGTTGCTGACAGTCCTGTTTCCAATGTGAACTTCAGCAAGAACCAGCTGACTGGAGTACCACCCAGGTACGACTGAAGGTTTCAGGAACAAATTCAAGATACACCAAAAAGTATTAGCAGTGGTGACTAGAGATGAGCACTGTTTGTGCAACTGAGTAAGTGTCCCATTTCTGTAGGATTTTGGAGCTAAAAGACACTCTAGCAGACATCAATCTTGGATTTAATAAACTTTCTACAATCCCTGTAGAGTTTTCCAAACTACAACAGCTGGTACATGTGGACCTCAGGTAAATACGACCCATCATGTTGGTCTGAACTCACTCAAACCAAGTAATCAACACAGCAGCAGTTAATATTGTGGACTTACACTAATGTCAACCATCATGGATTTTTTCCTTAGAAATAATCTTTTGTCATCACTGCCAGTGGAGCTAGAAGCACTTAACAAACTGCGCAGCATTATTTTGTCTTTTAACAGGTAAGTGTTCTAGTCCTGGCATTAACAACACAACATTAACAACGTCTCACATTTAATTTTCTTACAAGCTAAACTTGTTGCTTTCAGTAGCTCACACATCTGTCAGACTTCTTTCAAACTCACAGAACTAATCACTTTTGTACTGAGGCTAAAATAAAAGTGTGGTTCAAAACTATATCAAACGCACTATTTTTATCACACTGACACAGAAGTATGTCTAGTAAGACCAGTGTCGTGTGTGCAGAGTATTGGTCAGAAATGCATTACACAGCTCCTGTCGAGCATTCAGACTACTGTAAGAATTCCATATCACCACAAAATCTTTATTCTGTAATACTGTAACTGTTCATTGCTTTTCAGTGTCATCCAGAATTTTTTTTACCTTGTTCCTACTTTACAATTGCTGTTAGATTTAAGGCTTTCCCAGATGTGCTGTACCGCATCTTGTCCCTGGAGACAGTTTTAATCAGCAACAATCAAGTTGGAGCAATCGATCCTCTCCGTCTTAAGATGCTGGAAAGACTGTCCACTCTGGATCTGCAGAACAATGACATCATGCAGGTCCCGCCAGAGCTCGGCAACTGTACTAGTCTGAGGTATGAGAGTCTGTATTCTTGGTCTGCATGGTGGAAACATCACAGTTCAGTATTAAAGTATTATTTTAAGATTTTTTTTAAGGCTGTTTGTGTAGTATGTTAAAGACATAAGAGACAAAAATGTTTCTCTTTTGGGCAAATCTTTCTATCAACAAATCACGTAATTGCCGAAGCTGGATCTCAAACAGGATGATCTTTTTCCTTCATGTGTGATACAGTCAGCCTTTTCCACTCAGAGCAACTGAAATATTTCCAAATCATCCACAAATAGATACGATTAATAATTCATACAAAAATGCAATATAAAATGACTATTATCCCCACTTCTTGGCCTCTTTTCTTATGAGGCTACTGGACACGTTTCAACCTTATTAAATACTGTTGTAGAAATAAGAATGCTTTATGCCCTTAAGATATCAGTTTTTTTCAACACAAGTCACTTTTTAAAGTCAGTATTTTCAAGAAGCTACCAGTACATTGTAACATTAATTTATGGTCTGTGTGATGTGGGATTTTCCTCACCTCTCCTCTCTGGCTGGCAGGGCTCTGATGCTTGATGGAAATCCTTTCCGTAATCCCAGGGCTGCGATTGTAGCTAAAGGAACTGACGCCATCCTCGAGTATCTACGAAGCCGTATTCCTACATGAAGTCACACAACCTTGCATGAAGTCTTAACCTTGCAAGCGGAGTCTTAACCACCACTGCCACAAATTTCACTGTAAAACTGCAGGAAGACACAAACACACTTGTCTAAATTGTGCCATACAACTATCCCCTCTGATCCAGCACCCTCTGCCATTTTTATCTGTTATTAACTACTTTGTACTTTCTCACCAAACACAATAAATGACAGTGCAGCAATAGTCCAGTCTTTAATCATTTTTGCATGCTTCTTTCTGAGAAAGACTAAAGGCCTGTTACGTGACCGGCTGTGTTGCTGGTGTTCAAAAAGACAGAATTATTAGAGGTGCACTGATAATGTTTTATGGCTTTTCAGCCAAATTGGCTGATGGCATTTTTTGTTATTGTCAATTGTTTACTTAGTAATAAATAAATTACAATAGCCAAAGCTCACACTGTGTGGGCTAATTGTAAATGGATGATTCTGTCATATGTGAACACACCACAGCACACGGTGTGAACAGCACAAACTTCTTCCTCTGCATTTAAACCCGTTCACCAAGTGGAGCAGCAGGCAGCCAGGAACACGCGCCCGGGGAGCAGTGTGTGGGGACGGGACCTTGCTCAGGGGTGCCTCAGAGGTGCCACTAGCAGTCTTGAGATTCAAACCTACAACTTTCTGATCGGAGGGTGAACGCCCTAACCACTAGGCTGCCAGCTGCTGCTTGAGCAAACTTAAAACGCACCACTGCCAGTATTTTCTCCTAGCCAGAGTTGCCGTGTATCATTATCTGCACTTTAACGGGCCAAACCAGTACTTTGTTACTTTAAATGAAAAGTGCTACAAAGTAGGAGGTACCAGGCTGTTTAGCACCATGAGCTACATATATTTTGATACAGCTGTAAAGGGGAATTGTAGTTATATTTCCAAGACTGGAAACAATCAAAATAACTGAAATGTCTAATACCTTTAGACTTTTCTTCACACTGATTAAGATGTCACTGATAAAAGTAGCTTTTAATGGAGCCAAATTTTATGATTGAATTTAGTCTGAAATACATTGTATTCATGCATGGAAAAACAGCCAAATTCTCACTAATTTGAGAATTTTCTCTAGTTTTGGATTTCATCAGTGTTTGTTAACAGCATTATAATCCATAAAATTGTATAGATTGTGAACACATTAGAATGGTTTATTATCACGGTTCGGCTTTATCATATTAATCGTAAATTGTCATAGTATGCTTTTCTGAGCATCATTAACCTTGATTATTTATTTAGTGCACCAGGTGAAATGTTGAAAATTGAAAAAATATTTTTAATTGTGACAGCTCTGTCCATTTAAACCATTTTGTTTTGTTCATTTTTATCAAGTGTAAGAAAAAAGTTATGTCTAATGTAGGGAAAATGTCTTTGTATCCTGACATTTTTTCCCAAATTGTCCGCCCTGATTACATATGGTGGAAATGCATCCAAGAACTTGTACTTTTAGTTAAAAAGGATCAAGAAATGACAAAAAGTAACAATAGTGACTTTTTATTTGTACAATAAAGACTTTCATACATTATTCAAAACACCTCTTAGATACTGAAAAAAGTCTGTACTCCCAAAGCCGAAAATGGCTCCGTTATTTGCTGCACAGCTTTGAAATTTTTTTATATTTTGCTTTTTTATTATTAAAATTTATCTTAAATATGTACAGATAGCATCTGCAAAATGCATTCTAGACACAGAATATATATTTCGTCAATTACATTGTGTTAATTCAGAAAAAAATAAGAAGGAGTAAACTTGCGTGTGCAAATCAACTGTATGATAAATTGTCACTTAAATCTGTTGAACTAAACAGAATAATTGTATTATTCTATATATAATTACTTTTTGCACAAAAATGAAACAGCATTCAAGTCCAGTAAGTCTTCATACTGCAGAAAGCTTTGAGTACATTCACAATCTATAGGAATAAATTATTTAAATGTTTTCATTCACAATTATGTACATCAATACTGCAATTAGACGGAATAGTACCATATATTGGATTTTATATTCAATAGGATTTTAAACACATACAAAAATGACCATCTGTATATCCATATACATATATGTTTGACACAAATTCACAATTACTGTAGAAATAGTGTTTAAGTTCATTTCTAGAGTGTTCTCTCATGTTCTAAATACTCTTTTTTTCCCCATACAGTTTTTGTATCTTTATAAAATCTCACAATTTGAGCAAAGCTAAGTATATCAATATATTAGAAATAATTACTGAAAACATTTAGTAAAAATAATCATATTATCAAATGCTCTGTCACAATAGTATTTAATCAATTAATTGCCATCCAAACTTTAGCTTGTTATAGAACTAAATTTCTTTGAAGTAAAATATTTGTTTTGTTTTTTTTTTTTGGGGGGGGGGGGGTTCGGGGGAGTGGGTGGGGTTGTCTCCAGGGGGGCTTTCAGCCTTAGTTTTGCTCAAAACTGTCCCACCTAATGCTACATTTGTATACATTATTTTGGACATGCCCAGGGCACATAGGCAATTTCTTTGTCAAGGTACACTATGGTACCAGTGATCACAATTTATTTTCAAGGTGTCTGCATTTTTAAATTGAAACAAAATAAATAAATAAATAAATAAATAAACTTCAGTTGACGTAAAGCAACTAAATGCGCAATAAAAACACAATGTCCCCTAATAATGTTCTTAATAAGACAACTTTAAAAAGTGAAAGCATGCTCTAAACATTAAAGCTCCTCGTGGATATCTATCATGTCATGACAGTGAATTCCTCTGTTCATAGTTAGTGATTAAAAAACCTTAAAGCAGGAGAACATCAACAAGGCCTGGAAAGAAACGGTATGAAAATCCCTTCGTATAACTGAAGAAATGGAACACAAAGGCTAAAAAATCTGTGAAATGAATGACTCTTACCCCTGGTGGACATCTATTACACATCTGTTCAAAACAGTGTTTTTACCACTACTACTGATAATCATAAAACAGGAAAATACTCATGTTCATAACATGGCAAAAGAACAGAAAGGAGTTTTACCCTGTCTCAAACGAAAGGGAGTTTCTCTTTATTATAAGCCTCCACCACACTGACCAACAGAGGGTGCTGCAGGAGAGTCACAGCAGGACCACTACTAATTTTGGATTCTTTTCTGCTGTCGGATTTGTGTAAAACTCATATGAGAGCCACACACCATTCAACACCACACCCAATGCGGTACTAGAGGTCTGCTTAATATACCGTTTCAAGAACTGGCGGGGTAAGAAATCTTAGTGTTACAAAAAAATTTGAATAATATCAGAAAACTGTCTTTCATTCACATTCTCCTCTCCAAGCGCATTACACATTACTGATCGATGTATATATTTACACAAGGCATTTACAGAGTTGAGGCAGTGTCATGATGAAGAAATGTCCTTAAAAGCGGATGTGCTTTCATGCTCCAAGATTAAAATGAAAAGCTGCTTGGAAAAATAGGTACAAAATAATAGGCGATATAAATAAGCAGAAAAACGCACCCACCTACAGCCACAGGCTGAGAGATAGAAAGGAATTCCAACCACACCAGTGTAAGATTTCAGCACATATGTGTACGTATAAGCCATATGTAACATTATTAGATTTAGGTTCTCTATTGTACATTTGGCACTAGTATTTTGCCATTGGTCCAGCAATTGGCAAAACTGTTCCTAGGTAAAAACATGATGTACAAGTTCCTGTGTTCCTTTTTTTTGTTTCCTTCGGGTTTTTTTTTTTTGGTTTTTTTTGAGCAAGGAGTCAGTGTTATAAAAATATTTACATTGTGCTCTCCCTTAAAACGACCAAGTCCACAGCTTTCGGGAAACTCTTCAGAAGAGACACTGCCGTTTCGTGCTCGATGTGTAAAAAACTATGTCCATTGGCCTGCAATGCAAGAATGAAGCAGAGGATGAACTGAGAGAGGGCACTGAGGGAAGCAAGCTGGGGCAGGGAGAGGCAGGGCGGCACGGGAGGGCTGGGAACAGGCCTAGCTCAGAGAGGATAAAGAGACATAGACTGTCAAGGAAAGAAAAAAAAAGGAGAACCAGAGAGATGCACACAGGTAGAAGAGGTCATGCTGTAAAAAGGAGAGAAGGTGGAGAGAAGCTGGTCTTTGGAGAAATCTGCTCCTCAGCTAACTCAGTGGATCTGTGGAGAGAGAGCAGAGAGGGACCCTCTTTCTGCAGGCTACAGCATGGGCGGGCAGGGCTCCTAGTGGCACACACTTAAAGCGACACGGATCATCAAAGACAGCCCAATAACTACAGGGGCCTTTCGGGCCCCACAGTTATGTAGGCAGACAAAGCCTGGCTTGCTGACGTATGATGGCAAAGCCAAGCGTTTTAAGTTAGATAATGATATGCGACAAACATAGTTTGAGTGGGACACTAAACCTGTGCAATATTCACTGACCACATCTAGGTATGCTGTGAATATTTCATTTAGCTGTGCTTCAAAGAAGCAGGCCAAATTAAAACATTTAAAGCGGTCCCTGAGTCATACTAGCATACTATAAGTATACTAATTTAAGATCCATCTCGATCAGTACACATTAGGTAGGATCAAAAGACCAGATTCAATCTCTTATTCAGAGGCAGAGTTAGAAAGAGAGAAGAAAAAGGTGAGGGAGAGGATTTCAAGGACCATAAAGAGTTTTCAAGGTTTCATAATTCACATTATATGATCTTTCATCATGCCATTAAAGCACTGGAAAATAAAACAACAATCGAATTCTCAATATAAACATTCTACAAGTAGACACGCTGTAGCTCGATATGACAAAACAGCCATAGGCTGCCCTTTGGGAACTAATAGGCCAGTAAAGCATGTCAAGGTTTGACAGACGTCAAAACAGAAGACCATGCTCACTTGGTTGACACATACAGACACACACACACACACACACACACACACACTTACTTACACACACTTACACACACTTACACACACATACATACACACCCCAGACACAAAATGCCACATGCAAAGCCCTCCGCTGGCAGCGTGGCAGAGGATGCTCTGTGGGACAACATGTGGTGATGGAGGAGAGTGTTACCTTCAGAATTTTGTCCCCCGGTTGAAGAACATTGGAGGCGGGTCCATCAGGCTGTACCCTAGTAACAAAGATACCCTATAAGTCAAAAGTGATATGAGGTTAGGAATCACATGGTGGTGATGGTTTAGAATCTTTGCCTTTCAATCAGGATTTATGGTTCCATTTCCATAGCTCATTGATGGTATATATGTAGGCATGACACTAATTAAGAAAGCTCTGAAGCTTTTAGCTCTAAAAATGTTGATAGTTAGCCTTACAAAACATTATATGCAGTCTTGCAAGAGTTGCATAAAACAAACTTTAAAACGTTATGAACTGTAAGCTAAATTACGTGGTAAAATCAAATGCTACAGTGTACATGCCAAGGCAGAGATTTTAAAGCATACAGTTATGTACCAGATGTGTGACCCAACAGTATGCTTCATGTTAAACCACATACTGTGAGTCCACCAAACTCTACGTCATTTCTTCAGGCACGACAAGGATCCAGCTTCTCAGATGATCCCCAGAATGCTCAGTACAACACAGACGAACTTAGGACTAAAGTTTAATATGGTGTAGGTAAAAAGCTGTAATACCTGTAATAACTGTGTACAGTATATACAACATATACAATATTGATTATTAAAACAAGTCTGTCAAACCAAATAAATAATTACTGTTAACATTGCTGTCATGTATTAGGACAAGATACAAAAACAAATACCCTCTGACAATTACAAATATGGTGATACAGTTTTAAAGTGAACGTTACTGACTAGTAGCAGGCCACGAAGAGGTTAACAGGTAATGTGGCCAGCTGGTGTGAAATGTTGTGCATTGCAGCAGTTCATGTTTCCATGGAAACTCGTGAGGCGTAAGACCTACAATCTCTCTTACCAAAGTGTAATCTGTCAGCATTGAATATGAAGTACGAGAAATATGCGGCTAAAAAAAATCTCATAAAATGAATATCTACTCTGTATTAGTCTTATCTCTGTAATCAAGGGAGAGAACGTCTTACCATGTCCGAGGGCTTGAAGGGGTTCCCCTGCCCACTGATTCCCCCTGAGATGCTGAAACCAAGGCCAGGATTTTTCTCAATTCGAACACAGAACTACAAACAAGGAGATAACAAAGTAACATCATTTCTGATGCAAGGCTACAAGATGACTGTTAAGGAGGAAGATGAGTACAGCACTTCTAAATGAATGACAGCCTTTACTGGAACACTCTAAAACTGTATAAGTCTGTCATTTCCTGTGTTCAAATTTACCCTAAAAAAACGCACAATACACTGAAGAACTATGTACCAAATCCTTTGGTGAACTGATCAATAGGAACACACTGGTGTTCACAGTTTATCAGACATATCCAACTCAAAAAAATACATAATACATTGCTGGTTGGCATATATGTTTAATTAACATTTTGTGATGAATGCTGTTACATTTACACCTGTTAAATGTTAAGATTGCTTATCCTTCTCTTATAAAGTTTCCAGAGATAGTGTTTTCTTTACTAGAGCAACTTTGAAAGCTAATTGTCCAAAAGCATCTTGACACTCTTTCTGATGAATGAATTAAGCTCATTAGGCCACGTTACAGTGGAACTTCGTCCTCTGGAGTGATGAAGCTCCATTCAGCATCTTAGCTAGGGCAGTGGTTAGAAAAGTATCTGCGCTCTGAATGCAGATCCCTCTAATAGTGTTCCTTTATCTAGTGTAAAGTCATCACAAGTTTCTACAATTTTAACATACATATACATATATATAACATACATATACATATATATATTAAAACCACGGACGACCCCATGTACATACATATACAAATATTTTTTACTAGATTCAGTTTGTATGACATTTCGTATCCATGAATGGCATCCATTTTTTTTCCTGGACAGACAAGCACTGAGGAAGAACCAGGAGAATTCCGGACAGGTTGCAACCCTGTAGCTCGTTACCTGCTCCTGAAAGCCGTCCATGCTCTTCTGACCTTTAGTCTGGATGAAGCAGCGGGCACTCTGAGGCCTGGGACTGGTGCTTGTGATGGGCATGGGAAGAGGAGACTGGTACTGCTGGATGGACACCTTATTCATGGCTCCCTCGTACTGCTGGTCTCGGGCCGATCTGTGGGGTGGGGTGGCCGAGGATGAGGTCACCATCATGCCCTGCTGTTGGTGAGGGTGCTGGATAGCAGCCTGCAGAGAGGTCACACCAAACAGACAGCCAACTGTGAAGGTGTAGTTTCTAACAAGTCAGCTCATACACAGCTGTTCAAAAGAATTCAAATGAAAACTCGTTATTTTATTTAACAATAAGTAATCAAATAACTTTTACAACGCACATGAGATGAGATAAACACGGATTATTATTATTAATCCATGTCAGTTTATCTGTTTTAAGATTTGATCACAATATCACATCAATATAGTAAACCACCACTTTAATGCGGATCAGCATTGCTGCAGATATCCTCAGCATTTTTTTTACTTTTGTGACGTCCGGGCCTCGTCCGCCACGCCCTATCGTTCTTGTGCTTGGTTGCTAAGCACCACGCCCAAAGATAAACCCTGCACGAGGACGAGGGGGCGTGGCGGAGGAGGCTCAGACGTCACAGCTTTTTTTGTGGCAATATATACATTTTCATACATTGAAGTGCTAAGTTATTAAGAAAAATATAATTTACTAATTTTGTAACATAAATATTAACGTAAATTCAGCCACATTTCCATATAAAAAATAACTATAAATGTGTTGGTACTGCGGAGGGAAACACAAAGAAAGCACGTCTTGGGAGGCGGGAGGTTTGAAAGTAGAACGCTATTTATTACTCCTTGCTCCTCGCTCCCCCGTGGAGAATCTCGAACGCTCTTGTGTTTTTCGTTTTGCTGCTCTTAAAGCCCTGTATTTTTCCTACTGTAAATTTAATTCATTTATTACTGTATCTACCCTGCTTATACCAAAGAAAACGACAGTGCATAATAAAGAAGACACCCCTGCATGAATTACAGTACAGTCTATACAGGGGTAATATCGCGATTTTACACTCTAGCACTGCGGGAGTTCGGTGTAAACTGTACTGTACGAATACGCGTTTACCTTTACATTTTCTACAAAAGGCATTTTTGGGCATTTTTTTTACCACATCACAAAAATGCGGTTTTTCACTATACACGGGTGCTCTTGGAACGTTTACTGTACATCATGTTACAACGTAAAATTAGTGGCATTTCACACATGTCAAACATCGGCATCAAAATTGGCTTTATACTTTTGAAACTGTGATTCCAAACTTTTGTATGACAGCATACATGTGAGATGCCAGCAAACATGGCACACAACAATACGCATTGTAATTTTAATTGGACTGGTTCCGTAACTCCTCGTCTGTGCGCTTGCCCTGCAGTTACGCCTCGGTCCTGAGTGACAGCCTTTAGACAGACACAGACAGACTCTGGTTGCTAAGGAGACTAAGGAAGAACGCAGCGCAGTGAAAATGAATCACAGCAGCAGCTAGTAATTAACCCTGACATTTCAAAACATTAACATGGCAATCATGGCTAGATTGAGATGCATCTCCAAGAGAGAGCAGCTTCAACAATACAGGAAACTCGAAAGTGGAACAAGGAAAGGTTTATTACTGAGGGGCAGTGGACATATCTCTAAGATGTACTGTGGGAACAAGAATGATAAAAATGTAATGACATCAAAACAAACGTGGCGATTCATCTCAGTGCTCATAAAGACAGCAGGGCTGGTTTATTTTTAGGATGTGGGGATGTTTGCTTTGCCAGTTTTCTTCTTGTTGCTGTATTCAGCCACATAGCGACTGACAAACCTGCACTAGATCACAACTACAAGGTACAGGTAAACCATTATGACAGATGTGGTTTAAAAACAGCATGAATGCATGTAAAGAGAGGTTCAAACATTCACTGACATAGAATGTGCATTTATTAACAACAACGGCAGAGCTTAAAAGCAAAATCCTCACACACACTGGTTCCACTAGAAAACTAAAATGCTGGACTACCATTTACTCTGAGTAACGTTCCCTGTTCATTTCCAGCTAAGACTGAGGTATCTGTACTCTCACTCTCAATCCACCCTTTTGTTTTATCCCAGCACCTAACCTGCCTGTGCCAGATAATTAAAGTTCTGCTAGAAAAGAGGGAAAATATGGGCTGCCTTGATTTGTGGATTAAATATGGAATCCCATTCTTGCCAGATAGAGCAGGACTAAAAATACATATTTCTTTTCTCTGTTTCTGGCAGCAGTGTGCCGAAACTTTGACTTACTACATCGATCAGCCACAACATCAAAACTACTCACAGGCGAAGTGAATAATATTCTCTAACTAGATAGAGAATCAATCTGATTTTAAATAAGAAATTACTTTGAGATTCCAAGATAATATTTTGACATACAGCTGGAAAAAAACAAGGAATTAAAACCTGACTGTTGGAATGGGTGTAGAACTGGGCAATCTTAATGTTTCAGCATACCAAGACGTTGTTTGGACACAGTTTGTGGAGGCCCTTTTCTATTCCAGCATGAAGCAGTGCACAAATCATATTAAAGTCTATGTATTAGAATGCGTCATTAAAGTCCCTGTTGGTGTAATGGTCAGGCATCCCAATACTTTTGTCCATATAGTGTGCATAGTAGTCATAGAGTGATTCAACAGCAGCCCTCTGAGTAGTCTGTATTTGTATTTATTTTTCCCTGTGGCCTCAAATATGGCCACAGGGAAAAACAGATACAGGAAGAATGCATGAACATTATTTCAACCATTAAATTAAAAAAAGTTTTATGCGTTTTGGAAGTATAAGCGAATTGTTATTGCTATTCAAGAGCAATACCCAAAGATTGAAGATGGTACCTTTTTGATGATGTTCAGGTTCTCTGGAGGTACATCTCTTCGTCCCAGTGAGTAAGGGGCCCACTGGGTGGTTGGAGAGACCATCTCTTGGCCATTATCTAAAATATTGCTCTGTTGTGAAGGTGTCTGGAAAGAGAACATTGAATAAAAGGGCATGCTACACAGCACGCAAATCCATTGGTATACTAGATGTCAAATCAAATCAAATCAAACATTCTGATGAATATTTGGCGCTAAAGATATGACATCCCAATTAGCTTGATATTACCTTTTCTTCATACCTTACCAATTACACTCATAGTAGTGAATGATTTACAGTAGGTATTGAATAATAACTCATAATTAATAAGCCTAGAGTATAAGGGGTTAAATACTTGTTTATACAGTACTGTGCAGATGTGATAGGCAGTCACAAATCCATGTAGTCCATTAGAATGCATACACAAGTAAATAGAGTAAATAATTTATTTGATTATCAATGTCTTGTACAGAAAAAAGAATACAGTTAGAGGAACACAGGCTTGGATCCTGACTTCCCATGGGACTCTAGTGGATGCATGGATTTGTTATATCTGTTATAAAAAAAAATATATATGCTTTTATCATATAATTGCTTACTGCCCAGCTATACAGATTTTCATATAATTATCTGGTAAGATATTGCACAGTACTATATAACTGTAGTATAACCGAGAACCATCTGCAACATGTGTAAGGAATGTAGACAGTTAAATATGAACAGACTTGGATCTCAAATGCAAGTGTCTTTGTAGTGCCTCAAAGAGAACCTTGCACTGTACAGTGCCAACAGAGGAGCACTGTAGCCCACAGAGCAAACACAAAGACTGTAGACATGCAACACAGACACCTGAATATAATCACACAACAATAAAAGACAGTGCCTAGCCAGGAAAAAGGAACGTGATGTGTTAGATTTGTGTTAATTACAGTAAAATAGAAGAAAATAGGAGGCCTTATCGTCACTACTTTACAGTGACTTATTCCAGTGAACATCTTAATTCAAACGACATAATTACAAACTGGTGGCTAAAATCTTACTTTGTCTATTTTTGTTTGTTTTGTTTTCAAGCAAAATCTGGTCTAAAAATATACTCTCAATAATACATTCATCATACAGTTTTACTGCCTCACACTACACTGAAACTAGAGCTGACGACACTTTTTTTATATACTCACATTTGGTAGAGGTAGCCACTGAGTTGTTTGGTTTTCATGCTTTGTGTTATTGTAAAAGTTTATTGTCATGCTTCTGCTGGCATGCGGTGCAGCATAGCCTCCAGAGTACAGCATGCCGAAGTTTACTGTGTTGTGCTTAAGGACAGCGCTCTGATTGGAGGGAAACAACCACAAGACATGAGTGAATGGGTGTGCCACACAAAAAGTCAAAGGCTGCTGCTGGGGTGGGGTGGGGGGGACACTGGACTGCAGCACACACACTGCGCAACTGCAACAGAGTGAAGAAGCTTGACCAACAGAACAACAACAATACAGTACATCATTACAGCCAACACAGTGAAACACAGTGGTCACATTTAAATAAGAGTAACAATAACAGTGTGTGACTAAGATTAGTGGACAATGAAGTATATTATTAGACTGAAGGTACACAGAAACATAACATCACCTGTTTGCCCTGCAGTTACATTTGAAGGTTCATGTATAAAAGTGAGGGGTTTTTTTCTATAGTATGTTCAAATGTCATCCTAATTAAGCATACAGTGTGATAGCTGTTTGCAATACATGCCTGTAGGCTTTGATGTTAACCTGCAATAAATTAACTTACTCGGTCTAGCCTTTTTGCCTCTATGTGCTGTAGGAGCTGTTGTCTCCAGTCCACTGGCATTTTGGAGATTGTGTCATCTGGTTTCGGGGGTACCGATCTCATCTTTGTGTCAGCGTCAGGGCTCTTCTCGGTGCATGTACTAAGGTTATAATCTGAGGGCATTTTCTCCAGCAGGGCAGCCATGGTGGGCCGGGCAGACACTGGTCGAGCCTGGGATGCCCCATATGTCTCTGTGCTGTAGCTCCGGGCAGACAGGGGGCGACGCTGTGTCAAGCTCTTGGTGGGGTATCCCATAATAGGCTTTTTAGGTTCTTGATAAGATGAGTATTCGTCTTCATACCTACCATTCCTCTTGTGGAACTGAGTGTCCACCATAGTGGACAGGCTGTTCTGATGTTCCAGCATGCCTTTAAGCTGTTGAGGCCTGTTGTAGTGCTCCGCCATTTGGTGTTCCTGGGCTTCTGCTACTCTGCGGAACAGTGCCATTTCTGTAGAACTTACCAAGGAGTCTGCTCGCCGCAGGAATCCTGGACGAGAGCGCTGGGGATGGGCGGTAAACTGTGGAGTAAGTGCGTCATCAGCAACTGATGGCTGGGAGAATGAAAACATTTGCTCCATTGGCTGATAGCCGCGGTAGCCTCGAGGACTAACCAGCTCCTTTGGCAGTGTCTTGCCTGGTTGATTCACATATTCTGGGGTGTTGGGGAATGGCGGAGGGACTCTTCTTTCCGGTTTCACAACATCCATGGCTCCTTGAGGGTTGAAGCTTTGGTCAAACTGGTAAACTTTCTTCGGGATAGCAGGTTTCTGCTGTTGAGAATTTTTGTTCATGCTAAAGCCGTCGAGATCATCGTCCAGCATGGGGGCAGACTGGCTCCTGGACATGCTCTGCTCCAGAGGTCCAGGGAGATCTGCTCTGTCAACACTGCCTTGATTCTCTATGCTAGAGCTGTAGCTGTCCATAGGAATGCTGTACACCTTGTAGGACCCAATATCGATTTCATCTATGCTCTGGGATTTCTTGAATTTGGCCTTTACCTCTTTCATCATTGGTGAAATTCTCTCAGAGCTCTTGCTTATGACCATGGTGGTGATCTTATTTGGTTCTTTATGACCCTGAACATGTGCGAAGATGTTGGGCTGACCGTGCCCCGTCCCTGAGTCTCTAGAGTCTAGGAAGCCCCAGGCTCCTGTAGAGGGAAAAGTGCCAGGTAGCTCACCCATCTCCTGTTCAAAGTCTTTACGGTCAGGGTTGGGGCTGTTTGCTGGGGTCAGTTCCAGCTTGGAGGGGAAAGCCGTGCGGTCCTCAAAAGGGCTAGGAGTCCTCGTCCAGTTCTGCCAGGGGTTTGGGGGAGGGGGAGCAGGCACTTCAGTGTCAGGGGTGTTGCGGAAAGTGTGCTGAGACTGCTCCAGCTCTAACGGGACCCCCATAATGCGCTCCTGTCTCATGAGAGGCCGTCGCCCATGTGTTGTTGAGGCGCTACGAGGTTTTGTGCCTAGCATGGGGTTTCCACTACTGCTGCCAGGAGTCTCAAGAGGTGTCTCCTCCGCTACGAACCCTGTGTTGTCATAGTGGGGGGCATCGTTCCAGCTGTCAAAAGTGTCACTGAGCGGCCGCCTTTCGCTTCTCTGCTGCAGGGTGCTGGAGGGGGGTGTCTCTCTCTGACTGAGCAAGGGCTTGCTCTCAATGGGTTTTGGGAAAGACGAAGCCAGCCTAAACACAAAACAAACAGAAAAAAGTAATGAGGAATGTGACTATATCAAAAACAAACAAAAAAATTAAACTGGCTGAGAGGATGCACGGAGAAATGTGGTCCAATGTGGAACGCAACTGGACCACATTCCTCTGAAACCCAGAGGAATGTGGTCTAGTTCATCTCTGAGTAACTGTTATTCAAAATTCATGCTCTTGAATCAAGGGTGGGGTACACACTGACTAATGCATTACATGTAGTTAAGCAGGTTCTAGTAGAACATGCTTTTGGCCATCTTCTCACAATACCATAGCAACATCAACTGTGAATTTTCATAGCAATCAAACACATAAATCTCAAGATTCACCGTACAGACTTTTAAGTAACTCCTCTGAAGTAACAGTTTTGGACGTTTTTTGAGGCTCTGTGGAATATACTGCGTATAGTTGCAGGACTGGGGCAAGATAGATGTTCTTTTCCATTATGTAGAAGTGAATATCACCAGGAGAAACAGCAGAGGATTTCTTGTAGCACTTTAATGAGGATATCAGTAGAGGAGTTGTCCTGCTGACCTTGGCCCTGTGTGCGAGAGCTATAGTGATGGGAGCTCTGCTAAGCATCCTCAGCTTCCTTGACTTGCATGTTTAAGAGAGATAAAAGCCATCTTGAGTACTCTTCTGAGTGCCACAGTGCTATTTTGCAGGTTAGCATCTACTTGAAGCTAATTGGTATACTTCATGATGCTTGCTTTTGATTAAAATCTAGGGATTGACAGAACATAAATCCACTGTAAAGGGAAAAGTAAAAGTGTTTTATCCAGCATGGCATAGCAAGCAACATGCAAACAAGCTATGAGCCTAGTGATCAGATACCAGCACTGGCAGTTAAGAGATCAGTGCTTTAAAGCAATTATGTTTTAAATGATTCTCTTCTTTATAGACACTCTACTTAGCCAAAGATACTGAATGCGCAATTATACCTTAAAAATTAGCACTTAGAGCTTTTACTTTAGGTTGCTAAAAATAAATTGTGGCAGATTTTGTGGTCATAAAGACTTTCTTTTGTTGGATTTAGCTAGGTTAATAACTGTGGACAATACATAACTTGATTGCATTTAGGAATGTTTGAATTACACTTTCCAATGATTGAAAGACTAATGAGAATCTTTTAACATGAAAATGTCTTTTGCATATTTTTGAATTCATTGCATGTACTCAAGCCATGATTAAACTTGTAAACCTGTAGATAAAGAGGGTAGGTTTGTCCCTGAGAACGTTTTAAGCATTGGCATTAATTTAACCCACCACAGAGCCATTAACAAAGAAATGTAAGCAGATGTGTGTAGCATTGAAATGCACAGATGTGCTACGCTGAGATGAATGATGACACCCATAAAATGTGTCAATCAATTGTTGCCAACCTGTTAGTCCAGTGAGTCTGCGGTGGGACATCTTTGCCAGCACTCTGCATGGAACTGACATTACCAGGGGGGTTGGAGGACCCAGAGGAGCCCTGCGAGGGTGAGTAGTCAGAGTAGGTGGCGGAGGACCCACTGTTGTTCAAGCAGTGCATTTTGTCCGGGTCTGAGTCATCTGTGGATTCTGAACAGACAAAAAAAGACAAAAAAAAGTCCCTTAAAGTACCTGTCATGCAACTCGCAGGGCAATTGGTGTAGTAGATTAGATCTCCCTTCCTAATTGCAATCATGACACAAAAGATCCACAAATAATGTTCCATCCAGCATTTAATTATGCTACAGCATGGCCAAATATGATTATTTATACATGGCCAGAGCAGAACCAATTTTTACAATCTAAAAAGAGTTGTTTTTGAAAATGGCAGAGCATAAGAAAAAAGGAAGATTCACCACCAATATAATCAAAAACAACTTTTCTAGATGTTTTAGGCTTGGACCTTTTCCAGCATACCCTTTTTGTCCTTTCCCAGCAACACGACCTTTGGCTTGTACATAGGGGGCTCCACCAGTGTTGGCCTCATGTCAGAAATGCGGATATCATTAGGTGAACCTCCCATGGAATCCTGGAAAAATAATCGAGAAATTCTTGAGGCTATTCCCAAGTAAACTGACCATACAAGGACTGAAGGGATTTGGGTGTTTAAACTTGTTCCTAGAACAAAGTATCATTGCTTGAAAACAAACATTTGACTCATATAATGAGACTCTGTCTTGATTAGTTAGATCTATCTCTTAGGTCTGCCTTTATGGTTTTTGCATGATTACTTACATGGCACGTAATCAAAATTCAGAAACATTTATAATTGGAATCCCAAAATCAACATCACACCTCAAGATGAAAAACAACCCCAGCAATCATTTCATCCATCTAAATATGTTCATACATAGATTTCAGTGTCTCTATCCACAAAATCGAAGTAAAGCTCATACCAAAGCTGCTCAAGGGTACAATGTCCTATGTATAATGAAGCTAGATAGAAAACATCCTATTAATGGATGCATAGCATTTATGTTGCCTTTGTAGATGAGTGTTTTGGTGCAGCTGTACTGGAAATGTGAGAAACATACAGAAACACTGTGAGACCTTGTTAGCATCTAAATGACATAATTGTGGGTGTAGATTATACTGCATAAAGGTTGGTGTACCTAATTATACTTGTGAAGGTGACCTGTATGCATCCGCCCTGCTGTTTGAAAAATAAAACTACCACAACCTGAACTGTGATTCAGTCCTTGTATAATAAAACAATGTAAAAATGTTTTCAGAGAAAAAAGAAACCAATATATTAATTCATTCTTATTGCCATGGGGGTCAACCATAGAGAGAGATTATCTGATATATGAAAATTAATCTGGATCAAGGCAACAAATAGCCAAGGTAAGGCCATTGGGGAATTATGCTTAGGAATACATATGTTTTTATTTGAATCATTCATAGAATTTAGCGCTTAAAATGTTTTTAGGACTCAAATGGATCTGTACTAATACATCATAATTTGCAAAAGCTTGGAAACAATTAAAGTAATAAGAAGTCTTTTTCACAGGCTTTAGTAAACTGCAGTGTAAGTCAAAACATCAATTATGGATAATTTGTCATTCCACTTTTTCTGCGACAGTCATCTTCATGCTTTTGAAACGCACACACAACCCACTTCAATTAATCTGACTTAAAGTCAGGCAAAAAAGCACGTCTGTGCAGTTTCCTTCTCGCCCCAAATAAAGTTGATCATCACAGCCAAGTTTTCGGACCAAAGTTTGCTTTCTTGCAGCTATGAGGCTGAAGTAGCTCTCAAGTAATGGAAGTTTTAACACCCTTAGTTAGCATCATGCAAACTACCATCACACACTTGCCTTGTATTTCATACTTGCTGGCTACATTAGTCTCGTAGGTCCATTGTAAATGTAAAGCAACTTTGGACCCAGAATTACTATTTTAAGACAAGGGAAACTGAGTGCATATTATTTTTTTTATTTAATGAGTTGTCCAAGCCTATTTTTTTTTCACTATGTTTCTAAACCATAATGTCCTCTAGTTTTCGTTTGCTCAGGTCAGTTCCCCCTGGAGCGGATCAGCCGTCTGGCTCGCAGCTGTGTGTTCAGCTCACACTCTCCCAGCCCTGCTGCTGTACATCGGCACAAGCCGCTGCAGAGCAGGACAGAACCCGCACCATCTGATCTCACCCAGTCAAAACATCTCTCTGTGCCACTGCACACTCATTTCAGGCGTCCTCTTTCCATCTCCTGTCCTCCTGTATTCATTCACTCATCCTGTCTGTCTGTGTCTGCCTCGCTTTCCTCACAGCAGGCCAAAGCGATCTCAATATTTCAGTGAGACTGCCGGCACATTAATATGGGAGGGTCATGCTTTCCCCGTGTTACTGAGAAATATCAAAAGAATTCTAAGCAAAATGCCATGCCATCACACTGGCTAGTGGGAGCAAACTCATTTCACCTAGTGTAGAACATGAGTGACAAAAACTGGGGTGTAATGATGCACATAGTTTTCATTTCAAAACTCAGACGTTTGTAAATGAGTTTTCAAAAATCACTACGAATTGTAGGTGACGTCACAATAAAAGCCCAGTTCTTTGAGCATGGGTGTCCTTTAAACCCCCTGCCAACCTTACTCTCAAAGAATGCATCTACACGCCTAGTTTTGATCCACTACAATGGTTTTCATGAAAATGTTACATGAGACCCTCAGAGGAGAAGTCTCATTTTGCATATCAGGAATACTGTAGTTCATTAGTCCAGTCTGTCAGTCCTGTATTAAAATGATGACACCCTTAAGTAAAAGCTATGTACATAATCTAATGTGAATGCATACCCTGGAACCATGTATACAGTATGCATATTTTCATTTTTCCTCTCCCATTAAAGGGGCAAATGAGATCAGTCTTGGTTCGATCCATTTTATTTGCCTTGCAGGCAGTTGAAAGTCACCGCACTGGTGATTGACTGCTGTCTGGTCTCTCAGCCACTTACTATGAGGCAGAAACATGAAGAGGAAGTAACGGCCAGGCTCGTATTCTCTGGCTGTTGAGGCTTGGGAACGACGCGATGTAAAGAAATCTGAGCAAAACAAACAAACATACATACATACAAACAAACAAACAAACAAACAAAATGGAGGATTTTCATGGTCTAGAAAGAAAAGAATGCATAAGAAGCATGGGGTCATGGCATCAGTGCCCCCAAAGTCTCATAACCCAGGGCATTGGGGCGCTGTTTGCTGTTTTGGCTATAGGGTCTCCGAGACTGTGGGCAGTAGCAGTGTTGAAGCCATACCAAGCTGTAATGGACACAATACACCACACAGCCGTGTGCTATTCTACACAGAGAGCTACTGCAGAAAGCATAGGAAAGCCTGGAAAAAATGTGAATGGACATGAGTTGCTGTGTTCACACAGAAACTTACGAGTCTTAGCTCATAGAAGCCTCCTGTAATTCTGCAGAACGCTGCTGCTCTGAAATTAATCAATACGAACCCTCTAAAGTCACACTGATTTTTACAGGCATTCATTAACCTTATTCCATACTGACATTTGAGGTACCCCAGGAGGTCGGAGCAGCTCTTTTACCCCATCGCAAGCCAATATGAGGGGTTTTGATTCAACTGTATGAACAACGTCAGTGTAAACAAAGCAACAGAAGCTTTTCCCAAGTTTTGACTGCACCTACTAGAACCAGAGCTTAGATTCGATGGAGGTGATACACCTCCAAGTACTTCCTTTAGTTTTATTAACTTTCTTGTTGTAAAATCTCTCTGAAAAACCTTTTCAGGATCCTCTGAGTGGATTAATTTTTCTCCAATTTCGTTGAAGCTAGTTCATCTCGTGGTGGGACTCTGCTGCACATCAGCATCAGCAGTCTGGCAGCTCGAAGGCTGCGTACTCTTTCAGCAAAACGGCACCGTCAGGTGCTTCAATCCACTCAAAGGAGAAAGGAGAACACAATCATTTGACCATGCAAACCCCCACTCTTCCCAGAAAAAAAAAATTGTCAATGACAATGTGCTTCTGAACCCGGATCCTAGCAATAGGCCTTCCTGCACTGTTGAGATTTTAATGGGTGCCACTCAGCAGCCTCTGAGTGCACTTGACATTTCAGCCTGACCTTTTCCTCTGTTTGCTCAGTGATCTCAGCTGTGGGCTAAGCAATATTCTGAGCAGTTATCAAAGGATCAAATCTGCGAAAGCGATTCTTTTATGGGAGAAAAATACACATACACACGGTCTTTGGAGGGCTTTTACGTTGATGACTCTTATCTTAAACATGACAAATCTGCAAATAAAACAACCTGCCCTAATAATCCAACTGTACAAAGTTCCAAAATGTATTCTTAGACTATTAACCCCTTAAATGACCAACTTATTACTTTCAATTTTTTTATTCTGTAATTTTGGTCTAAAAGAAGTATGTAATGCAAGCAGGTCCTGCACATGTAAGAGTTTAAGTAATAAATAAAATTAAGTGTAAATTCCCCACAGAAACAATGTTTGGGCAACGACTTCGAATCTTTGTCTCAGCTCTACTCTGCCCATGAGGAAAGCTAATGAATTTATCATTCTCCTGCCTCCCGAACAAAGCATCCATGCTGCTCTGGCCATCAGGGGGTATCAGGCTTAGTGAGATGAAACGATCTCATTGATGTGTGCTGGGTTCATCCCTGCAGCTCGTGCTCCAATGTGCTAACTTTCGATGATCTCCTGTGGACACTTGTGTTGGGCTTGCTTAACTATCCCGACTGCAATCATAATCCTTTACAATACACTAACAAATATGTTAATAGATTAAAACCACTCTGTACTAGTCACGCTCTCATCTTTAATAGATTATTCTTTAAACTGACTTTCATGATTCCGTAGAATATCTTTGAGCTCTCTAAGGGAAGATAAAAATCTAAGAGGAGCTTGAGACTGTCTTGCATTCCAGAAAATGATGCAATATCACACTCTGAGCAAACTGCACAAATTAATATTTAAAATGTCTCAAATAAACAAAGATACCGTCAAGGACACCAAGGTACTTGTTCTTCCATAATAATCAGAGAGCAGCAATAGAAAACCAGCTGTACCTCAGAGCTCTCAGTCAGATCCTCCTTGTCCTTCCGCTTTGGGATGTCGATGGCTGAGTTCAGGATGACAGCTTGCTCTGGCATTTGAGGCTTGGAGAAGTCTTTAACCTCTCTGTCTGTCACCTGTCAAGTGTGTACATCCAATCATGTGTCGTATGTTTAATAGGTACTAATGAAAAAGAAGAATAACTTGAGAGAAGCTGGTAAATTCTCAGAATGAAAGCCATGGCTTAACCAATTTGCATAATGCTCCCTCTCTCAATATAACTGATATTCAACATTGTGCAAACTGCCTAAATCACTACACACTCACCTCAAGCTGAGCTGCAAATAGACTTATGTGGTTTTGACACTGTATGCCATCCATAAAATTAGGTAAAGGAAAAAATTAGATAAAGAACAATTAGGCATAAGAAAGTGTGTCACCATCAATTATACAGCTAATTTAATCATTTACCAGTCATTTTTCTAATCACACAATCATTTTTGTTTAACCTTTTATAACCCAACAGAATTCTAGAAATCTCTTGATTTCTGGTACTTTTCAGCGAAAAGGAAGTGTATTTTATTTGATTTTAAAGATGAATGTCAACTCTTGTCGAGGAATTGATTAGAGAAAGATGTCATCCATGTGTAGCGTAAGCTGTTTTTTTTAAGACTGCACCAAGAGATATTAAGCAATAAGCATTGGTTCCCCATAAGGAAATAGTAAAGAGGGCTGTTTCTCACTGGTTCTTCTGTTTGGTTAGTGTAGCTGAAGAGCTACACTTTAGTGTACTCATGAAGGTTACGAAAAATCCTTGTAAACCAATATAAACTCTCAAACAGTGAAATAACTCACCCAAGCCATCGGTGCTGAATGAAAAGTCTATTTGAGATTACATAACAATTCAACATAGTTTAAGGCAAGTTTATGATTATTCTGATGTGCGGCTTGAGTGATGTTCATCTGGTGGCTACAAGCCTCCACTTCTTGTTAACTACATCCGCCTCATATGCTGCAAAGAGTGAAATAATCTTACCACTAGTGTACATATTTAATATTTTTTCTTCTGAGAATGTTGGAATCGTATAAAAAGATTATGTTAACTTTTTATTACATGTTTCTATTTAGTATAAGTCATTTTATCAAGTGAAATGATCTCACTACAGCGGCATTGTACAGCAGAGGGAGATGTATAACGAGTCTGGACGCATGCTGCACATTATGAGTTGACGCGTTATACCTCCTTGGGTGCAATGGGCCACTTGGGCTCATATTTGTCCTTGTTGATGAGCTCCATGTTGGTGCCAGATGAGTTAGTGCCAGAAGAACTGAGTGGGTGAGTGGTTTTGCCCACCATGTTTTGCACTGACTTCACCATGTTCTTCAGGTCCTCTGGGTAAGGGGTGGGATATCGTTTAAGATTAATCTCAACCTACAGAGAGAGAGAGAGAGAGAGGGAAAGAGAGAGAGAGAGAGAGAGAGAGAGACAGCGAGTGAGAGTGAAAGAAAGAGAGAGACAGACGGAGAGAAAGAGAGAGACAGAGAGAGAGAGGGAGATAAAGAGAGAGACAGAGAGAGAGAGGGAGATAAAGAGAGAGACAGAGAGAGAGAGAGAGAGACAGAGAGAGAGAGACAGAGAGAGAGATGGGCAGACTTAGCTTTGAAACCTTGTACCTTAAAAAAATTAGGATTGTGATATATTTCATTCATGTTAAAATTATGTAAATGTGAACTGAAAATAAAGTCAATTTAATGCCACTTTTTTCATTGCAGGTAGTGCTCACTATCAAAAATATCTGACATTCACGTGTGTATGTGTGAGTATGCACGTGAAAATTAACACACAAAAGAAGCCGGGGGGACCTTGACTTTTGAGGAGTTGTCTTCTTCTTCCTTTTTGTCCTCAAAATCAAAAGCCACAGTCATCCTCTGCTGTCTCTGCTCCTCCCACAGTGCGGGGTTGAAGCTGTCACTGTCCGACTGATAATCTGCAGGACACATCATGCACAGTGTGAGTCTTCTCATGGAAAAACAGCTAATCCAGTCCACACAGATGTGAACGTAGTGAATGTGAATGTTACCCTCATCATGCCGAGGTTGTTGGGGGAACATGTAGTTGGTGAGGACCCTCTGCTTGGTCTCAGGGTGGGCCTCCGTTTGAAGGGGGATGAGGGCCTTGGACTATAAATGTGTTCAGAAAGGGCATCAGATTAACATTATATCCAGCACATGCGCAATATTAGCCAAGACCTACTCTGACCATTCAGTACTTCCACCAACTGTGCAGGTTCACTGAATATGTAGAGTGAGTTTCCCTAATGTGGGACATTTCTTGTAGTTTAATGTTGGCTTAACATTGTCCAAACTACAAAAAAAAATGTCCCACATTAGGGCAACTCACCCTATACGTTCATTCATTTCAGAACAGCCATTAGGTACAAGCTATTCATTTTCATGGAGGTGGGAAACATACTCAACAGGAAAAATACACAAACGCTTCAACCTGTAAGTATAACATAAAAACTAGCAGTATTTTTTGGTTACTCTCTACTTCTGCGCGCCCTACCATTAGTTTGATTTTTCCATCCTTTCAAACTTAGACAGTTACAATTGTGTCCTCTCAAGCAAAGCTGCCCTCAGATAATCAACAGTAAGTCAAAAGTACAAAAATAGTTTCCAAAATTAGATAAAATTGATTAAAAGAGACAGAATGGGAGTCTCAAACACCATGTGCTAGAGCTGGCTGACCACCAAAACTGTCTCAGCTAAAAAGATAAAAAGGTAAAATCAGTTAAAGCTCCACACTTGTTATAAATCTGAAATGTTTCTGTCAATCCATCAACACTGTGGGTCTGAAAGGATGTATAGCTATCAAGTACAGAAGGATTTGCACCAGAATGCTGAAAGTGAACATACTGAGATGTGGAGTAGGGTTTTATGGGCTGGTGAGTGTAAATTTGTAACTGGGATTACTTGAATCACAAGAAGCAGAAAATGTGGACCTTAGGAGCATTTATAAGAAGCATGGAAAAATATCCCTGCAGATTTCCTTTATGAGAGGAAAGGAGGCCAGTCGCTCAAAAACAATGGACGCTGCATTAAAGGTAATGGATGGACACATAAAAAAACATTATATTTAGGCTTCTATGTAATTTTCTGTTAAATATATATTTTCTGCATCATTCTTGATGTGGAGCTACTTACAAAGCAGTTTTTTATCTGAGTCAGGTGCGTATAGATGCTATATATA
>JBBPCX010000114.1:12717316-12734032 GCA_037974365.1 Hydrocynus forskahlii
CGGCCACCCAAAACATACCTAGCTTATACATATATACACATCTATATTTTGCATATATATGTAAAATGAATTATGTATATATTCAGTTTTTAAAAGGTGGTTATAAAACATCACCTGATTGTCAGATAACCAGAGTGCAGCAAGATCTTTGAGTTTGGTGAATGTGTAGGGAAGATTCTTTAACCTAACAAGGGAAAAACAACAGTCATAGGTTAGATGATACGATCATAGTACAACATAAGTCAGGTGCTTCAACTATTACTTCAAATGAGTCTATAGCATTATATAGTATAGTATTTAAAAGCTGTGGGAGGTTGGGTTGACTCCTGTCTGTTTAAGTCAGCCCATTAACTCAGCACCTTTAATGGCTATGCTGTGTTAAGTGATGGTTGGGTTTAATTACCCAGGATCCAGTTCATCATGGCCAGAGCACCTAAACAGCTCACACGGCTCGTAAAGAGCTCACTTAATTAGCCTGTGGGCAGCATGCGTTTCACTCACGCTGGTCCTCTATCTTAGAGTGCCATTAGCAAACACAATTTTCAGCTGCATATAAACAGCTATAAGAAGTGCTCTCGCACATTATTTGTATGTATGAAGGTGTATGTGTTTATTTAGAGCATTTTTCATTGCTTTGGGCTCCTCGTATCACAACAGGGCAAAATTCATACAAATGGAAGAAAACAGAATGTCGCACAGCGGCATCAGGTGTTACCTGTTGTCACTCAGATTGAGAACACGCAGCTTTGTCATTTGTCCAATTTCATCGGGCAGAAATTCCAGCTTGTTGGACCGTAAGGACATAACCGTCACATTCCTGCAGTTTCCAATCTGCAATTAAAGAGGAGATATGATGCCTCTGAAAATGAACATGTGCAATTTGCCCAAAGCATTTTTTCCCTCTCCTCTCTCACTCTCTTTCTCTCTGTCTCTGTCTCTCTCTCTCTCTCTGTCTCTCTCTCACCCTCGCATGCCTTCACTGGAAATGACACCGTAATCTGTCAGTACCTCCCAGCTAGTGTAGTGGGGAGAGTGATGGGTGGGGAGGTTTCTACAGGATTTTGCTGCTACACTTCAGTTCCGCACATAATGCAGGTGCGTGGCTGAATAGTAAGGACAGAGTGGAGTTGAAACCATAGCAACCAGGCACACGTCCAGCAGCACAGAGACAGAAGCTTCCCTGCAGCTCCCACGCCGGCTCGGCCTGAAAATGAAAAGCTGGCAGGGGCCTGAAAACTGGGTTTCTGGCACAGAGCCATCTCCACTTGGTCTCAACCCGTCCAACATTTCCATCACATGCAACATACACACGCAGGGCTATTTCTCTTTATGGCTTCAAGAAGAACCCTTTCACAAAGGTTAATTACTAGAACAATCAAAAAGAGCTTTTATGTGGCCCCACAAAGTTTAAAACCCAACCAAGAAGGAGAAAATTCTTACATATATAAACAGTGAAAAAGTGCAGATTCAGCATTTTCAATTGACACCACATTTGTTGTTTTCAAAGGTGATTTTATGTAATTCCTTATTTACTTAATTATGTAATTACATTATGTAATAAATGTAATATAATCATTATATCAAAACATTAGTTACTTTAAAACAACAATTGTTACATACACTAAGTAAAAGTAGATTTCTAATGAGGAGGTATTAGTCCCCTAGGGATTAGAGCCTTTATCCCAGGGTGTAATGACAGTTGGTAGAAAAGGTCAAAGAGAATTTGTGTCCTTTCTCTCACTTTCAGCTTGTACTGTTCTCAGACCCGTCATCTGAATCAAATCAAACCAGGCATTTGAACCTCTATCAGTGGGTCCTTGTTCAATCCAGAATAAACAGGAGCACTCCATTTACCCACGGCAGGCTGGGAATCTAGTGGAGGCGGTACTTACACCAGCTTCAATGTAAATTTTTGTAAAATACAAATTCAAATGTACATTTCAGTATTACTACACACATCCAAGGTTTCCCAGGATTTTTCTCTCAGCATTTATTATGATAAACTGAACATCGGTAACTGAGGAAGAGCTTCCGACCTGCAAAAGCAGCATGTGCTGCTTATAAATAGAGTGGAAACCACACCCACACAGCACAACCGGCCCATGTGCCAGTCGGAAGGTGGACCTGAATTCCATATGTGAACAGGGTGTGTGTGTGTAGGGGGGGGGGGTTCTCCAGCCATCCGATTAATCATCCAATCATAATCATGTAGAATTCAGAAAAACTCAGAACTCAGAATTTAGTGGGAGTTCAAATATAGCACTTGCTCACTAAGCTGTTTTTGTGAGAGCTCTGTTTGGAGGGCCTCACACAATGTGCACCCTCCAACCACAGCCATGCACTTATAGAAGATTTCCGACAGAGGTTTTCTAAATAGTTTACGTTTTGCAATTATTTAAAGCTTTCTGCTCTGACAAAAAACAATGGCGTAACGCTTTGCAGCTGCTTCCCACTGAATTAAAAGTAAAATCAACATCTGAGAAAGGATGCTTAGCACGACTACCAGCGATGGTAGAAATGAGTGAGACAGTATGGAACGTTTCGGTTCTATTTGAACAGTTATCCCTGAAGCAGAGGTTCCCAAATAGTCTGGAGTGTCTTTTCAGGTTGAGGTTGTTACGATGTGTCCCCACCTGAGCAGATTCAATCTAGCCCTGCCGAGTCTGGATTGCCTCACTCCACCTCCAGCTCACCCCGCTCACCCGCACATTTCATTACTTTGTCATAAAAAACCTACAGCTAGTTTCTAGACTCATTAACTCTTACATATAGAGGTACTGCTGATATACCCATCCTTTTCCATGCCTGTTCATTGTGTTGCTTTGGTTTATATCCTCGCTAGCCTGCATCTTGACCCGTCTGTGATGACTACAAGTAATGGACTGTCCCTGAAAAGGCAATTCAGGGAATGTATCCTGTTTTAAAGCTCCTTGCTTCAAAGGGGGTGAACAGTCCAATCAGAATAACCTCCTTCTGTCAAATAACATATTTTATTCCTTACAGAATGCTCAGGTTTTTTGAGATTTGCCATAAAAAGTAGTGTTTTTTTGAATGCAAGGCAATCATTTTGTCTGTATAAAGTTTATTTACCAATCAGCTTTTGGCCAGACCTAGAAACTGAACTGGGTGGAAACAGCCGACCCTCTCCCCAGGCGATGGGCCTGGCTCTTTTAGAGATAGCATTTTGTGCCAAAAACCTTCAAAGACTGCACTGTCATGGTTATGAGATAACAGAGAATGCTCACTTAACATAAACAAACCATTTGCAGGGAAACACTTTTAACCTTTAAATGGCTATATGAAGAACCTTTTAAGATGCTTTCACCTGAAGAGCCAACATTAACAACAACACTGGGTCTTTTACACCATGGGTCTGGTGGCAGGGCCAGTGAAAAGAGAGGTAAGATGTGGGAAAAGCTTTGATCTCTCGGAAACTCACCTCTCTGGGCAGCTCTGACAGGAAGTTCTCATCTGCTGCAAAGGTTCGGAGATTGATAAGGTAGCCAATAGTTGGGGGTAGGGACTCCAGTTCGTTACAGCTGCAGTCAAATTCCTCTAAAAGTGATAAACTAAGGGGAAAAAAGTGAAAAAAATTGGTGCAATCACCAGACACTCAAAAATTGATGCATTGCGTTTATGCATATCATTTCCACAGCAATAAAAATAAAACATCAACATAATTCTGGCTTTCCGTTCACTTTTGGGAAACCTTGTTTTGATTCAATTCATGTGGAAATGAAATAGTCAATGCATCATGTATATCATTACAATAACATAATATACATGATGCATTGTGTTTATGCATATCATTTCCACACCAATAAAAATAATACATCAATGCAATTTTAGCTTTCAGTTCACTTTTGTAAAATCTTGTTTTGATTCAGTTAATGTGGAAATGAAATTGTCAATGCATCATGTATATTACTGCAAAGAAACAACTGTGCACCCATGTATATCCTAATTTTATTATAATAAATGGCAGTGTCTTTGCATTTGTATGGCCATTTGTAGAACCTTGGCTGAAAATATCGGTTTATATATCAGTGGACAAACTTTACAGTTACACACATTAATTGCATCTACACACTGTACACCGGCAGCTGCCAGTTTCTAATATCCAGAGTTCTTCTACACCCCAAATGCATTAAAGCTATAAATGTGCTGACTTCAAAACCCCAGCCTTGTCTAATTACCAAAATGTACAGACAGAAGAAAGTATATAAAAGCTTGTGTATACTGTAACAGCAAACAATATCTTTCACTAAAACCTCCAACAAAGCTGCAGTAAAGTAATACTGGACAATTTGGAGGATATTTGAGGCAATGGCTGTGATAAAGCTTCTTTAACTAAAATCTGTGAGCATCTAAAGGCCTGGATACAATGCTGTAAAGTTAAGAAACTAAAAAGACAAAGATTCACATGTACTGAGTTGCAAGTGACAATAAGTTTGCAATGTACTACTTCCAATAAAGCAGTCTCACTATAAGAAACAAGACAAATTGAGCATCAAGCAAATCAGAACAGTTACTCTGTTCACATTGAGTAACAAGCTCCATGCCTCCATGGAATAAAAGTCCTCGTGTCTCACTAGCGTACCCAGGCCATACGACAAAGTGCTTAAAAGATGACTCCGAAAACGAAGCAGTGTCTGGAATCACTTTTTTCACTCTTACTGCCAAAAAAACACTTACATTCCCTTGCATTACACTCACATTAAGGGCCCAAAAATACTTCAGAAATATAGTGCCTGTATTTTTATATTTGATATGCACAGCAAATAAACAATAAATGAAACTTAGCTCTTCAATAATATATGGACACTGATTAAATCTAAGCTGGCTTGAAAAGGCCAACTTACTGCATTCCTGTCAAACCCAGTTCCAGCTGTTGTCTCTTTTTTCTTTACTTGTCTCAGATTCAGTTAGACGACTGCCCAAAGTTTGCCGTTTGATATGGTCTGCCAAAAGTTACCCTAAGACCACTGTATTTTGCCTGCCTTCTTCGCTCTATGCCCCCCAGCACTCCTGCACTGGGTTCAGAGTACATCGACAAATACATAGATCCTGTATAGATTTCCTACTCTGTTTCATTTTAGTATATTGTGTTCCAGTCCATTCAGCTAAAGCAGCTACTAGTCTTTACACGGTATGAACATTACAAAATGAATGGACCAGTATCAACAACCCAAAACTACGTTGAATCATCTCATTACTTTAGTACACAGTGAAGTTAAGAAATATGCTATGACAGTGACCACATGGTATCTTTGTGCACTAGTTTCACTCTCTCATTGTCTGTAGTCTACAGGCAAACTGGGTCAGCGTCTGACGCTGGATCATACCATTACCTGTACTGACATTTTTATTCGGTTAATTCGTCTCCTCTATAAAGCTTTATAAGTTTGGTCTTTTCAAGCAAACTTGAAGACTTTCCTTGAATCATTTTTATTATACTCTCATCCGCCACAGTGTTTACTGAGCCAAATGCTTTGCATTCATAAATCGTTTGCCTATACATGATATTAATGAGTTACACAACTTTAATTAATGCAAGTCAATGCATGACATTCCAAAATATATAACAATTTCAAGGTCAAGGTTAATGTAACAAGATTAGACTTTGTTTTTTTTTTTCCATTTCCATAACTGCTGCAATACATTTGTTTCTCCTAAAGGTCAATGTATATTTACTGTGTTAACTAGAGTCATTAGCGCAGCATTTGCACAGCAGCTTGTCCCACCTGGCCTTCCATATGCAAGGTTTCCATTTAGCTGCACATACAAGTTATGCAAAGGTGTGCCCTTGCCTAAATAAACATGCTGCGGCGGACGTGTGGGGAATACAGACGCTCACTGGTCTACTTACCCTAATTTGGCGCGTGGACTGAGATGCCCATTTAGATGCATGTTTGATAAACACAACACACAGAACCGACCAATGACAAACCAAGAAGAAAGGTGCATGGAGAACAGCATCGCAGGAATGAGGCAGGGGGACAGTTATGATGAATGAAACGGCCGGCTCATTGGGGAGTGACCTCTGAGATAACAAATTCAGCGGCAGACGGTGCGCAGACAAAACCTCTGAATTTCCCATCTGGCTTTGGGTTACAATTCATAGCTCGAAAACACAAGGAAAAGAGGGCTATTTTATAGCACTTTATATCTGGTCTTGAAGGGTTGGCTCCACAAGTGAATTCAAGATTGCAAGAGAGTGGAATGATTTATTCAGAGCCTTTAAACTTCTACAAGAGTGAGCCAATCACACAAAACACATTAAAAGTTCCAGCGCTGTGCCTGATTGTTGGAAAAGATAGTCTAAACGTATAGTCTAGAGCTATTATTAGCTATTTTGTCAGCTATTGACATGTAATGCAGATGCAGATGAATAAATATTCAATATGCTACAGACATGGTATATAGAGTTTAGATTGCTCCTTTAATAAACGCTTGCCAAAGAACTGCCAAAGAACTACTGTCACTTACGCAGCCTACAGACAGAGTTTGACTTAATCCTTCTTTTAAATCCCACACCAGTTCATGTACAGACAGAGAAGACAATTCGTATCGTACGTGTGAACAGCGATGTTGCCAATCAGTGTTTTCTCACAGTGAGGTGAGAAACCCTAAAAGAATGGAGGTGACAGACAGCCAAGCTGCAAAGTCATTGTATCCATGGGCTGAGATGGCAGCTCAGAAATAACAAGCTCAGCGCTAATGTCAACCACTGTCGCTGACAAATTCTCTAATTGCTGCACAGTATTAATGAATAGAAACAGGTAATGAATGCCTTGAGGAACACATGATCGTAATAAATCATAAAGCAACTCAGTATCTAATGCAGTGAATAGCAGCAGAGGGAGTTTCAGGGATTATGATCTGAGAGATGTTTAAAATAATGATGTGGTCACTTTTCACCTTCATCTGCTTTACCTTAAAACCCCAAATGAGCCCTCTAAGTTCACTAAGCAGCTACTCACCTTCCAATGGTGTTAGGCAGTGAGGTGAGCTGGTTATCATCAACTTTTAATGTTGTCAACTTTTTCAGCATTCCTATGAAAGAGCACAGAATATCAAAATACGTGTATTCATCTATCTAATCATACATAAATCCTATTCAAGCTGGATTACTTTAGGAGTACCACAATTGAAATGATTTCCAGTGGGATTTGTGATTTTAATCCAGTACAAACCTGCAATATCAGCCGTCTTTAAAGGTCTGATAAGAATAATTGTGCCGTGAAAGGGGTTCTGCAATTGGTTGAACCCGGAGCACTCTCAGTAATGGTAGTTCTGTTTGAGTTGACCTCATGCTAATGGCATTACAGAACCTGCACACCGTTGTTATTGGAAGTCGCACCACGTACGCTGACACCAACATCCAGGCTATGACCTTTCAGTCCAGGTTATGTCTGGGAGTTTGAGGAATTACATCCACTGTGTGCCAAAATGTTTTCAAGTACCCCTTCTAATTAGTGAATTCAGCTAGTGTAAGGTGCACTCGCTGTTGAAACAGGTATTTATTTGCACGCACACAGCTTGTGTAATCTCCACAGAAAAGAATGGGACGCTCTAGAGCAGCCACATATGCTCAATGTCAAGCATCAGTTACAGGGATTTAAAGCCCCCCAGCATCGTGCTGTGCATAACTGTCCCCACTGGAGTGATGGAGCACCATCAGATACTTTTGGGATGTGTTTGAGCGGCGTTTGTGATCCAGAACTAAGTATCAATTTCAGTACTTGACCTTGTTAAGGCTCTTGTGGTTGACTGCAATTAAATCCTCACAACTATGTGCCAAACATCTAGTGTAAAGCTCTTCCAGAAGACTAGAAGCTGCTACTGCAAAGAAGGGTGGACAAACCCCATAATAGCCCTGATCTGGGAGGAAAAGGATAAGCAGGGGTCTACATACTTTGGGACATATAAAGTAAATTGTCTCATTTAATTCAGACAATCAAACACAACAAATGACAGTAATTGGTGATATAAACCAAGTTTAAATAGTGCTTTTGTGTAATATTCAGAGATCTATGAGTGCACCATAAACTTATAATTTAGAATTTACTAAATCATATAACTTAGAATTGACCAAGTGATTTCTGTTCATATTTAGGTGTAACTATGAAACTCATAGGTCCTTGTACTCACCTATCGTATCAGGCAGCTGTTGCAGCATGTTGGAGGAGAGCAGAAGGTCCTCGAGGGACTCGCACCCAGAGATATCTGCGTCCAGACTCTCAATCCTGTTCTTAGCCAGGTCCAGATACCGCAACTGCCTCAGCTTTCCTATAGACTTCATCAGCACACAGACACAACTGGGCTTTACTAGAGGTTTACATCTAGTGGTGCATTCTAACACTGTCTACAAAAAAACATATGTAACACTCATATAGCACTGCACAACACGAATCAATCATTTAATGATGCACAAATCATGAATAGTGTCTATACCAGGGTGTCAAATCTTATTGACAAAGGGCTGGTGTACCTCATTCCAAATAAGCAGGAGCTCATTTACATTTAGAACATTTACATTTTCATTTGCAGCATTTAACCAGAGCGACGTACATGCGTGTTTTGTAGTCTACAGAGGAAACATGTCCCTCAGACTAGTAAAACTAGACTTATAAGAAGTGCTAGCAAGCTAGGATTCTACCAGAGATGCCACAACAGATCACACCGAGAAGATTTTTTTTTTTATAATAGAAGTTTGTGTTAATTAAATTTTTGACGTGAACATGTGGTTGTTAGCCTAAGTGCTCAGTGGGTGGATCTTCAGTCTTCATTTGAAGACAGCGAGGGTCTCAGCAGGGGAAGATCTTTCCATTATTTTGGTGCTAAATCTGAGAAGACATTCTGCATGTCTTCGAGGTGGGTCAAGTCAGGCTGCGCTTCATGCTCTAGGAGGGCGAGCTGTGACCCGTGGTGTGATAAGAGCTGATAGGTACGACGGAACTGGACCACTTTTGGTTTTGTAGGTGAATGTTAGAGCTGACTGAGACCAGGTGGAATTGGATGTGCTCCTGCTTGTTTGGAATGAAAGCCTATAGCCAGTCCAGCCTATTGCTGACAACCCATTCATGAATAAGTCTATTGGCATTGCATTAATCTCAAACCACTTTATAAATAAAAGCCTCAATCAGCTTGCAACTGTTCTTACGTCTATTAAAACTATATTAAACTCCCATATGAATGAAACGCTGGGTATTAGTCACTGTGGAACCTGGAGCGGCCCGATGAAGTGATGCAATCACTGGGCCAATTTGTGTTAATACCTGGGGCCTTATGTTGGTCTTTTCCACAAATATAGTACAGTTCAGTCTTGGCAGTAAGAACATTGTAAAAAATATATTTATGACAGTGTTTATGCTTATAAAAATGTAAGCATTTAAGCAGTGGCTAAAAGAATACAGTTACTTTTTGCTGCACTCACAGCGAAGGACTAGCTTTCTCACAGGGAGATTTGGAATGGGTCAGGGAATTGTATATTGTTTATTTCTCCTGAAATGCATGGTTATATCCAGATCATTGGCTCTTTTGCACAGTACTGTATAACTGAACTGGTTCTAAGTAATACTGTTCAAAAAATACTTAGTGACGTACATAGTCACTGCTTCCTACATTCTTCAGCCACTGCAGCTTTCTCTCTAGCCATTAGGCTCTATTTATATTGGCAAAGAACAGTATACCTCATACACGCACCTTCATAATGTACAATGTAATAGCTTTAACGTAATTACCTGTTTTGAAAAATGAATCAAAAGCATCACAGCACAAGCTCACAGCACTCTTAAGAGAACAATAGTATTATTATGCAGGCTAGGCCATGTAAAAATTAATAGAAGCTTTAAAATGCCCTGTCTTCAGGGTCTGCACTGTCTAGCAGTGATCTGGATCCTCCGTGAGCAGACTGAACGTGAGTTGAATGTGTAAACAAAGCCCTTAGGAGGCAGTAGCCGTGGTCATGCTGCGCTGTATGCTTACCCCTGGTATTGTCTGTAATGAATTGTTGTCCAACCACAGCTCTTTCAGGTTATGGATCTGCTCCAGCACTTCTGGCTGAAATGGCAAAGACAATCAGAGCTTAAACACAGAACAGAATATATATACTTCAGATTCTGAATGAAACAGTATTCAAGATCCATTTTGATGCATTGGACACATTTAATTACATCAGAAAAACTAAACATGCAATGTCAATTGTATATGCATTGTTTTCCAGTACTGCAATGTTATATTTAATTTTATCACCCATCCTTAAATAGGCATGTGCCACATCACAGCTTAGTGCTCTGCTCCAAACCTGCTGAGCCATTAATCAGTACTATGTGCAGCCTTTCCCCTTACGGACCAAATGACCTTTTATGTCATATGTAGTGATATTTCAGCATTCTAAGAAAACCAAATTGTGTCGGTAGCAAATAAAGCATTCCAAAAATCCACTGCAGTAAATACACACACAGTCAAATAACACAGCACATGCACACACAGTCAGACTGATTGTGGAAAGAGGATAACAGCATATCTGCACTGCCTGCAATGTGCAATTAGCATTTGTTGAATCGACCAAATTAGAAAGAAGAAATAATAAAATGTGATACGTGCACAACTCTGGGTTTCCTCATAGCTGATGTGAAACTTTGAAAGTTTTATTTCAATATATCAAATTAAGTAATTAAATAATAACACATGGCATAAAAACTGGCATCATAATTAAATGTATTTTACTTTGTCAACAAAACATTTCATGTACAACTGCATTTAGAGAGCAAACTGCTTCACACAACAGTTCTACAGAGTTATTTTATGTTGTCTGGAAGATTTATTTGACCACTATGGATTTTGTGTGTGTTGACATGATTTTGTCTGTTGAGCAGATTGACTTTGTGAACATGCTCCAAAAATGACAACACAGATGCTCAGTGGTGCACAACCAGCCAGCAGAGCAAATGATTTCAGCAGATTCCTGTTGCTCTGTTCATTGCCCATTATGTCTTCATTGTTGAGACATTCTTTTAGCTGCCTCTCTTTTGTTTATATCTATTGAGAGTGGGAATTTGGAAGAAGAGCTAATTAGCCTGCGTGTGTTTAGTGGCCTCAAATTAGCAGTCGAAAGAGATGTGAGAGTGTTGGCTTTACAAAACCCTATCAGAAAGAAAGAAAAAAGAGGTTACATATTCATCTTGGGTGATGAATTTCCATGATTTCCAACATAATTTGTTTTTTCAACATAGTATTGCCTTACGGACAAGTAATTCTAACGTGCTTCTCGCGAAAGCCTCTGTTTTCTAACACATGTCACTAATGATTAGCCTCCTAGTTATTTTGGGTAATGCAGTCATTAAGCAATACTTAGTAACATGTTTGACAATGGCAAAATCAATGGCCGGGCCTGTCACAATTATAGCATAGCTGCTTTATCAAAATTATTTGAGCCAATTGTGATTATCTAAACTGACTGCATATATATATATATATATATATATATATATATATATATTCTTTCTTCTTTTTTTTCCCTGTGTAGTTAGATACAGATTAGGGTTAGGGTTAGGGTTAGGGTTAGCATGCACATGTTTCATACATGTTTCGTTGTGCTGCTTTAGTTCAGAACTGGTAGCTGACAAATAACTATTAACTGAAATGTTTATTAATACTGAATCAAGTAAATGAATCCCAACACTGCTAGTGTCATCACTGAGGTACCCTTGAGCAAGGTTTCATCCCCACACACTGCTCCTTGGGCGCCCCTCATTGGTGACAGTCCACTGCTTCACTTGGAGAATGGATTGAACGCAGAGAAAGAACTTCATACTGTTCACGCTGTGTGCTGTGGTGTGTTCACGGGTGACTATAAGGGGCACACTTTACTTTACTTTCCAGGGTAATTTTTCACAGTGGCTGGTACAAATGGGCTAGTAGGGCTAAGCCCTCTCTCTTTTTCAAAGAAAAGGGGACAATTATAAGGTTTAAACTATGATGTCCACAAATGACAAGTGACTAGACAGCACCACCAACAGAGATATATGAATTAGTTAAGATGGGGCTGATTCATCCCTAGTCCAAGCTGCAGATTAACCCAGCCTAGCTGTCGTACTCTGCTAAGGTGTTACCTTCAGTGAAACTCCCCTTATTCACTCTCCATTTGGGCTATTTCTTTTCAGGCCAAGCTGTTCGGTTCCACCTTCCTGTAGTCTATGGCCGGTACAAGCAGGTGCAGGTCTAATTAGCTGCCCAAAGCTTTTGTACACTAGTGAATATACACACAAAACGTACATACCAGACTTTCAGTTAAGATTTTCTCTATTTTGTATATTACCGTTTAACAGACTCCTTCAGCAATGATTTGTCAGGTTGTGTTCATGTCATAGTTAATCAGATCTGAAATGCTTCTCTAAAAATAAAGTGACTGATGCATTATTCGGCCTAAGCTGTACAAATCAACATTTAATTGTGACCAGTAGTTGCCAGACAGCTCATTTCACTGCTTCATTGCTGTAGTTAAGAAAGGGTTCCCAAATATGGTGCTGCAGTGTATGAACTATCGATAGGTGTTATTAGGTATTAGGTATTGATAGAATCTATCCCATCCAGTTTTATGGCACTGTATTTTTGGTGCCACCAGTAAAACAACTTTTACTTTTTGCCAATTGCTAAATGCGGTAACATCACTGATCCTTGGATTCCACCGGGATTATAAGTAAGGGTTTGTAAATCAGGTTAAAATGTTTCCAAATGTGGAGTATACCTCCTGTGTGTGTAATGGATGCCTGTGTCATTTTTTTTCGCGGCCATGCCTGCTTCCTGCACAGCTCCCTCCGAGCTCCGGCATCTGTGCCCTCGGAATTCCCACAGCAAGAGCCTCAATTAAGAAACTTTCTGCAGTGCAGCCCTACAGACCAGCCAACATCTGCTCTGATCACAGCATGGCTCTCACTCCATAACGCAGAGCCAGCGCTTATCAGTGCCAGTCTCTCCATGCCCAGCCCGGATGTGCGAGGGCTATGTGAAGAGAGGGGAATGTGAAGCCACAAAGCAAGACACAAATCTAGCTGTAACGAGAGAATAACATTTCATAGGCTTTGCAGCATCAACTAGCAAATAGAAGTGTACACCTTTAAAAATAAAGGTGCCAAAAATGGCACCTTGCTCAAGGGTACCTCAGAGGTGACACTAGCAGTTGGGATTCGAACCCACAACCTTCTGATTGCAGGGCCAACGCCCTAACGACTAGGCCACCAGCTGCTCACAAAGAACATCAAACCTCGCCCTTGTGCCCGCCCTGCGTAATGCGGCAAGCAGGTACCCAACTCCATATGAGAGTAGGAGACTGACCCAAAGATGAGTGGGCCACTCCGCGTCTTCGCCGACCCACAGGAAGGCGAGAGGCGGCATGCGGGCACCACGCCGACTTTGGGTAAGGCTTTTCCAGTAAGGTCTTCAGAGCCTGCCTTGGGAGGAGGCGCGCCCCGTGGCGCTGCCCTGTTAATGATCCTTCCGCGGGTTCACCAACAGATATGTGAAAAAGACAAAAACTGCAGGTCTTAATACTCTCATAAACTATATTTTGAAAAAGAAAACACATGAACAGAAATATATACTTTACCAAAATGGACATACATGCAGACCAGCTACCAGTAGCAGTGTCAGAGCTGCTGTTTTGGATGGGCAGAACAAATTTACAAGTGGGCCAAACATTGAATTTACTCCCACAGCAGGGGTCTACGACAAAGTACAGGAAAGCAAAACTGTCACGGCTGGTGTGTACCAGTCCGGGAAGGAGGCACACGCGCGGATTTCCATGATCTCAGATTATACTTTATTTTCAACAACAACAAAAAAAACGGCTCAATGGCCAAAACGCTAACTCGGAGAATATGTCTCCTCACAATCACATTATATATTGTTATGGTGGAGGGCAGGAATAAGTTCCTGTCCTTACTACAGCTGAGCTGAAGAAGCCGCTGAAAACACTCTGCTGCCTGACCAGTAGAGGTTGTATAAGGGATGTGAAGTGTTGTCCATTATGTTGAGCAGTTTGTGCAACATCCTCCTCTCAGCAACCAACTCTAGTGGCTCTAGAGAGCAGAACCAGGTTTCTTTATCAGATGTTAAGTTTCTTAGTGCTACAGGCTCTGATGCTGCTGCCCTAAAACATAGCTGCAAAACATACTGCACAACAGACTGTGCTGCACACATTAAAGGACCTAAGCATCCTCAATAAGTGGAGTGTCCCTTCCTGTACACAGTCTCAGTGTTACATTTCCAGTCCAGTATTTTGTCTCGGTGAACACCCAGGTCTCTGTAGCCATCCACCACCTCCACCTCTTCTCCCGGGGCAGAAACTTCCAGGTCCTCCTAAAGTCCACCACAACCTTGAGCAGCTGAAAATTCTATTCCAGTACTGAACCTGTTGAAAAACACATTCAAATCCCTGACTCTGTTCAGATTTCCCTCAGAATCTCCTTCACTTTGAAACCTGTGATCATCTTTATTCCTCACCTCACATGCCTCAGTTTTTTGCTAAAGCTTGGTTTCCAGCTTCCGCCTGTACGCACCCTCGCTCTTTCTCAGTCTCACTTTCAGCTCCCGCTGCACACTCCTAAATAATTCTCTGTTCCCCTCTGTGAAGGCTCTCTTCTTCTTGTTCTTGTTCTGTCGCTCCTTTAGGTCACTGCTGATCCAGGGTGTATTACTGGGGAAGCATTTAGGATAGGTTCCTGCAGCCATGAATCATTGAGACACAAAATACCGCATTTCCGATACTTCCTCCGTGTCCTTGTCGGCGCCCTGAGCTCATCCATCTTATTCACCAGGGACCTCACATTCCACTTGACAATGGAGGGAAGAAATAGTTTATATTTCCTCCTCCTTGCTCTCCACTGGGCACCGGCCCTGTATCCTCTGTGTCTCCTTTTGAACTCAATAGGGATTTAGGGTCTCGCTCTGGGCAGTAGTGTGGGTTTGGAGAGAGCTGTCAGCCAGCTGTGAAGGTAAACAAGAGCCCTGCTCCTGCTGGCATGGTGACCCAGCAGAACAAAAGTTCACATACCAGGAGGATAAGTAGAAATTGTTTCAGCCACACAATATCTATTTCAGCATGAAAACGTTTTGCAAACTGAGTGTTGCAGCAGACAAAAATAAAAAAAACTCAATACGTTGCCACCTCCACTAGAACGGTGTCATTCTGAAGGTAATTTGTTTGGTGTAAAACCTTTACATTATGTAAAATTTCTTTCAATTAAAAAATGTTCTTCATCTTCGCATATCTCTTCGCGTATCTCTTCTTCGCATATCTCTTCTTCATCTTCGCATCTCTCAGTGAAAGGTTCTTATGCAAATCAAAATAGAATGCTTTTATTCTACTAAAGAGTTCAGCTCAGAAGCCGGTGTAAGAGCTATGAGTGCAAATGTGCCAGCTATGGCAGGACACTGCCGATTCTAGTTCTTTGCTCCTAAGAGCAGTGAAAGAGCCCAAGCAATGATGAGTCTGGCAACAGCAAAGGTTAAAAATGACCCGAAAAGCTTTTCCTGAAGTGGGACACACAGATTGGAGGTCCAGACAGCGGAACCATAAAGTGTCGATGGGTGTTCTCTTGTTACTTGGGGGCTATGAACAGTAAAGCACGCTTATTGCGATGCCAAACCATCTGTTCCCTTTGGAGGCAATGAAGCGAGCGTGTCTTTTTTCAACACCCAAGGACAAAGTGCCCCGGATTTTGCGAACCTGGGGTGTTTCGAAGTTTAGAAGCAATTAATACAAAATTCTCTTCCTGTCTGGCACTGCAAGAGTGAAAATGCCTGAGTCATGCTTGGCTTAACAATGCTGTGCAGTGTTGAGTTACAGTGTGAGGTTACTGAGTACACTACAGTTGACAGACTTATTCTGCAGAGGCCTAAGGGGGGCGTTAAAGTCCCAGGGGAAATAACACATACCGTATAACAATATAACAGCATATCAGATATGCTCCATTATCCTTCTGGCCCTCATAATCTTATTACAGCTCTCTGGATCTTCAATAAGGGGTCTAATTTAAAACTAACTGCACCTAAATCTGATGGTTCCTAATAATTTTACTCTTACTTATGTGTGGACGTGAGTTGCGTGACTTGGACTTGAGTAAAACTTGAGATACCAGTTTGATGACCTGAGACTCGATTTGACAAAACACTTACTCAAATACTTACTATATGATTCAACTTACACACCAGTGACTCAGACTTTAACTGGAGTTTATGACTTGAAAAGATCCAAACTAGAAGAGACCCATGTCCATGCAAGCAGTGGACTTTCATCAGTGTCTCACAAAGCAGGTCATTCACAGGTCACATCCAAACTCTGGAACCTTCAGCAAAAAGATCTGCATGACTGCTCTTCACTTTGAAGAGCTTCCTTCCAAAATGCAGTATTCACTGGTAACAACTTTAGATATAATGAGTTCTGATAAGCTGATGGTTAATGCCAGTCATATTTTTATTTCTCTCATAAAGGTGGCATTAATCATATTGTAGCACTGATATTTCTGGTATGTGTAAAGCCCACTCACAACAATGTGTATAATGAAAAGAAAAAATATAAGTCACTAAAATGGTTTGAAGCGAAACCCTTATGTCGCTCTTTTTAAATCCAATTTGAAAGAGTACATCCACATTCAATTTCTGATTATCTCTGCCCTTTCAGCACAACGGAAAGTCACAAACAGGACTTTA
>JBBPCX010000114.1:12745711-12762884 GCA_037974365.1 Hydrocynus forskahlii
GATCTGAAGGCAGTGTTGCGTGCCCTCAGCAGGAGACGCACCTCCTTGTTCATCCAAGGCTTCTGATTTGGGTATATCAGATTTGGGTATATATGTGTACACACACGCACATGCCTGCCTTCCCTGTTTGACAAAGCTCATCTAGAAAACCAGAATGACCAGAAATGCCACTGGTTATTACATAGCATAGACATTACTCTTTTAGGACCATGAGCTAAAGCAATGCCTCTAGAGAAGCATCCCCCTAACCCTTAAAAGCTTGGGAGATAAAACCAAATCTTATTATGCCAAAGCATGTTACAAACTTAAGAGCTCCAGTTCAGTAAATGAATAGTGTCAGCAGCAGGAGCTGAACAGGCCGCTGATATAATTTTCTGAGCATAGATAATGCCATCATACAATAGGTCACATCAGGACCAGTGCACTCGAGGCTGAGAACGTGGGACAGTTATAGCTACAAAAAAAAATGTAAAAAGATACTGCATTTAATGACAGCATTTCCGTAGTTGGCCATGATTGTACAAAAGACTATGGACCAAAATGTACCTGCTTCGTATTATGACACAATTGCAAATGCCATTAAAGTTCTTTCACACTCTACCAGTCTTAAGAGCCTGTACACATGGTTCGAACACTGTGACCACTGTAAGTTTCTTACTGTGAATGTATGTGGCCCATCAAAATACAGCTTATCAAAATGTTTTAACTAGAGCTGGACTCGTTAATACGTTATTACCGCGTCAATGCAGTATTTATTTAATGCCGACAACGCGTTAAGGCGCGGGTTAACACGTTTTTAAAAAAAATCCTTTTATTTTGAAAGTTTGTTGCTTTTTTGGGCTCTTGGGTGCGTGGAGCACGCAGCTCTGCGTCTTGGCCAGTTTTCGTGGTTACAGATACAAAGACTTTCATATGGAATTGGTCCCCCTTTGCAGCCGCTATAATGCTCTGGACTCTGAGGGTAACTTGTTTTTCTATAACATAGAAAATACATGAATGCCCTGCAGTGGCAAATAGCTTTGGTTTTATATTGGATTTGATTACATTGATGTTTAAGTTGAGATTTACAGAAATATGTGAACTGCAGCTGTGTAACTGTGTATAAAGGGAACACTGCTGTGAAAAAGTTCCTTATTTGTTTAAAGTGTTTGCAAACCAAATGTTTGTTCGTATTGCAGTTGTCACGTGCGGGGTTGGTAGCGAGGCGCAGGCGCTGGGTTCCATTTGATGGTTTTTATTAACAAAACACGAACTCAAACACAAGGAACATAAACAAGGCACGAGGGCCAAAACTCAAAGAAACATAAAAGGCGTGGAACATGAAGGATGGGTAGGGTGAGGGTGTGAGAGGGTATGCGTGAGGGTGGACCGACAGAGGGATATGACTAATTGTAACTTAATTACAGACAAAACTAAGACAAGGACCAATCCAAACCTATAATCATTTAACTTGGACACCCGCCAGCTGTGACTAAAACAACATGAAAACAGATATAGTGACCTTTATCAAAGTAAAAGCCCCAGACATAACTTAGATAACGGCAGCCTCTAGCGGCCACTGACCGGAAACGTCACAGTAGTAGTTTAAAAATAAAAGTGCGCTATACACTACTTTTGAATAAATTATTTAATTTTGCGTATAACAATGCGATCAATCGCGATTAAATAAGCCAGTTAAATAAGCACAGCCTTAGTTTTAACACAATCATGCTTTCTTGTTTCTCAGTTCTCTATGTATTAAAGGATACGTATTTCCTTTTTCTAAATGAATATAGTTGCTTGTGCTTCTTGAAAGACAACTGTGAAGAGAGAACAAGGAACTCCTTTATTCAGTTTTTGTATGATATTTATCCAGTCATTTACTCCTCTGTGAAGAACAGTTGACTTACTGGGTGATGATTTTGTATGTTAATGACTGCTGCTCTCATCTCAGTAGAGGGAGTGGGTTAGGTGGTGTGGTGGTGGTGAGCTCAACTAAGGCCACTACAGAGCACAGTACAGAGATATGATACATGTCTGGAGACCAGATACAGTCTCAAAATCATAAGCGTGTTTGCACAGTCATTACTGGATTTTGACTGCTTTAGTAAAGATTTAAACTGGCCTGTCTCTGAATATTACTAGTTCTGTTAGCTTAGCAAAATGCCCACTCTAGTGAACTCAGAGTTTTAATGTTGCCAGCATCGCTGTATTTTACAGCAAATCTTAACAGCCTTTAAAATTACATGTCTCTTGAAAAAAAGAAACATGACCAAATGGCACAGACTTCCACAATGTTTTGGATACAATGATAAGTAATGTAGATATGAAATGGTAAGGAAAAGGCAGGTTCGTTTACTAGGCCTTCTTTAAAGTGTAAACTGTGAAAACTGATAGTTTATGTCACGGGCAGTGCTCAGGAAGAGGCTCAGGTTCTTTTGATGGTTTAATACATGATGACACAGACTCTACCAGGCACATGGGCCTAACTGAAAAACACCACACAGTACATACATAAGGAAAGGGTCTCGTGCAGGAAACATCAGGGTAGTGTGAGGGTTGATCCGCAACTGAAACTCCAACTCCAAGAACTTAAATACCAAACACTCTCAGACAAGAACCAATCATAAAGCCCAATCACTTAATTAACACACAGAACAGGTGAACACAGAGACACGAGACACAAACATCTACTTATTTCAAAATAAAAGTCCCACAAACAAAAACCCAGCCCTAACAGTTTAGAGAAAAAGAATGCATTAATTTTCTTGAATTTCTTGATTTCATTCTTCTTCTGAAAGTTCATCCTCAGAAATAATGCCAAAGCCCATCGTTTTATCTCCTCGTTGTGATGTCAGCATGCCAACCTTTACGCTGAGCAAAAGTTTTTAAATATTCTAAATGTATTTTGGGCAACAGGTTTTTAATATTTGCTTTAAACAATAGCTTATTGTGGCAAATCCTAATTTAGGCAAAACCTGCTCTCTATGCTAAGGAAGACATTTTGATCAACACAAACATTAGGTTGTTAAAGCAGTTTTGCGCTAACAATTTGTCACTGTATTTTTTTAAGACAAGAATCAGCAAAGATCTTATGCAACATGTCATTAGAGAAACATCCAGAGGCTGTGTTTGCCCCTTTTAACTTAAAATCTGCATGTTGACATTGGCCACAACAGAAAGAATCAGCAACTGGATTTGGAGCTTTTATATGTGCTACTCTGCTATTCATAATTACTGGCACCCTTGGTACGGAAGGGGGAAAAGTTCATAGAAAGGTTTTGTGTTTAACTAGCTCTGCCTCACACTGAAAATGAAAGAAATCTAACCTTAAATTGGGGTAAATCTGGAAAACAATGCTCATCAAAAATACTCTTAACAAAAACCAAATTTACTGACACAGCAAGAAATTCTTAAGCATTTCACTTTTTCCACCAGAAAAAAAGTTTCACTGGGATATAAAAGGTGACACAGAGGCCAAATCGCCCTTCGCTGCCTTAAAAATCCCTCCCTGCTGCAGAAACACCGTGTATCAGCCATGTTGTAGAGCTCTTCTTCTGAACCATAAATCTTTTAGCCATTTCTTTGTCACTGTCCAGTACACAGAGCTAGCATACTGAATGGCGAATGAGTCAACTGAATGAAGTGCATTCATTCATCAAGATGAGAAGCTTGCATTAGTAACCAATCAATCATAAATAAATACATGTTTGTCTTTGTTAGCTTATGTTCTTTACATATCAAAATTCAACTGACAACAACACAGAGAAATCACATCATAAAAGGAAAAGTGCAGAACACAGAATGTGCGTTTTATGTACCTTAGGCAGCTCCTCAATTTGGTTGGCATCCAGGTAGAGCTCCTCCAGAGTGCGTTCGAAGCTAAAGATCTCCTTGGGGACCTGCTGCAGACTGCAGTGGGAATAGTCCAGCACTGAGATGACCTCCTCCTCCCCGCGGAAGCATCGGCATGGCACCAGGCGGCCGATGATCTTCCTCTTGGTAGTCATCTCCAGTCCCTGCACTGCAGGCCACAGAGAGAGTGCAGCTTAGCCTCAGTTACACAAACATGGGTGCCAGTTTTCACAGCAAAAAAGATTTTTATTATTTTTTACATGTAGGTGCTATTAACATCCACGCAAGCAGAATTACGTAATTAGTGCCACCTCTCTTCATGATGACTCAAGTACATAAGAACAAACAGAAATGACCACTGCGCCGCACAAATAACACACAATTCTAGAGCATTCAACCGGTTTGGGATGTTTTATTTTCCCATTTATGATATTCTGTAATCATTAATAATGTTTCTTTGCCAGACTTTGAGTGGTGAGATGCTAGGGCTGCAAATAGATTGCTAATTGTTATCGCAATAATGCTTTTGCTGCAGAAGGCTGTAATATGCAAATGAGCCTCTGATCAATCACTGAATGACGTATTGAGTGCTATGTGCGTCCCGACCATTCAGAGACGTTTCGCAGATGAATTTATATCATCCAATGGATATTACTGACTGTGGTGAAAATAATAACACATTTAAATACAGGGATTCCAGAAAAGGCCATTGAAGAACCACTTTGGTTGCCTATATCTTTAAAGAACTTTATTTTATAAATGGCTTGTAAGTGTGAAAAACTGTCTCAAAGTTTAAATGAGCTCCATATCATGTAAAGGTTCTAGAAAGAACCCATAAGTTAGTAAAACATATCTTTTTAATTATGTGAAGGTTCTTTAAGCCTTTAAAGGCATTTACACCATGATAAACCTTTTTTACTGTACAGGCCCTACCATTTATTAATGTGTTTATAATACAAGTTATACTGTGATCACAGTATGTAGAAATGAGGCATGTTATATGGTAATTACCATGATAAGAAATCTCTTGATGGCTTACAACATTGTCATGATTACGTATTACTATGATTTTGTATTCATTTCTGTAACCCCTAATGGGCATCTTCTCAATAAGGGTTCTCCTGATCCCATGTCAGGTGGTGTATCCTCTGGATGGCAGATTGAGTATGAAAGAACACACTAAAACAGCAGCACAAACATTAAATAAAGAATGGGCTCAAAATCGTGGACAAGGTAATGTGAAGCAAGACCAACTCTGAATATCTAAAAATCTGATAAAACCACAACTTTGAGTAACAATAAAACTGCAATATTATTTTATCTTTTTTGTATTGTGCAGCTCACAGTCTAGTCATTCAGATTTAGTTTGATGTCCCACACCACACTTCTTGACAACTAAGGTAGAGTAAAAAGCAGCAGTGCCAGAACAAGGCCAACATTCATTGACAAAGTTAGGAGCAATTAGTATAGTCAACTTAATCAAAACTGCAAATTCAACTGGCAGAAATAATTTATTATGATTACTCCCATTCTACCAGACAAAAACAAAAACAAAACAAAAGACTAAAAAACAAGCATCATATAATAATCATTTGCATTCTGTGCATCAGAGGAAGTACTGGTAATAAGCAGGGCTGTCATGATTACTCAGCTCAATTACATGATTTAAAAAATGATTAAAAAAGCAATTAAAATTGATCTTTTCAATGAATCAGCAGTGATTAGCTGGTCATTGGCATAATTACAATGCGTATTTTTGAATGTTCTGACAAGCGTCTCTTACTGCAAGACAAACCATTTGAAACGTCGTTTTTTTTCCAAGTATTCTGGAAAAACTATGCATAATTACTATTATGGTTTGACCTTGTTCAAAAAATTACTGATATAAACTGTAGACATACCTAATATTAGACAAAGCAAATTATCTAAAAAAAAAAATACTTAGAAGAACTGAACAGTTGTTCTCTGATCATTTACTGCACACCCAGGGCCAATAAGCTTGTGGGCACCAAACAAAAAGCAACAGTACATCAGCATTACTTTTTTCAGTCAACAGTTCTGAGAAATATCCACAGCACCTGTGTCGTGATAAAGTGTGAGAGAGAACAAGAGAAGCAGGGTGTTAAACGGATGGAAATGTGTGGCTCTTGTAGACCCAGTGTTTCAGAGGGCATTAGGGAATAAGTGCCCAACTAAAAGCCGAGTTTGTGCTGATATAGTGCGTTATTTTGTCTTCCAAATGCAAATGGGAGGCTGCAATAATTAATACATCTAGTCATACAAAGCCCACCAGAGCACAGCACAGTTACGGCTTTGGTCAGAAAAAAGAATAGAGGTATGCAAACCATCTGATATTAAAACAGAAAAAAAATAGTCACGTTCAGGGCCAAACCGAATAGACTCATAAAAATAAAAATAAAGAGAACAAGTCAGTGAAGCTGAAATCGATAGCAAAATGAACTCTGTGTACTAGTACCTGTCATGATAAAATGCCTTTACTAGATTCTTAGCTATTTAACTCTTTGATCTCAGTCTGATGTTACCGGTATCATGAGAAATTACATCAAAAACACTTTTGAGTTTGTGGGTGCTTATAAGACACTGAACTGCATGTAGCATAAACAGGGACCACAGTATCATTGATGCAGAGCACCATTCCTATGAAGCATCAAAAGCTCTTTGATCTCTGACTGATACTGGTGCCCCCTTTTTTAAAGATTGCTAAATGTGAGTGAGCGAGTGAGCAAGTGAGTGAGTGACAAACAATTTGGGTCCATGAGGTGCTTCACATCAAAAAAGACATAGTTAGATTATTACAGCGATCCTGTAAACAACAACTAGTATATAAGAGTAAAGTGGCATTTGGCAGACACCCTTATCCAGAGGGACTTACAACAGTGCATGTGCCGCCTTGAACAGGTGTGAGTAATAAACTCTCACTGTCACGAGCATAGACTTCAGTCAGTTTTAAGGGTGGGTTATCTGACAAAAAGATATCATGAATAAATTATAGCTGTTTTAGTTTTAGCTTTTAGTTTTAGCGCACAGTCCGTTGCCGAAGAGCTCAAGAACCTGCACTGAGTAGTAAAAAGCCTGAAAAATGTTTGGTGAATCATCTCGAGTAAGTAAATATAGTGATGTTCCTATTAAGCATCATAGAAAGCATCTATGAAGCACCTTCCCTACAAAGGAACAGTGTAAACAGTAACTGCAAAAATATTACAGGAAAAAGTATGCGATTGGATTGCAGAAGGGCTAGCCTGAGTAACATTCATAAATCTGTTGGCATTTTGGAGTGCTCCAACACTTGTTCTCAAAATTTCATTTTTCCATTATTGCTGTTTTAAAATGACCCAACAAATTAGGTATTTTCATTTACAAGTCAGAATATATCCAGCAGGTACAGATGTATTAATAGTCAGCTGAGGCCCGAGGTTGTGCGCTTTATGTTTCAATAGACGACATGACTGTAGCCTCTCATTGAGCCTCTTATCTTCTCACCATCTATATGCCAGCTTTTTTGAGTCCTATAGGTGATGAGAGTGTAATAAATTAGGCTCATCATTGTATTTATAAGTCATATTTCAGTTAGCAGCAACTGTGAGCTCCCAGTTTTATTCTTACCAGAAAGTATGATAGGTATCACTATATTTACTTATTCGAGATGATACACCAAACATTCTTCGGGCTGCCTGTACTAAACCAGCTATAATTTATTTATGATATCTTTTTGTCAGGTAACCCACCCTTAAAACGAACTGAAGTCTATGCTCGGAGATGGTGTCGTGACAGTGAGAGTCTATTATTCACACATTTTCTAGGCTGTACAAGCACTGTTTGAGAGAAGCTTCAAGGGTGTCCAGAGAGAATTTTTCACTTTGCCGCCAGGTAAGAGTGACTCAGCATCAAATGACTCCCAATAAAGACACTCAAAGACAGAGTGTCTTCAGGAAAACACTACATTACTTCACAGGGTCAGTAAGAAATCCCCCCAAGATGAAACCCAGCTTCAGCTTTCAAATGCAACCTCCGTTTTCTTCAGGAGTCCGACATATTTAAACTCAGAAATGTGCCAGCAAGCAATCTTTGCAGAAAAAAAACTTCTAAGTTAGCAATCCATAAAGATGGTACAAAAAGAACAGAAAACATATCTCACAGTATACCAAGCATCCTCTTATAACAGGATCTTGATGGAATGGGTCAAGATCACAGCTGATAAAACAAAGTCGTCCTCCACTGAAAGTAAATAAAAGGGGATGAGAGAAGATGGCAGATAGCTCTCACTTACACACCAGATATTGATTTGTGTGGGCCTTTCAAGCTACTCTTCAGTCTCTTATGTGTTTAAAGTAGATGGGTATAGTACTATGCAAGAACACATGAAACTAAGTGTAGAGGTTTGCTAGGGTAGGTTACAAACTAAACAAATAACTAGAATGTTCCACCAGGTTCATTACTCATTGACTGTAATCAAACATAAGTGCCCAATATATCAAACTATATCTAGCATAAACTTTATGTTTAGGAAAAAAAACAAAAACATCTGTATAAACTGAAGGACCTGATTCAAAAGTAAAACAGTTCCACATTATTGATATATAAGCCTTCAACACCATTTTGCCATTTAATATATTCTATTATGGGGAAAATATTAGAGATGCACCAATCAGGGAATCATAAGCCAATGCCAATATCTCGCATTTTCCATGTACATATCGACCTATGCTGATATCAGTACATAAACATTGATGAAATGTGAAATTGTAAATGCATTCACATGGATTAGATGTACAGAGGTATATAATATTTATATGTATATGGTTAGAAAGGCAGTGAAATGCAGATTTTACATGACTCTTCCAGAGTACAGCAAATATCTAACATTGGTCTGAAATATCGATCAAATCTACAGATCTGTCCAATGCTGAACATTTCTTAAAAAGCAATTGTTGACTGATAAGGATATTATTCAGATATCACTGTGGCTTTCTTCAGTAACCAATTCACCAATCAACACGATAATGGACTCGTTTTATTTTAGACAACAGTGCTTCCTAATAACCACAGCAGAACCTCCTGTCATTTCATATTAACGAAGTTGGCAACGGTTATTTTAGCTTCCTCTTCTATCAATAATGCATCTTCCTTATTCAGCGCAACACTTGAATAATTTAATTGCACAACAGGGGATTTACTGTAATCTAATTAATCAGAATAGATCTGAAAATAGCAGCAGGGGAAAAAAAACTTCTCTGTTCAATTCCGCCATGGCAGTGCAGGACAAGGGTAGAATCAAGATTTAAAACAGCTCTGAACAGCTCTTAACTATTCTCAGATCTCCTCATCTCGTATGAAGAGAGAGCATCAGGCCTAAGAATATGAGATGCAATGATTAAAACAGTACATCATCTGTCACTGTAACACTCTGACTGTTTTCTTTGCTTCACATTAGGAGCCATCAGTCTCGCTTTAAGCCTTATTCAAATGAAAGCATGCAATGTTACAGAAATACATTCCCATAATGCTGATCCTAGAAAGATTCCTTCTTAACCCTCATGCATATCTGCAATCCTGTAATTCTCTGTTTTCGAGCGCTAAACCCCAAGCAACATCTCGACTCCAATTATCTCAGAATACTGTGACAAAATCTTGTGACAACTGTTTTTACCACAGCTAATAAGATGCCTTCCATGTTTCGACATAAATACCCTTCGGGGGATAGCAGCTAAAAGTGGTGCATTTTGGAAGCAATACCTGACATTGCTGGAGAATGATGCTTGACTTAATTTAGTGAGACTGCCTCTAATGTCTATATGAAATTGCAGGGTGGTTATCTGTCACTTGCTGCACAGAGAACTGACCGCTGTTGGAGCACTACGCATCTTTCTCTAGTTAAACTGATTATCATCAAGAGAAAATGTTCGCTTGATTGCTACATTACACAACTGAACTACTGCAACGATTAACTGCTTCATCTACAAACCCTGTCTGTTTCAGATGATGGCTTTGGTGACAACTTCATTTTAACCCTATTATACTTGGGTAGGACTGGTGAGGTCTGTCTGTATACAAGCACAGAGTGAGGTAACGAGATATGAATCAGGAACAGAACTATGCAGTGTCAGGGCTAGTGTTAAATCAGTAAGATCATCAGTGTAAAAAATAATATCTGACCAGAGGTGTTAAGGTCTTCAAATATTCAGACCGACAGTTTAATTTGCAGGGGGCCAGGGAGGTTAAACAGTCCCTGATAAATTTTGATTTGTCGACGGGGGATGGGGGGGTGAGCCGGTAAAAACAATAATTAATGTATCTCATCAATATTATATGATTATAATACATATTTCTATACTTTTATTCATTTTAAAAGAGCAGGTAAAATATCTAGCATAACTGTCTACCAAAGATCTGTAAGGCCTGGTACGGATCACCATTCCAGGATTTCACACAGGCCCATAAGGTGGAGATCGGGATCACCGGAGTACTAGTCTCAGGTAGTATATATAGCCCTTTCAGACTATATACCTGTGCAAAGTATACTAAGCCCTGCCTAGTGTTCTCTCTGTGTTTTGGATTATTCCTGTTTTTTTTCTGACCCTTTTCTGGACCTTGGATTACCCTTTTTTGCCTAGTGGACTTAACTTTGATCGCCTGTTTTTGGATTTTGCTGGTTTTTGACCTTTGATACGGTTTTGGACTCTTTGCCTTTTTGCCTTTGCGGACTTTGTATTTTCAATAAACTTTCTATTTTGGTTCTCTGCATTTGGGTCCATATCCCTGTTCATTACAAGATCACTTAAAAGGACAACCCAACCCAATTAAACTAAAATATAATAACATATCAATATATAATTTATCCTGAAGCTGGAAGAGAATTTTGAAAATCTGGGGTTGATTATGAGGATTTTTTTGTGTCTATGTAAAGAAAGCAGAACGAAAGCCAAGTATCTTATGGTAGCCATTTGTTAAATCATAACGAAAACAGAGATTACTCAAACGACAGCAACAACTCATCAGATGAGAAGGACAATGAACTAGATGCTACAACCTAGATGCAACGGGGGTAACCTGGTTATGTAGATATTTTCCCTCAGTTTGGCTTCTTTTCTGTGCCTGAAAGTGTAAAGATCTTTTTCATGGTGTCCATTTTGTGTGGAATGAAGACAACGTTCCAACTTTATTTGACGACAGAGCTAAAAGTTACACTACTGCTAACTTGTTTGTATTTACAGCTTATAGCGCAGAGAATAGGCCCACAGTCCACAGGGAGTCCCAATGATTTTAGGATGTATTGAGCAACACTGAAACAAAAAAACATGAAAACAAAATTGTGGAAAACAGATTCTGTCCAGTCACTGAAGGTGATAGATGTAATGCTGTGGATAGCACATAACATGACCAATTTTTTTTATTCTTCTTTAAATTAAATTAAATACTATTATGTATAACTATACATATATGTTTTTAAAAATGTTTAAATATATATTCATGACACTTTGTGTATCCCAAAATAGTTTTGGCAGTGGTGGCATTTAGGCTATAAATTCACTCCTTCAGTCTTTTTGGCATGTGTCTTTATGTATTAGTGGCCATCTGTGATGAGTTACGAGTGACATAACAGTATGTGTCTAAAAATACACAGACACCTGTACTAATTAGTGCATTCAGCTACTTTAATGTGAACATACTGCTGACACAGTTCAGTTGTGCACACACAGATGTATAATCTGCACAGAAGAGAACTGGGACGGTCTGGAGCAGCCACCCATAAGTTCACCATGTCCAATGGCAAGTGTCGGCTAGAGGGGTATAAAGCTATAAGGCAGCTGAACTGTATTCTCTGGAGCATCATGCACCTTTGGGATGAGTTGGAGTGGCAATCCAGAACTAATCAACATCAGTATGCTCTCATGGTTGAATGCCATCAAATCCCCGCAATTTTGGATATTTTCCCAAAAGAATGTTACTGCAGGCTGTTACTGCAGTAAAAGGGGAACAGTACTTTAATAATAAACCTTAATTCAGAAAGAAATGATGAACAGGTTTTTACAAACATATATAACACAGATTTTACAGTGCTGTCTAGAACAGGTTCTGAATTGAATTACACAAACAGCTTCCAAAGAGAGATTTTGGACTATGGGCTGGAGCTCCTACACTGCTGCACTGCCAATCAAAGCCCTAGACTAGCCACGAGATTCCAACATATCTTAACCAAGTTCTGACAGCTTTCTCAGACTGCTATTTCGCGTCCCAGAGATGATTTTCAATGATAAAGTCAGCTCTTGTGTGACATGTTTTCGAACTGTGAAATCAATAGAATCCGCCGAATGCGCCATAAAGAATATCTATGCGCCATCTTCCACAGACATGGCCAGCTCCCCGTAGAAAAGACAGCAGCAGAGTGAAAGAACAAAGTCTGTGCTCAGCGCAGCGCCCAGCCAGCTCGGCTCAGGGTGCTATGGAAACTGCATGACGCAAGAGCCGCTTCTGCAGAGGCGAGAGGACACATTCACAACTTCCCTGCTCCACTCCTGTAAAATGGCTCAATTTTTTACTGTTGAAAAGTGTCTGCAGACAGACATTGACAATGAGGCTGACAATGAGGATATTTTAAAAGAAAGGCATTACCATGCATGAACAGGTAAAAAGGGTAAATAGGCTTGTGCTGACACATGACATAATACTGATAATGATAATACTAATAAATCCTGATTTTTTCCCACAATCGTGTCCTCCTCAGGAACAGAGATATTTGATGGCATTTGTGAATGTGCTCTGTGAGGACATAAGCAGCATAGGATTGCGCATGCTCATTAAAAATGCAGGTGTATCCACCAGCTGAATTCCTCAGGGTCACTACTCCTAATAGCCGAAACGGTTACCAAGGTAACCACCACTGGAGGACCAAGCATATTTTCGTTCTGTTTTTTGTATTCCTGTTGTAGCATCCTGATTACTATTGTTGTAGCATCCTGATTACTATTGTTTATTTCAAGTTATTACAAACATTCTATATTTTTACATCTTCTACTGGTTAATACAGTGCAATAATTATTGTAAACCTGCGAGAGAAGAACTGCAGTGATGTGCTGTATTATCTAGACACAAATTCTGTAACTCAAAAATTACAGTAATCTGTATTTCTGGGTTGCAGTATCAGTACTGCGATATCCTGGAAAATCTGCTACCAGTAAATTACCTTGTTTTCAGTGTGGACAGAAATAACACGATTATCCTATTCTGACAAATACTGTGCTAGGTTTTTTTAAAGGGACCTATTATGCAAAACTCACTTTTTTCAAAAAACAAATTATAATAGGTCTATGGGCTATAAAAACATGTTCATGAAGTTCTTTGCACAATATCACTCTCATATCAAGAGATCTCACCAGCTTAATTCCAAAGTCCTCTTTAAATTAGAACTTGTTCAGCTTTCATTTAAGCATTATCTCTTTTGGAACAATTGGTACAATTTGGTAACACTTTACTGAAGTCTAGTGTTCATTAGGCCATTTGACAAATTATTTTATGACAACTGACATAAACCTACAGAAACAATAATTCAGGCTTACTGGAATTGAGAGTCAGTTATAATACAATTTTCTGGGATGGAATAACATCGAAATTGACCAAAGCAGCCGTGACAGTTAAAACAACAAAAACACTTGAAAATGCCTTTGTAAATGTTTATCCAGGTTAATGTCAGTTGTCATAAAAGCTTTACATAGGTGATATAGAAGTATACAAATACTGGCCTAGTGTGGTGTTACTATAAGCTCTTTGTAACTGCAATTGCTCAGTGTTCTTTATGTTATGATTATATCCATGATATGCACAGAAAACTGCTGTTATAATGTTATATAATCCATTACACCTTGTCTCTTGACAAGGGCCAAATTGTGATGGTTAGATGACCGGGTCAGAGGATCTCCAAGTCTTGTGGGCTGTTCCTAGTCTGCTGTGGTTAGTACCCACTAACTACTAACCTACTAACTTTAGTACCTACTAATGGTGTTCCAAAGAACAAGATCATGGGCACCTAAAGGTCATTTGTGATAAATACCTACTATCGAAACATTGCTGCCGACCATTGGGGCAGCTGACAGCCTAGTAGTCCGGGCGTTCTCCCTGGGATCAGAAAGTACAAATCCCAAGACTGCTTGTGGCACCTCTCAGGTTACCTTGAGTAAGATACCGTCCCTACACACTGCTCCCCGGGCACTGTGTTCCTGGCTGCCCGCTGCGTCTCGTTGTGAATGGGTTAAATATAAAGGAAGAATTCCTAACTGTTCACACTGTGTGCTGTGGTGTGTTCACGTATGACAGAATGGTCACTTTACACTTTTTACACCAAATACACCCTTCATGGTAACAGTACAGCACAATGGCAGCGGCCAGGGTAACGTGCCCTGCCATACTACAAAAACTGCACAGTAATGGTTTACAGAGTTGACTTGGCCTCCAAATTCCAATTCTGATTTCAATCAAATCAAGCATCTGTGGGATTAGTCTCATCCATGGAGGCCTGACCTCACAGCTTACAGGACCTTAAGGTCTGCTGGCGACATCTAGGCATCAGATACCTTCAGTCTTGTGTGCTGAATCCATGTCTCGACGTGTCGGAGCTGTTTTGTTGGTACGAGGGGGACCTACACAATATTAGGCAGGTGGTTTCAATGTTATGGCTGATCGGTGTATATCACAATAACGATAAATTTAATATTGCCCAGCAATAAAAGGAAACTTAAAAATTTTAAACCCATAGTTTAATATCACTGAAATGAATCTGTTTATTATATTGTTGGATTTCATCCATCAAAGATGCAAGTTGGGGATTCATAATTTATATCCCTCCCTCTATACAGATTCATTTCTGTATTTAGCACAGCATTTAAAATCATAACACGCATTGAAACTGCACCCTGTGTATAAGAAACAGTAATACCTCTTAGGCACTGTGCATGCTGTCTGCTCTTTTCGGTGGCTGCATGGATACCAAAAGATCAAAGACAGCCAGTTTCGTTTCAGTGGGCAATTAAGCACTGACTGACAAAGAAAATCACCAATGATATCAGGGTCCTCATACAAAGTCATTGTAATTGCATTGTAATTAGTGCAGCACAGAGGAAGAGAATCGCAGGTGCCTGGAACCTCAAAGCAAGAAGACAGCATCTGGCTGTGGAAGACTAATCTTCTCTGAATAGATAACATCTGATATATTTTTCCACAGTCTTGTGTCTCCAGTGTGACTCTGTAGGAAGCTATACATCAGAGTCAGCTGCTGTTACTGTGAGCCAGCCTGTAGGTGTGTGATCACAGGTCTACAGGGTTCAAGCACAACGTTTGTGATGAAGCAGAAACACTCTGACAGCAGAGAATTACAGAAGCAAGATAAGCCACACCATTGCATATTTCAAAACTTTGACGTTATCGGGTTCACATAAAACGTGTTACAAAACTCGAACGATTACCAGCCACTTTATTAGAAAAACGCTCCAAGGTCCACCTGGCTGAAGCACTGTTAGAGACTGTAGCTCATCTGCTGATGTGTTAGTCATCCTCTAGTCCTTCATCAGTGATCGAAGTCTGACCACAGAACCAGTCTCGGCTGAAGGTTTTTATGTGGCCGGCCACTCTCACCCTTGTGGTGACATTGACGTATGTAAAAACTTAGCAACACCACTGTGCCTGATACACTCACACTAATACCGCACAAACCATCCTGCTAATGGCATGTCAGGGGTCCTGTGGTCAGAAACAGACCAATGAAAAGAGTGACTGACAAATTGTGCATGAGATCAGACAAACCACAGTCTCTAACTGTACACTCACACAGTGAACCAGAGAGGTAGGTGGTCCTCATTAAGACACCAGTGAGTGGGAATAGAGTTTCTTATAGGTTGGTCAGTGAGTGTAGATGCATTTGCTGGAAATGTAAGGTTTCTGCTTTATTTAGTAAAGAACAATAACCCAAAGATCTGCATATAAAAACCCCATTGACATGCATAGCACTCTGCAGCCCCAAACAAGCAAACGCCTACATAATTAAATGCATAAATTAAAGTCTGACATGGCAAATTAATTCTGTATCTTTCTTTTTATATTGATGTTAAAAGAACCCTGCTCCGCTGCATAACCATCTACTTAGGAAACATGTACAACCACACTTAAAGCCACCATTATCATTATCTGTCAGAAGACATAACACCTATGGCATCACAGTGAAAACAAAGAGAAGAAGGCTAAAAAGAGAAGAAGTGAGAAACAATACGTCTGTAGAAAGAGTTAGAAAGCATGACAAAGCTGAAAGGCAGTTTAAAGGACTTGTCACAGAGCGGTCTCGCGGGGCCAGACGTGCTATCATAACGAGAACATCTGGGAACGAGCATGAGAAAATGTGGGCTAAATGTGAGGGAAGATTACTGAGGAAGGAACAAATCTGATGCCACTTTTTAGTACTGATTATGAAACCTGAACCCTGGTGATACCAAGTACTTTTTCAATACAAGTGTTCTTTTTCGTGGTCTTTAGTTAAAAATGCTTATTTTCTGGAAAATACTTGGTACTATTCTCCTATCTGTATGGTGACGTGTAATGTAATCCCAGGTGCACGGACAGCACAAAAGACAAACACACAACATACAACTTGAAGACAAAAAGTAAAACAGGACAGTAACAGTATAACAAGTATCAGTGTAAAACATGACAGCATAACAAGTATCAGTAGAAACATTTAGGAGGACAATCAGGAGATATATTTTGAGGTGGAAAGAAGGTAGCAGTAGATCTACAGAGTTTAAATCCAATATGCGCCTAACACGCTTTCCCTCCAAACACTAATGTGTCTGATCCAGCCGAGCACTTCTAAAACAGTTAATTAGCTGGAGCAGGGGTGGCAAACTGTGGATGGAAGTAGACTCTGCAGGAAGATGTCAAGCACTAGGAATGGTGACTGAACAATTTTAGGTGACACTTCATTTGAGCCCTGCTACATATCAAATATGTTATACTGTGTTACATGACAGAATTATGTGACAGTAATTGTTATGTCATCAAACAATGCAATGTCTGTCATGACACTGGTAATAGTAACATGACATAACATTATTCTGATACACGTGCAATTTTTTCGGAGGAAATATTACTCCTGTGCAAAATGTGCAATTTAAAATGTGTAATTTTTCTGGTGCATTTCTACTGTAACTGTCAATGCCTGTCACTCCATTGTGTACCTGTGTGTGTGTGTGTGTGTATGTGTGTGTGTGTATCTACAGTGTTCTTATATTTACTTATATATCCACTCTGTGTATGTGTACACACACACACACACACACAT
>JBBPCX010000114.1:12773995-12796495 GCA_037974365.1 Hydrocynus forskahlii
CCAAAGAAAACATGCTTGCATTAATTAATTGTGGGAGACGGGATACGGGCTTACATTTACATTTTCGTTAAGGGTAATGTATTGAGCTGAGTTTAAAATGAAATTAAAATGTTTTGGATTCAGCCATTTTTTTTTTTAGAACCGGACTAATAATTGTTGGCGAAAACTCCAGCAAATTCGTGAAAACTGTAGATATCATTCACATTTCTTTTGCTTTTTTCATGGCAATATATAATTATTCATGCATTTAATGCTAAATTATTAAGAAAAATATAATTTACTAATTTTGTAACAAATATGACAGTAAATTCAGCTACATTTCCATGTAAAACATAACGATATAAATGTTTTTGTACTGTTGTGAGAACACAAAGACCCTTTTGTGATGGTTAAATACGCTGTACTCAGAGCAGGGACGGACTGGGACTAAAAAACAGCCTGGACTTTCTTCACCAGCTGCACAGAGGTCTGCGTCTCGCCCGAGAAAGTCCGTGCATCGGACACGATGGCCAGAACGCAGATTGCCAGTCCACCCCTTTGTTCTTCTTAAAGGCCAGTAGTTTCATTACTGTAAATTAAATTAAAAGAGGCGGTTGAGCTCAGTCGTAGTCCGATGTCTGCTTTAACCGGCGGGTCTCTACAATACAGTCCACCTGAAGAACCCTGAATAAGACGCTGATGAACAGTGAATTATTGATGTAAAAATTATTGGTGATTACCCCTACATTTTACTGTATTTTCATTACCAATAATTACACTAATGTATTACTGTATTTACCTGTTTATACCAAAGAAAACGACAGTGCATACCAAAGAAAATGTCTGTGCATGAATTACAGTACAGTCTGTATGGGCTTACCTTTATAATTTCGTTAAGGGTAATGTATTAAACTGAGTTTAAAATGAAATTAAAGTGTTTTGGCAGCATATCTGGGCCATATTTAGGGTTTACACACTAACAAAACAGGCATTTTGGGGATTTTAATTTAGCAAACCACAACAACGCGGTTTTTCACTATATGCGGGTGCTCTTGGAACGTAACCCCCGTGAAAAGCGATACATATACACACACACAGTAACACCCTGTTTATACATGGTTCAGTTGCGCTTTTAGTCCATCGCAGATTTTTTCTGAGAATCGAACTTGCTGCTGATTGGCTGCTGCCCTGTGACGCTGCAGTCCAGAATTTTCCCCGTGGAGCATTTCCAGAGTTCTCGTGTTTTTCGTTTTTCTCCTCTTAAAGCCCTGTATTTTTATTACTGTAAATTAAATGAATTTATTACTGTATTTACCTGCTTATACCAAAGAAAACGAGTGTGCATGAATTACAGTACAGTCTATACAGGGGTACATTCGGTATTTTACATTCTAGCACTGCGGGAGACAACAGTTCAGTGTAAACTGTACAGTATGGGTTTACTTTTACATTTTCTTTCAGGGTAATGTATTAAGCTGAGTTTAAAATGAAATTTAAGTGTTTTGGGAGCATATCTGGGGGCATATTTAGGGTTTACCCTATAAAAATAGGCATTTTTTGGCCACATCACAACATCCCGGGTTTTTCACTATACACAGGTTCTCTTGGAACATAGATTTATATGTATATATATATATATATATATATATATATATGCATAGTTCATATCAAATCAAGCACAGTCATGCAGTCCAAGGAAAAAGTAGTAGAATGGGTGATACAGAAGAGCTCAGTTTAAATGTGGCACGGTCATAAAATTGACCACGCAACCTTTAAAAAAGATAAAAAAGATGCAACCTTTAAAGTTTAATATCACAAGTCCTGCTATATGCCTTGGTCAACTGTTAATTAAGGTATTGTGAAGTGGAAGCATCTAGGAGCATCGACAGCTCAACCACAAAACTGTAGACCACCCAAACTCGCAGAGCGGGGCCACCAAGTGCTGAATACTGTAGTGGGTATACACTCACTACGGGGTTCCAGTCCAACTTTGGAAGATACATCATCACAAAACTTCTGAAATGGGTTTCCTTGGCAAAGCTGTTGCACAGATCACTTTGGAGAGGTATAACCATGCTGGAGGGTGGCAGGGAAATGGATTGGGGGGAGGGGGTTGGGTCCATATTAAGGCCCAAGGTTTTTAATAATATTTCCATTAAGCTCATATGAGTGTCATGGTGAGGTGTCCACATACTGTAACACATGTATATATGTGTGTGTGTGTGTGCGTGTGCATATATATATATATATATATATATATATATAAAAGAAGAAAAAGAAGAAGAGTGGAATTTTACCCAGTGTACCAGTCTGAATCAGAAACAGAATCATATCCTGTGAAGTGAAGCCGTTCGCCCCACGCTGGCCTCTGGTCTGTTCTCACAGGGACTCCTGTGCCTGATGGAGCAATCTTTCTATATCTGGTGAAGGAACAACAACTGTATGCTGCCAGTTTGGAGAAGGATGAAGAAACTGCATATAATCTCATTCAAGCAGTATTAATCACGTCCATGTCGGACAACAATGCTCGAGACCCTGGAAGAGTCTCTGTGGCACAGGCGTGGCGCTGATAAGCAAACAGCATTCGCACCACTGGCTTACGACCATGTCATCAGCCCAGCTCTGTAAATCTGTTTCCAGCTTCAGTAATCTTGCCTCGCATTATAAAGCACCATGTCTGTGGCAGCCTACAACACTGGAACTCATTCGCAAGGCAATCGAGGAGGGCTGGAATTCATTTTTTCATTTGTTCATTCACGAAATTCAAAACAAAATGGGAATCCTAAATGCCCCTGTAAAAAGTAATTAAATGGAAAGGTTTATAGCAGTGATTTTGCTGTGTATAGCTAATGGACCTTGTGTATTCAAACATAGTAGGAAACCATGGCGCAGGAATGATTCACTAAAGGAATAATGATAGGCATAAAGACAGAAAATGGCTCTGCTGGAAAACATCCAAAACACAATGTCTTGCAGCATTTGGAAGAACAAGAGTTCAGGTTGTGTGGCAAAGTGTCTTACAAAATGATGAGTTCAGGCCATTTAACAGTTTCGGTCTTGTATTTAACCTATAATAAGTCACTGACCTCATGTAAGGCAGAACCTGCACTCCATAAACAAGAGTGACAGGAAATAGAAAATTACTACTACTACAACTACTACTTCTACTACTACTACTACTACTATTACTACTACTACTACTACTAATAATAATAATAATAGTATTGTAGAGTGTTTTTCTGCCTTTTGCCTTATGAGCCCTGGGCAAGGCTCCAACATCCCCTGAAACCCTGGTAAGGATAAGCATATCAGATAATTAATGAATAAATTGATATTAACATTATTGCACTGACAACCAATGTGAAAATGTACCAATGCATCACAACTAATGATTCAGCTGCAAATGACTCTAAATACTATAATCAATAACATAGAGCCAGAGCTGGATGTAAAAAATTTAGTACTTGTACGATATGGGAAATTCTGTAAATGAACTCTGTATTCAGTAAATATTCTTCAATACCTAAGAAGTTGGTGAGTGAGGCAATAAGTCAGTTTGTTCCAAAATCCAGACTGATGATTGACGGTCTAAATTATTCATATTACTAATAATTATTAAACTATTATCATCACTTTTTAAATTCTGTGCAGTGTTCCTTTGATTGCCCTGCAGTCTATTGCATTTGTTTTGCATTTAACTCATTCTCTTCAAAATCAGTGATTGGTTGAGAACAATACATGCAGCCCTTACTGTAATTATAATCAATAAAGCATGTGCTCATCCCAAAAATTGTATTGTTTTAACTTAATGTGTCACAATTCCTGTAATATTTGTGTACTCAGTGTGTTTCTGAAATTAATTTAAAATCATACTTTTGATTTATTTATTTATTTATTCCAGGTAAACCCATTTTAGATGCTTTAGTAAACCCTTTTTGTGAGCTAACAGTGTCTTCAGTTTTAACAAGCACTATATTTTAATAACTGGCTTCTATCTGAAATATGTTTGGTTATGCAAAACAGTAAAAACAAAACAGAAAAATACAAATACTAAATACTGCTTTCTTTCCCTTAGCACAAAGCAGCTTTTTGCTTTGCATTGCTTAATGCTGTTTCATTTCCATTTTTTCAAGACTGTGACACAGATGACATTTCATGCATTTGTTTCACAGTGGCACATAACTGAATAAAAAGTCTAGTGTTCGAGGAGCTGTGGTTTTCAGAGAAGACCTATAAAAAAGGCAATACAGACATTGTGATTTCTTCTCTGATCAGAGTTCCAATGCTCCTCAAATCATGAAACACTAAGTCCATTGCCACTGTGCATCACACAGCTCGATTAGAAGAGATGTCAATGGCCAGCAATCAAACTTGGTCTAGTTCAAACTGCACTTCTGATGCAGTGAACTGCAACACTCCAGCCCTGGGATGGGGATTAAAGAAGGCTGGCCTATGGTCTGAAATCTCCACTGGAAGGGGCTTATACAAGAAAAAGTAATCCTTTCTGACCCAGTGCACTAAAGTGACTCATAGACGACACCATGTGCTCTCCTGCGTTTGGCATGAGAAAATGGAGATATCTTGTTCTTCACTGTGCAGAGCTTTATCTCAGCTTCATAAGGAGGCAGCTATAATAACTGCCCAACAAAAAAATGTAAAATGTAATATGATAGGAATACTTCAATGGCACGCCTAAGAAAATACACATACACACACAAATGTAGAGTGTTTTTTACTACCTGCAACAGTGTCACATTGCTGCAGAAGGAATGCTGCTGTCACTGCAGAGTGGGGTAACAAACGAAATAACTTATCTTTCACTGCACACTTTACATTCTACTCAGCAGTAAAAACAGCCCGAAATAAAACAGTATGATCAGGTGCTGGCAGGCAGGCAGGATTCAAAGCTCACGCTAAAGCCCACGACCCCCCAGAGATAGCAGAGTGCAGCGGGAACAGCATGTGCACGACTCCCCACCGTACACCATTCACAAGCAACAATCTATTCTAGCTGAACAACACGGTTTAAAATAGCATGTACACTTACATCATATCAAACTCATTATGCAGGCATCGCTTTTTAACCCCGAAGAGTTACTTATGTTTATAACTTACGGTGCCAAGATCCTATTATTGGCCTTCAAATGACCTTCTATGCTTCGTCTCACTTGTGCACTGATGTTGCTCTGTGTGTACATGTCGTACACTCTCAAATGTAAAGGTGCCAAAGGGTTCGCAGAGCACTGCCATAGAAGAAACCCTTTACGTTCCCCAAACAATCTTTAAAGAACCTACACATTAGGTACAGATTCCATACCGAGTCCTTTAATGACTATGTCGAAAAAGCCATTTGTGCCTTTTAACCTACACTTCACCTTTAAAGCAATATGTCTCTGTGTGACACGTAGGGGAGAGTGGGGGACAAATTAGTGTGGGGTAAAAAGTGACATGGATATTTTATGTAGTCATCGCCTCACGTTTCCATAGTAACACCATCTGTGGATTTCCACAGCAATCAGGTTCACACTGAAGAGCGCTTTTGTACCATAAAAATAACTTTAATTATCAGTGTTTTTCAGTCACTACACTGTGTGTGTAAGTCACAAAATTCACACCTATTACTTTATGCCTCCTCTTGGTGTCTGCAATATGGCATCATTCTGAAGCACATAAACAACTCACAGGGAGAGCTAGCCAGGCAAAAGTGCAGCCTCCTAAAGGGTAGGGTCAGATGTCGCACAGTGTTTTAACTAAGCCTTTTAAATTAAACAATAACTGTGTATCACCCATATAAACTGTTCTTTTTTTGCAAGCTTCTTTGCACAGATTCATCAAGAACCTGCTCTAGATCAAGTAAAGTCAAGTCAAGCAGGTTTATTGTAATTTCAGGCATATACACAGTGCAGTGGACTGACACGACGTTCCTCCAGGGCCATGGTGCAACACAAGAACACAAACAGAACAACACGAGACTAAATAACTGCAGACAGGACAAAATACAGATTGCAGAGAAAACAGAAATACAATCAACAAAACAACAGGACAAGACATTTAGTGCAGTCAACATCTGTATGAATGCAACATTATGACAGGTGTGTGCAAAATGCAGTATAGAGGTAGATAGCGATAAATAATAATTTATTCGCATGAGGACAGAGAATACAACAGAGAATGAGGGTGTGTGAGCGGTGTGTGGGGTCATCCTCAATGCTGGTGGCTTGGTGGATGCAGTGTGTGATGTAAATGTTAGTGACAGAAGGTAAAGAGACCCTAGAGATCTTCTCAGCTCTCCTTACCATTCTCTGTAGGGTCTTGCGATCCAAAATGGAGCAATTCCCTTACCAAGCTGTGATGCAGCTACAGAGAATACTCTCTATTAGTCCCTCTGCAGTACGTGGTGAGGACTGCAGGTGGTGTGCGCTCTCCTCAGTCTCTATAGGAAGCAGAGACGCTGCTGGGCTTTCTTGGTGGTGGAGCTGGTGTCGGTACGCAGGGATTATACAGTCCTGAAGTGAACACTCATCTCTTTTGTTTTGTCCACATTCAGAGAAAGGTTTTGGGTCTGCACCAGCCCATCAGCCATCACACCTCCTCTCTGTACATCACCTCGTCATTCCCACTGATTAAACACACCACGGTTGTGTCATAAGCAAATCTGATGATGTGGTTTGAGGCGCGCGCTGCTGCACAGTGGGTGATCAGGATGAACAGCAGAGGGCTGAGAACACTCTTCTGGGGTCCTGGTGCTGGAGATGTTGTTCCTGATCCTGCCTGACTGAGGTATCCCAGTCAGGAAGTCCAGGGTCCAGTTGCAGAATGAGGTGTTCAGGTCCAGCAGCCTCAGTTTCCCAAACAAATGCTGAGGAACGATGGTGAGCTGAAGTCTATAACAGCATAAAGGTAAATAAACTATATTTCTGTTCAATTGTGCTGATACCTGCTCTTCAACATTGGGGTCGAGAGTAAATTTGCCAAGTCTGACACACATTTCCTTTTCATGCATCTATTTTGTTGGTGTTTAGATTGGATCTGGGTCAACACAGAATTGTATTAAATTAACTCCCATTCATTAAAAGACTTATTAGCGATCGCTAGGCCTACCCCTCAGTTCCTTACAACTAACCCCAGTGTAACATTCGTTCTATGACACTCTGACACAGCTAAATTGTTCATACACTGTTTGCACATTACTGATAAATTCTAGAAAGCAAGTGTCTGTTGTCATTAGCAGCAGAGATGTGCAAGTCACTTGCTGTAATGTAAGTGTTGCTCTTGCCATTCTCTCCACTAAAGAACTTTTATTATAATTATCATTCTAATTATTATGATTAAGATTCAAAATTCAAGACTCAAGACTGTTTATGTGTCTCATACATAGTTATATAAGTACAACACGCAGTGAAATTTACCCTGAACCACTCCTTTTTTATGACTGCAAAAATAAGAGTACTTTTAAAGTCTACATTTAAAACACAGATCTAAAAAAATAAAAGTACAATAACTTAAACAAGAAACACAAGTTAAATGTAAAATATGTAAGTAAAAATGTATTTAAAAAATGTATTCATTTTAAATTTACTTTATTTTTAAGTTATAAGTTAAGTGTAGCAGCAGTTCTGGCAGAGCATATGTACAATGTGCAAAGTTGGATGTTAAAGTGCATTGTGCCATGTTAGCGCAGCAATGTAAGCAGAGTAATGTAAACAGTAATGAAAACAAAACAATGAACATGATATGACATATGACAGTGAATGTGATGAGGTGCTGTATCAGCAGTGCTGTTCACACTGAAAAAGAACTAGTTCAAAGTTCAGTTCATTCAAATAATGAACTAGTTCACGTTCATAGTTTTTTTTTTAATTATTATTTTGAGTTCACAGCTCAAAAAAAGAACTGTTTCACGTTCGTTCATTAGTTTTTTGGGTTTTTTATTTCACGTTCGTTAGGTTTTGGTTTTTTTTTCATTTTCAATTCAACGTCCTTCTATCTGAACCTCATTCAATCACCTCCTTCTATCTGTCATACCACTGAACAATCACAGATATAAGTTATATTAAAAACCAGTTTTGAGGTTGAGAATAGATATTACCACTTAAGCAACGCATCATGTTATGCTGAAAGTGAAAAAAACGAGGTGCAGGTATACAGTATATGGACATTTTGTTCAGACAATATTAACACAAAATGTAAACAAAATGTGTCTGCCTAAAATGCAACATTCAAACAATATTTTTTAAAGTGCTCAGAAAAGAACAGAACTAAAATAAACAAAACGTGTGGTTTTCCCCATCTAAATCAACACCGATTTCTTCAAAAATGTTCTTCAAATGTTTAAACAAACTGCCTTTGGCAGAAGTGTCTGAACTTGAAGCCCCAACCATGCTAGCCTGTAATCAGCAAACACAAAACGTGAGCTGCATTCAGTCTCGCGAGAGTGAATTTGTAAACTAATTCATTCAGTTCAGCGTTCACGAAAAATAGAAACGTGTTCAATTAACGCCGTTCATTGAACTCGTTCGTGCACAACACTGTGTATCAGTCCCTTAAGGTAGTTCTATGGGGGGGGGGGGAATATTCTGAGTATGATTATGATTCTTTTGAAATATGATTCTTTTGAAAAAATGTCTCAAATAATATACATTTCACAGGTTGTCACTGTGTTGTTATCCTTAAGCACACACTTTATTGCACCACATTTCAGTACAGATACATGTTTTAAGTTGGATTAGCTCTATACACCCAGTCGTAACTACAGGCTTTTAATTTGACTTTTCTGTTTAAAATGGTTAAGTTACAAAAAGATTCAGCTAGGCCTCTTTCCTCTGGTAGAGTGAAGACAGTGTCCCCTTAAGGCACATAACTGGACCTTGTTGTACATTTGTGGATACATTTATGTTGTTTGTAACTTGGGGCACTTAGCTTTAGATATCTCTGTGTTTTCTGAGTGGGAATTCAGTCTTATGGATGTCGTGGTTTACAACACTGGTGCAGATTCTGTGGCATGCCTGCTTCCTGCTGTCAGATGTCAGCCTCCATACGGATCTTCCTCTGCTCCATGGCACGGCTCCTGTTGATATTAATAGGAAGGCTAATCCCTAGCACACTCTAATAGGCCAATATTTTTTATCTTGATGGCTACAGCGCAGGAAGGCTCCTAATGTATCGTGTCAGTTGCAAGATTGTTTCTCCACAATGGCCCTATTGACACTCGCTGGTTGCCGACAAGATAAGACAATTAAATTAATCGGGCGAGAATTCCACAGAAAATTCCTTGACAGAGTCTGTATTGTTGTAGAGGACTAAGAGACAGAGAGGGCTGCGAAGGAGAGGCAGATAGTGCACAGCCAGGAACAAGAGAGCATGAAGGGACAGCAGAGAGAGGAGGAGAAGAGAATAAATGACAAGACGTTGGGTTTGTTCATGTCATTGTGCTAAACTGTTATTATGCTAAACTCTTTCTTGGGTGCGTTAACAGTACTGGTAGTACTTCAACACTTAATATGTGCGTGAAGTCTTCAGAATCTAGATGCCAAAAACTGTTCTTCAGAGTGATGTCGGGAGAACCTTCAAAGCCCCCCATGTTGGTTAATGAGATCTGTGAGGACAAAGAGTCTTTCTAAACAGCTAGTAAACACCAAAAACAGTGAAAAGTAACCGTATGAACTGTAGGAACAATCAGCTGATTGTTTGTTTTTTTCCTCTTGTTCCTTAAAAAATAACTAAGACTATAAGACTATAAGAAAAAACATCTAGTAATAAACATTATGTATTGTGTGAATCATCATGATATTATATTTTTTCAGAATTGCCCAGACTGAAGGCTACCCACACACCATGTAATCAAAATGATGTCATGGGTGTATTCTCACACCAATCACAGCAAAATAAGGCATGAAACAGCTTCATTTCACCTGAACGGATACGCCCTGCGTTTACTTAGTCTAGGCTCAGGTTGAAGACCTGGATGAGAAGGTGCTGTTTAAATATGTTTCTCCTGTATGCCATTAAACTCTTATAAGCAGTGACAGCACATGCAAGAATTTATAACATCATGTATTATTTCTTAGCCACACTTAACTCTGACCTACTTCTTACTGCCTCATTGAAAAAAGAGAGAACAGGAGGCTTCCTCAGCATCCAAATTTATCAACCAAATTTACTGTAACTTCAGAGCGATTGTAACTTGTCTTCTTCCTATAGTGTATCCTGGAGTCCTCTCTTCCCCAGGTGATGTAAACACATGCACGCGGCATGATGTACAAGAACACATGATAGATCAGACCAGGCCACCTTCTTCCATGGCCCCTTGTCCAAAATCTGATGATCCATGTGCCACTAGAGGTGCTTTCTGCAGGGGTTAGCCTGGGCACTCTGACTGGTCTGCAGCTACACAGACCCATTTAAAGCTGTAGAGAGCCAGGCCACTGTGTGTTCTGACACCTTTCTATCATAGCCAACATCAACTTTTTCAGCTATTTCTGTTATAGTAGGTCTTCTGTGGGATCCAACCAAGCAGACCAGCCTTCACTTCCGACACACATTATATAGGAGCCTTTGGCGCCTATGACCCTGTTGCAGGGTCACCGGTTGTCGCTCCTTGGACCCCTTTTTGTTGGAACTGACCACTGCATAATGGGAACACCTGACAAGACCTGTCGTTCTGAGTCGTTCAGTTATCACAAATGGGCCTTTGTCAAAATCAGTTAAATCCTGACTGTTCTCTTGCTGCCCAATATACCAATCAGTGTAATTCACCTCACCTGCCAGGGGTTTTAATGGTGGTTTTATATTTATTTACAAGTATATACTGTCACTGTACAAAACCACTGTACTAAAAATGTTCTTAAATTGGAAGCTAGCGTGAAAAAGATTTATTTTTATTTATTTATTTTGGAGCATTTCTATTGGTCCATCCACTGTCATTTTTTCCACACAAAATTATGGTCAGGTGCTGCACTCAAATCATGTGAATTTCCCACTTGAGGGACTAATAAGGGGTTATCTAATCTTGAAAAATTAAAAATGACAAAAAAGGGAGACAGATTTGTGTGTTTATATTTTGCAATATGTGCTAAGTGTGAAAAATAGAATGAAAAAGGGACTTAACAGTTGGTGTCTTCAAAGGATAATAATTCTTGTTAAAATCCTTCTAAACAAGCACACAGAAGCTTCAGCCTTTAGAGCAGCACTTTCCTTTTGAACAGACATGAAAAAAAGCATGAATTAGATTGTTTGATGAATTTGTTGATTTGAAATGAAGACAGCTGTCTTGTTACCTTGGTCATTGACAGAGTTGGTCATATCCAGTTCATCTTTCAGCGAGAAAAAAAATGTTTTATGCCACATGTACCAACAGGAAACAAAACTGAGAAACATACGTTATGGTGGGTCAAATGCAACAATGACATCACCACAGTGTGCAGGAGACATTAAGTTATCCGAATCATACAAGTGCATCTAAAAAAAGAAGGCATGCTCTCAGCAGAAACAGACTTCTCAGCAGACTATATGTATGAGTGAATAACGACCCAGGGGACATGGCCTACATTCAGCACAGAGACTGCTAAACTCCATATCACCAAACTGGACTATAAAGCAAAACAATCTGTGAATGATTCCCCTCAGAGACTTCAGTCCCTGTCAGTCTGTCAAAGGCGAGTGCACTGAACTAATCTGAGAGCACCAATAATCCACACAGACAGACTTGACTTTGCAACGATAAGAAGATAATAATGTACTAAAGTTAGATATGAGAAAAGACTCCCTTCTTACAGAAAGAAATGACATTAAAAGTAGCCTCCCAAGGGACTTTTCGATTATGTTAAATCCCATTTCACATTTGAATGGTTCAACCCATGCCTCTCACCATGCATGCTATCACAGCACGCTGCCAGATGCTTCAGCCTGAGTCAAACGTGACATTGCTATTCTGACCAGGCCTAGCGAGCCTTCACCTCCGCCTGAGAAAACACTTAGGTTTCCCTTATCTCAAACAATGTGAATTTACCCAGCAGGAATGTAAAGCCTTCTCTGAATAAAACTACACAGTCAGCACTCCCACAAATCCTAGCCCTGTGAGGAAAACTCAGGCTATAGTTAGGCATGTGTGGGCACAGCACATCATACACAGGGCATAAAATGGCTTTGATGTGACCTGACCTATAAATCCAAATACAAACAAAGGCCTTATTTACTGTTTGCATTTGTGTAGTTCTTTAATCATTTTCACCTAAAAAATACTTTGGCTGTCTCATTCCCTTGTAAGGACATACCAAGAATGTGCACCAACACCAACAGGGACATACACCATATGGACAAAAGTATTAAGGCACACCTCTTAATAATAGAATTCAGGCGGTCCATTGCTTCCAGTAAAGGGCAATCTTAATGCTTCAGCATAGCAAGACATTCTGTTCACAGTTTGGGGAAGAACCTTTTCTATTCCAGCATGATTGTGCCCCAGTTCACAAAGTAAGCTCCATGGCTGGATGAGTTTGGGGTGGAAGAACATGACTGGCCCGCACAGAGCCCTAACCTAAACCCCATCCAAAACCTTTGGGATGCACTGGACAGGAGATTTGGTGCCAGACCTTCTCGTCCAACATCAGTGTCTGACCTCACAAATGCTTTGCAGAATGAATGGGCACAAATTCCCACAGAAACACTCAAAAATCTTGGGAAAAGCCTTCCAATAAGAGTGGAAGCTGTTTTAGCTGCAAATTGGGGGGGGGATCAACTGCATTCAAAAGTCATGTTTTTGAATGAAATTACATTAAAATCCCTGTTGGTGTAATGATCAGGCATCCCAATACTTTTATCCATACAATGCATTTGTGCTCCTTAGCAATGCTCTATAACAAGACATAAAAGCACTCGACACACTTTTAATGCTATTATTTTCTTAATTTTTGCTGCTCTTAACTTTGTACTGTCCACTCTCTGCCATGACAAAGCTAATTTCCAACTTCTGGGACTAATAAAGGTTTATCTTACTTTATCTTAATTAATGAATGCATGATAAAACAGCTTTTATCCTGCAGGGGGAGGCAGAGAGCAACCAGAGCTTGGACCAATTGAGCATCATTCAAACTTGGGAGCAATTTTTTGACCCATGTATGTAGATATGAGCATTAGCACCCAAGTGAAAACAGAGCTCTTTTCGGTTTATTAGGAGGCCTTTCAGACAGAAAGACAAAAACTCTGTAGGGCATCGCTACTCTGCACTTTCCCAGTGTCCCAAAGTTGAACTTGAAAAGCCTGGTTCAGTAGCTAAGGACACACGCTCACACAAATACAGACACATACTTTAAATGTCAATTATACAGTCTAATGAGGACATCATGGTCACAGAGAGATGAATAGCAAATGACAAACAGTACTGCCTTTTTGTTTCATTCAAAATAATTGGGGACAACATTTTTTAAGACTAGTCTGAAGGCCAGGCTGAGAAGAAGTAGAGTTTGAACAGAGTAGTAAGAACTATACCCCAGAAATGTTGATTTTAGCACTAATATTTCAAATTCAGTAGGATGCTGGGTGGAAAGTCTCTTCCTGCAGAGCTCCTACACTCCACTAATTTATTCATTGCTCACTCGCTGAGAAGCATCTCTGTTTAAATGAATAACTCAACCTGAAATGTGCTGTATCTGCTTGAGTTTTCCTTGCTTTCAGCCACATCAAATAAGCTAATCAGAGCATTGTAAAACAAAACATGAAGACTTCAGTCTTGAATTGAGTTAATATTGCACCAGTGTTGTATTGGCATCAGCACTGATCCAATACGGTATCAGTATCTGCAACAGAGAATGCCAGTCCCATATCTGAACCTACTTTTGATTGCAGTAGAAGAACTCTATGCAAGCAGAAGGACTGAATTAAATGATATGTCAGTGGACTATTTCTTCTTTGGGACAAAAACAGTATAATCTTTAACATCAGTGTAGTGGGTAATATATACCAGCTGAAAGTCTTCCTGAATGAATGTTTACACTGGCATGCCACAAATAAGAGCAGAAATGCAACATTGCAACATGCAAACAGTGTCTTACACATTAATACCAGCCCCTTTAGCTGAATGGCTAAATTCAGACCATTTCACCGATCCTCCTCTACTGCTGTGTAGTCAGTGGCAGCAAGCTTTGTTATATATATGTTATTTAAATATATATATATATGGACATATATTGGTCCCTTGGGGTAATGATAACATCTCTCTCTCTCCCTGTCCTACTCATAACATAATCCAATTAGTAAACGTTGTCAGTTCAAGCTTTGTATGCAAAACAGGATACCAAATTAAAATATTTAAGTGATACAGTGTAAATATCAGAATTTAAACAAACTCATTGAGTACTTCGGTTGAAAAGGGTTAACGTCAGTACTGGTACTAGATCACAACCAATACTATACGGTCTCAACACACAACATTTCGAGTTTATGTACGCAGTATACGTAGAACACGGGGAAAACGCAGTAATGCGGTGTGTGAGTGAGGACGGTGCTTACCTACGCCGTTTTAGACTCTTAAATGCGCCAGTGCTTTTACACTCATTTTTTCTGTTACTACTGTCCAGTGTACAAGTACAGTATATTTATGGCCTTTTCCTTTTTCTGTGGCCTGCTTGTGTTTTATGTTATAGATTATGATTTTACAACTGTGTTAGGATCGGTAAGTGATTTAAGCTAGGGTGTGTTTAAATTTGCACAAAAATTCGGGTTATATCACTGTCGTAGGAACAGATATGTCGTAACTCAAGGACCCCCTGTATGTATATATACACACACACACACACTCACACACACCAACACACATACACATATATACATAAGCTGCATGAGTTGCATGATATGCATGAGACAGTTACTAAGTATAGAATTACTGTGATTTTGCCATTAAAATGAGCACAGATGGAGTAAACATCAGCACTTTTCTCCATCGCCCTGGAGCCCATGAATGGCACCAGTAGTACTGTAGAGTAACTGAAATAAACCCCTGATGCCTCAGGGGAAACAAAGGGCTGATGCTGAGTGGCGAGAACATTTCACCATCGGAGCATCTGCACACGTCTTTACTGCTGTTAAAACAGACATATTATCAGCAGTGAAAACTGAATAGAACGACATAAAAGCAAACAGAGATAGAGTCCTTCCAAGGACTCCTCTGGTCTAGCAATACATACAATATAATAAGATACAAAAAGAGCGCTTCAGCCTCGGCTCATGTTATTCGGCCTTTTTTATAGCCATGATAATGGAAGCCTAAGGCTATGAGCACTCTTCAGTGTGAGCGCTCCAAAGAAAGCATGGGGCAGTCTGGATTTGAATAAAATCAAGGCTACATGAAGCAAAGGATTTAACTTCTGGAGCTGCACCATATTCATAAATAAATGTCAAGGGACGTGGCACGTTACGTAACACTTTTTGAGTTTGATACTTGTTTGCCTTCCCACACTTCGGTCTTTGTGTGATGTGCTGTATAGCTTAAGCATCAGACACTTAAGTGACGTTACTGTATATACTATTATAACAGTACAGCATAAAATATAGCGTTCTTTAGACTTGCAAATTTTGAAAAATGTAAGAATGTTCTGTTAAATGCTGTTTAAATATAAACATTCAGCTATCCCAAGCCACACGCTGGTGAGTCGAATTAAAGATGCTTGACCAGACGGGCTCTTTTCCAACACTGAAAATTAGGCCTCTTCACTGCTGCTTCCACCTCCAGCTAAAGAGGGCAGATGACAAAATTTGACTTTTTAATGAGATTCAGAGAAGTGAGGATTGTAACTGTGCAAATGCTGAGGTGCTGTACTGAGTCTCTTTAAAGAAATTGTTTAAGGGCGAAAAATCTACACATTTTTCAAGTGGAGTCAGTGAGCCATGACACATTTGGTGTCTGCAGTTTGCCTCTTAAGTTTTGCTCTAGAGCTACGAGTCTAACGTAGCTACAGTAACAACAGAAGCCTAGAACCTCACCAATAAGCACAACGCATCCACATTTGCCACATTTACCATGCTAGAAACCACATAAGCAAGTCTATCTGAGATCAATTTAGACATGCATTTTGCATAACTTTGGTGTGGTATAAGCTACATGGGTCTCATAGCTGCTCCGGTGCAAAACCATAGAACACCACATGTGGCTGATCGACTGTGTTTGGGATAAGGGAAGAGTTGTGTAAATTTGATTTTCTCTGTTTTCTTAACAGAGGGGAGTTCTGATATTAATAAAAAACAGCATGAAGAAGGGACTGCACTCAGAGTTTATTAAGCCTGAACATGAAACCTAACACCAACTGTGGTCCTGGCTGATCCTCACTTTTTGACTTATGAGAAGTAGCAGTATTCAAAAAAAAAAAGAGCTGGAAATCATCTTTTTAAAAACAAAAAAGAAAGGAGTCAGCTCTTGGCAGCAGGGCAGAGCGTATCAAGACCCTGGGTGACAGGCTCTTCTCTACTTTCCTGTCCTAGAGTGCCTTGGCTCACATCCAGCCACAGTGTCCCCTGCCCAGCCAGCAGAAGGGAGGCTATTTATCTCTGGACAGCCACGAGGCCCATCATACAAACATCAGTCTGCCGGCCCTGCCACTCAGCCTTTGTCCAGCCATCAAAGCTTCTCCTCTCCCATTGCTCCGGCAGAGATGGACACCGCCGCACCTAATCTGCTTACACCTGTCCAGCAGGTTATCTACCACTCACACCTTTCTAAGGATATGCCTGGCCAGTACATAGGAAAAGGGTAATAGTACAGCCCCACGCAACTCCTGGGAGACCGAATTCACAATGGCAGCCATCCCACAGCAGCAGCTATCAGTTAACGTGGCTAGAGGACATCTCTGTGCTGCGTCAGCCGGTGAAAGTGAACAGCCCACCGCCATGACTGATCCTGTCTCATTATATCTACAATTAGCTAATTACTAATTACCAATATTAACTAAAAATGAAACTAGTTTGTGACACTGAGTATCCACTCAAAGAGATCTAGCTTGTGACAGGATTTGGAAAAGAGGGTGGGCACTATGATGTAAAAAAGCCAACTTTGGTTACTAAGCTCTGCCTCTGTTACTCCTACATCACTGAGACACAGATTTTGCCCCTTGACATGATCACAAATGCTGAAGAAACTCACACCCGCCTTTACAAAGTGCCTCTTTGTTTGTTTGTAGGATCCCCAGTAACCCTGCTATTCTTCCTGGGGTCCAAAAAACACATTACATTCCAGGAAACCTCAAAATCAACTACAAAAAGAAAACTACAAAACACAAAGACGAATGACTTGAATGTGGAGAACAAATATGAACATAGTCATTATGAATCACACTAATACTATGCAGATAAAAAAGAAATGACTACAAGCACACCCTCTGACAAGGGCTAATATAATAGGCTGATATAATGATATAATAACTGGCCCAGGTGATCCTGTTTTCAAAGTAAATTTTACATTTATTTCAAAGACATGCTAGCTTGTTCTACATTTACATTCACAGCATTTAGTAGACACTTTTATCCAAAGCGACTTCCATTCCCTAACTACAGGGGACAGCCTCCCTGGAGCAACCTGGGGTTAAAGGTCTTGCTCAGAAACCCAGTGGTGTTTTGCTGAAGGTAGGATTTGAACCCATGCCCTCTTGGTCCAGAGGCAAGTATCCTACCCTCTAGGCCACCATCTCCCTCTATGATGTAACTGCTCTGTATACAGCTGTGTATTGAAGTGAATTGATGTTGGCCTACAAAACATCCCTCTGCCGTAAGTTTTGTGCTGTAGGTGTGAAAGTTAAGATCATACTTCCTTATTTGGGTCTTGTAATTTAAAACTGTACAGGTGGAAAGTAGTAGAGAAGCTTCAAGCCAAACTTCAATGTTATGGCAATTTAAATGTGAATGTATGTAGTTGTTCTCTATGGACATTTGAGAGGAAGGTGTGTGAGTTGAACCCGAGGGGACACTGCAGAAGCTGAACTGACCACAGGTATTATTTTGGCAGTTTGAAAAGAGCCATTAAAATATCAGTTTTTCCAAAATTTTGACCCACTTTTAGTTATATCCAGCTTTACCCACTATCTATGACTTTGGAAATGACACAGTACCACCCAGACCAGGAGGTTAAAGACTAGCACATCGTTTCTGTGAGTCACGAGAAGCACCGGTGCCTTTTTGCGAACTGTCGCTAACGCAACGTCATTGGGCACTCTACCAACCCAAGAAAGAGCTCGGGGAGTTGAGCTCTCTTGTCATCAGTAGGGATCGACCTCGCAGTATCTCAGTGATCCTGTATTTTAGTTTTCTTACATAACAACATGGTTTTAGGGGGTAATTATTCTTTTTTGCCCCAGTGAGTAAAATACAGCACATTCCGCAACGAACAAGAAGAGTTACGGAGCGAGGACGTAGAAATACCACTTTCAAATCCCTTCAGTGGATGAGTGTGAGAAACCTCTTTAGAGCTTAAACAACTTCCACATAATGTAGATTCTGTACCCAATACAAAGTAGAACTGTACATCCAGGCCAAGAATCATTTAGGAACATTTATTTTAGGTGTGTAGAAAAAAAGGAAGGTGCCAATTGCTGCCAGCAGTAAATATCACCTAAACTAAACACAAACTTTGTTAGGGACAATGAACGGATGGATGGGCGGGAGAATACGTATTAGTTGGAATATTACACCTCCACATCAGCGCACAAGTGAAAGGAAGTGATGGAATGGGTACCTAACTTAAGACAGTGAACAAGGGAGAGAACATCCAAGATGACTCTGGCTTCAATCGCTGGGAACAGACAACATGGCAGAGCATTCAGCAAAAAAGTTACACAGATTTTTTAACTAAATGTAGTCAATTGGCCAAGGCATTTTTGCCATTTTGCTGACATGAAAGATGTCTGTTTCACCAAAAAAATGTTCGGTGACAAAGGCTCCATTGCTCCAGAAGCCTCTCCAATGCAAAACCAAACAGGCAAACTTCAGATGCCAAACATATCTTGTCTGATGGACTACATTTATGGACAGGGGAAAACTGTAAATATGATATTTCGGTGACCTATTCCTTTAACCCCATGCAGCACCTACAGAACTGCAAGCCTGATTTAATCAGCTGGGCTTTCACTCATGATCGAGAGCAGCAGCTCACGACTTGGCGCAATAAGGAAGATGGAATAACCCAACACTGGAACACAGAGGATACAAAACCCATTATCTGACTGATACCATTCAGACGAGGGAATGCCACATTTGCACTGTAGCTCTTCATCACTCTGCTGATCTCTGGATGGAGTCACTGCAGCATCTCATTAGAACCTCGTTAGAACCTCTCCTTAGAAATGTCACTCACAAGGTGGCCACAGTGGAACAAAAATAACCAAGCAAAAGGACTATCAACCTCGTTTTCAAAGAGGCCTGGCTTTCCCCAGTGAGGCAGCTCCACTCAGCCTTTATAAGAGATGAGGACAGGTGAACACTGATGAGACCATCTGGAGAACAGCATGCATCGTAAAATAAAGCATAAAGCTGGGACTACTTACACTGAAGCGTGGAGCAATTGTCCATTGGACTATGTGAGCAAAGTGGGGTTTATTCCAGCTGGAATCGCGACCCTTGGAGCTGGGATTGAGGAGGGAGAGCTTGCAATCCACAGAGCATCACATCAGAGAGTCTTGCACTGATTGCAACCCTGCAGTGCCCCAAAACCAGTCTCTCTTCTGATAGAGCAGGAGCAGAGACACATGATCCGCGCCACAGCAAAGAGAACACCAGTCAGCTTCAACACGCTATACGGTGCGTATTAGCGCACGAAGGGCCATGCCACTCTGATCCTCCTGCAGAAAAAACATCAAGTTCATGTTCTGTTCATAAATCTCATGCTGACGTCTCCATCAGCTCGCGCTCATCTCCTTATCAGTCCGTCTGAAGCCATGTCGAACAGGTTCTTATGAACAGCCATCGTGACATTATCCAGCCTGGTTAAGTGGCTGCCTCGGACGCAGAAACCCCTATTTCTCTCCCCACCGGTTTTTTCACAAAGCCCCGCCCCCTGCGCGCCTATTGGTTACTTCCGAGACAGAAAGGCAGACCGACTAACAGAGTGTATAAAGTGTTAACCAGTGACAGCGCAGGACCAGCCTAGCCAACTACAGTAACAGCCAATCATAGTATAGAAGGTGGGGCAATGGGTGGAGCGAACCGTGAAGGAATGAAAAAGGAGGGGAATGCGGGGGAGGTGAGAGGGGCGTGGCTGCTTTTATTTCAATGCTTGGGGGGGGGGGCTCTCCCTGTTCTGCTCCACTCACCCCTACACTTACCCACCCACGCTTACACGTTATCTTTTTTCATTTTTCTCTTCTATTAGGGTGCTCTGTCACCCTAATAAAAATGAGTTTCCCTGCAGAATTTAGAGAAAACATTTAACCAAAATAAAAGAAATGCGATTATTTACACTGATTCCCAACTGTACCCCTCAACCTGCAGATTGTAGAGTACAATACGCAGCTACTGTTCATTATTCACTGAATTTGATATATTAGAGGAAAAACATGAAATGTGACCTATGCAAACTATTACAGCACATTTTCTGTTAAATTCAGTAAATGAATAGAATGTTTTTAAAAAGCAACATTTAAGGTAGTTTAACTTTTTTAAAACTTTCCTTACATTTCTTCTCCATTACCTACCCTGTCACTGTGAAAATATTCAACCAGAAGATGGTAAATATGAGTATTTATACTGTTTCCCAACCGTACCCCTCAGCCTGCTTTCACTACTCTGATTGACTCAAAGGACTTTGGGTTAAAGTTTCTGCCACACAGGAGTGAAAAGGTCAATCCTGAGATTAATGTAAATCCCATCATTTGGAGCAGTTAAAGACTAAAGCCTAACCAGCTCCCAGCTGAACATACAGTGCACTATTTGGGTAGAAGCCATTATTTTGAGATCTATGTAGTGCACTGTGTGGTGAGTAGGAATCCATTTGACATCCTGTCTTAGTCTTTTGGCCTAAACATGAGATTTCATGGTCAAATTCAATAGCATTTAATTTAAACTAAATTGAATATTTTTTTCTCCCTGCTAGTGTCATCCCTTTTGAATTCTCAGTATTCCTCAGTTCCAAAATAGATCAGTAACATCAACTCACAAACACACAAGCTACAATCTCATTGAAAGGTGTGTTTCCAGAGAAAAAGTGGCAGTTGTTCTAGACAACTAGAACACTTTATGCTAATCTAAGTAGCTGCTGTTTCTGTTTAAAAAAGAAAAGAACAAAATTGGCAAGAGTTTCATGGTGATGTAATGTGCTGTACACTGAGTTTTCAACATAACTGGTCTCAGTCTTCTTAATACACGTGTGACATATTTTGAGCTGGCCGGTGTGTTTATTTGTTAATGATGTTTGGCCTGAGTCAGCTAATGTTAGGTGGACGTGCAGTATCTTAGAACGTTCTGTCTGAAAACATCTTGTGTCACTGCTGCAAACTAGATAACCAAATCTCAGGGCATGCAGAAATACAGAAACTTGCCAAGCCCCCATGTTGTAGTGTTTTGTGTCGTTGAATGCTTCCTTCAGCCTTTTCACTTTAGGCCCTATAACATAAACGCACTTACCTCCTTCTCCATCTCCATAACAGACACTTACAAGCCATTCACAAGAACACGGCTGACCAGTTAGGGGTCCCAAAAGACAAAACAATGTACACATAAATATGGTACTTAGGTTGTAAGAGTAAATTTTAAATGTGTTTTACAAAACTACAAAATGTCACTAAAATGTTTTGAAAATATTTCGAAAGATTTTTAGAATTTAAGAAAGAATATAAGAACTTGATATAATTTATATGATAATGCCAATGTGACAGGTGTAAATCACAAGCAAAAATATCCACACAAACTGCACATTTCAATACACAATTGCTGTTTAATATTTATTGCATTTAATATCTTTACAGGAAAAACATGACATGTGTCCTGTGCTAAAAAATTCTAGCACATTTTATGTTAAATAGAGATATGAGTGTTCATTGAGTGAGAGGGTAGGGTTATGAGATCATTTACACCGGGGGCACTGGGGAAATGACCCTGGCATTTCATAAAATTTAATCCCCACCAGTTTCTGAGCAATCCGCCTCAGTATACACACAGCCAACACATCAATTGTAGTAACTTCATGACAAACCTTGGAGAGCCCTGATGTAGCAGGACAAAACCATTAGAACAGAGCGAAGATCAAACAAAGGATGAGGGTATTCTGTACTTCTGGTTTCATGTTCCTTCAGTCAGAGTTTAAGTCAGTAAGACGAATGCAGACTCAGCAACAACAAAGATGACCAAGAGTGGGAAGAGCACACTTCCATGTCTACACGGTTTTAATGCTAAAAATCTGCTTTACTGAACGCAATCCAGGAAATTCTGCAAGGTCTGCAAAATTCTTTTATAGCAACGTCTCAAATTTATACTTTTTTTCAGATTAATAGAAATTGATGAAAAGGAACATTACATGGATTTTTGTTCAGTAGGAAATGTAAACCACATTCT
>JBBPCX010000114.1:12801952-12817073 GCA_037974365.1 Hydrocynus forskahlii
GTGTGTGTGTGTGTGTGTGTGTGTGTGTGTGTGTGTGTGTGTGTGTGTGTGTGTGTGTGTGCGTGTGTGTGCATGTGCGTGTAACATTAAATTAAATTAAAACAGACAAGAAAGGAGAGTCAAGCTATAGAAAGGACAGAATTGATCCTGTAGTTTTTTGTGTTGCCATTTAACAATATGATAAATATAAGTAATTTACTTTTATATTTTCTCTTTTCACAGGACCGCTTTTCTAGCTGCAGTCCTAGACTGCAGAAGGTCCCATTGACCACAGACTTTGGTCCAGACTTCTGAAAGAAAAACTTCGATCAATAATGCTAATTCTGATAACAGTGAATGAAAGACAATGTCGATATCATTTGATTTTTTGCGTTACTCAAATGGCATTGTGCTAACTGGCGATTAATATCTTCCATTTATTGTAGACAACTTGAGCATGTATGGCTGAACTATTCCTTGGTCCTGAGAAAATATATGTTATACCCTAGAATCAAAACACTGTTTCTAAAGCTAACATTGGCTGAGAATAATAATGTTCCACTGGAAACTTGTCTATTGATCAGAAGAGTCGTATGTATGACCGATTGCAGCTTGAACACAGGGATTTACTGGGTTGCTCAATAACAGCATACATACACACACACCATACGGCGGCCACTTTTCATTGATTCTCGATTATGAAGCAGTGTTCTGTGGATTATTAGAAGAGGAGGAATAGATGTAACCTGTAATCTCGTGAGAGCTATAAAGAATACTGCCCCTCGAGGTGTGAATTATTCTCTGAGATCTATCTGGGTATAATTAATCCCAACATGACTACTGATACTGCACTTCCCTCACCAGCTCCAACTAGGTCTCCTCACGTTCAGCCACTCAGACATGATTAAGCGAGTCGAAAAATCACGGGCAAAAACACATTTCCTGTCATATTTCTCTAAGGTGTGGATCCATAAATTACACTTTCACTTCACTTTTATTCATCTTTAAGACCACCACCTTAGGGAGCATTTTCACTTTCAGAATTCTATCAGTGCTCCATTCACTGTTGGATTCTATACATTTTCCCCCAATTAATTCAGGAGCATTTATACTAATAGTCTGATGAGAACTGTAAAGGACAATGAATGACATTCATAATCTAGGGTGGTTATTCTTTAGCAAGAGCACAGAGAATTTAGCAAGTGCACAGGGAGGTTCCATTCTAAACAGATGTTCTGTCTCACCTTGCTGTTTTTTCATATAGTGGAATTGTGGCAATGTCATAATGGACATCATACCGCAGCTAGGCCAGTGTGATGGCTGAAAGGAATCCTACGAGTGTCAAAATGTCTGAATTGTTTTAGTATTACTCAGCCTTAGCTACAACATTACTTAGCAGCAACAACCAGCCAGTAAAATACACCACAGTCTCAACAAAGTTCCTGACAAGAAACAATACTGCCAAGCTCCATTTTTAACAGACACTGCTCAGCACTGTTCCACCAGGCCTTTTAATGGCATTAGCTATTAATATTGCATTTAAAGATGCTGCAAAATGTTAAACGTGTAGCCAGTTCTCTTTGGATCCAGCAGCACTAGATTGGGACTATATTTCTTTGCCGAGTGTAGATAAATATTATAATAAAAATCATGTGGTATAATGGCAATAACACACTTATAGTCATGCTGTACCATGAATATTGGCACTGGTGTGTTGAAATCGTAGCTTAACCACTTGCAGGCACAAAGCGTGTGAGTCTGCAGGGACTAATCAAGACAGATAGACAGATAGATAGATAGATAGATAGATAGATAGATAGATAGATAGATAGATAGATTGATAGATAGAAAGATAGATAGACTGCAACTCCATCTATACACACACTAAACATGAGTAATAGATCACAGCCCTCAAATGTGGTTGATAAGTGTAGATAACCACCTGTTAAATCGTGATTTTAGTAATAACTGTTTCAAAATGTAATAATAAAAATCAAACACTGTGATATAATCATGCAGTCATTGGAACTAATAGATACAAAAGTGGCTCTATTGTAGTGACACTAAGTCAAACAGATAGAAGGATGGATGGATGGATGGGTGGATAGGTGGACGGAAGGATGGGTGGATAGGTGGATGGATGGATAAATGGACAGATAGATCCATAGCTTTATATGATACAATTAAATACATCCAATAAAGATGTAGCAACACGCACCACAAAAAATATATCTAAAAAAGTAAGGTAAAATAATAATTATAAAATGAGCTTATATACAATTTAAGCCTATAAAGAGACTGCCCACACAAAAGCATGGTATACTGTGCATATGGAGAATACAGAGGCGGTAGATAAATAATTTCACAAAGCAAGAGAATACAAAAGAATGTGCAATGCTGATAAACACTTTCACAGTGCAAAAATTTTTGCAGTGATAGTAATAGATGTCAGCACAGATGTAAAACTCTGCAAGCAATTGGTTTTACTTCAAAGCAGCTTATGGTCTGTCAGAAAAAAACAGTCTCCAACAGTGTCTCTGTCTTTGTCGTTGGATGTTCCTATTATTTTTACATTTCCATTTACAAGAAGTGCTTCAATTAAGCTGCAAAAACTAAATGGCAGGCACTGACTAACACTTCAATCATAAGACAACACTGTATCTGATTCTGTAGTGAAGCTACTTGCCCATTATGCTCTTTTCTTCTGATGCGTGATATATGATAAACATCTAGGAATATTTTTTGCAGCATGCTACATGTACCCTGAGAACTGTATGGGACTATGATTACTGCAGAATGATTCACATGAAGACTGTAATTAAACTTTCATTCATCGCATTTCAGTCTCATTAAAAAAACTAGTGAACCTCCTGCAGTGAACCCAGATATACACAGGCAGTACGTGAGCTCACAGCAAAAGTGCTGACTCTGGTAAGAAAAGATATACACACACACACAAACACACACACACACACACACACACACACACACACACAGGGCTCATTTTATTGGGGGCAGGATGGGGGTTGGGGTGCTAAAAAAATCCCTCCGTTATAAAAATGCCATGCCATCTTGACATTCCTTCTGAGTTAAAGTTGTTAAATACCCTCAATGGTGGTTTCTAAGACCAGATTAAGCCAAAGCCTACACTAAAAAGAATTTCCAGTGGTAGCTCACCATTCACACTGAAACTTAGTCCAAGATTAGGCTCAATCCATATACTGGAAACAAGCAATGTTCTAGAGTTAGCAAACACTGACACATTGCATTGAAATCAGTATTATCAGAGAGTTTGTGGCAGTCACCGTCTCTGCTCCTTTGGGAAGACTCACAGTGGATGTTGGAACATTGCTATGAGCATATGATTGCATCCAGCCACAAGAGGTTGAGTACTGATGTGCTACTCAGTGAACATTCTGAAGCTGAAATCATGTACATCACCATTTCTTTTCTACACTTAATTATGGTTGAATATAAATACTGAAAATGTTTAAACATGTAATTGAAAAGATGACCGACACTGTACACAGTGACACAGGACACAGAAGGCTCCATATTTCCGGTTGGTGGACCACTCTAAACCCAGCAGTGGCACTGAGGGGATCATGAGCTACAGCTGCTCTACTGTGTGTGAACCAATTTGTGCAGCACACACACACACACACACACACACACACACACAGAGTACTGAGAATGATCTACCACACAAATAATACCCGCTCACTGGTGATCCTTTGAGACATAAACAGATAAAACAGCAAGGTGCACCTGTATGGTAAGGGGAGCTGGCGAACTGGACCCTGAGTGTAGGTATAAGTTAGCGGTCCCTAATAAAGTGGCTTGTCGGTGTATATTTACCTACAGCTCATAACTACCTCTGTACCTTTTGCCTTGACATGCACATTATGTGCCGCATCTACTTCTGTACATCTTGTACACAACTCTACGTTTTAGCAGAAATCTGAACACAACACAATATTCATTCTTGGCTTTCCTGTAGGCTCTTTGTTACCATGGTAACCTCCTCCTATTCCCCTTTCTCTGTGGCTGAGAGCAGGAGAGATAAAGTGCCTGAAGTAGAAGTGGATGGCTGGATCAGGCGCCTGTCCCACATCCTTCAGGTGAGCGGAATGATGACAGAGAGAGAAAGACGACACGCGTTGCTTGTTACAGTTTTACCTCACATAAATCACATTTTCCAGCAGGAAAGACAAATGGAGCAGATGAGAGCAGACATGTTTCCGTGCCATGTCCATGACATCATTACATCAGAACAACTAGCCCTCTTTGGCTTTTAATAATGTATGCTTATAAGAAGAATATATTTTTCATAAAGTGTGATTTAGGTGATGTTTTACTAAAATGAACAGTCATTGTGGTAAAGTTGTACTTGTGTAATAAGTTTGTGTGGGTTTAAGAATCAAAGCATCCTGTTTTTTTTCAAGGTTATCTGCTTGTGAGTTGCATATTGCCAGTTCACTGAAGATCACATAACATGGAAATGGAAGTAACCTATCTGTGTGACCCAATCAATGCAGGAAATGAGAGATTTTTTATTCCAGCTGCAGGTTGCCATACGTAGGCCTTCCCCATCAACATGCTCCACATTTCCAGAGCACATCGTTCTTAAAGTGGCCCAGGGGTGGCTGAGGTATAACCAGGGCATCCCCAATTGAATTTATTATATTTTAAGTGATGCAATATGTGTAGGGACTTGATGTAACATGGGTAGGTCCAAATTATAGCCAAATTAAAGACACCCGCTCATTCCCACATCAAATTTTCTAAGCCTGTAGTCTGTAAACTGTGACACGAGTAAATATCCAACACTCAGCATTGGCAAGCTCTTTAATTAGGGGTGAGAACTAAGACACAAATGCAGTATCATAATTCTTGAAGACTTGTTCATGACACATGATAGTATTTTGCTTTACTGAGGTTTGATAAGTAGGTGCATCCAAAAAAGCTTCAGCAGTCTCAGAGAACAATGCTTTTATTCAACTTACTACAATCTGCACTGCACTACATCCAGTCAAACAGGACAAATTATGCTCTCTTTGTATCAAAACCTCCTGTTGTTCAGTGTTTTTAAGTAAAGACAATATTCATCAGTTTATTGTAAATAGATCTAAACCACAAACAGACAATTACAGACAAAAACAGACAAAAACATCTGCATATTTGCGAATGTGACTAACATTTGAAGAGCTGAAGTGTGAGGATGCATGGGGTGCATTTCATATTATATGCTATTTTAAATTCATTACAAATTTCATATTTGCACGCCATTATGTAGCCTGTTTACCAAACTGAAGCATAAACTTTGTTTTAAGCATCCAACTCCTGTGAACAATTCAGCCCAAACCATGAGAGCAAATGTTAGAACCTACTCCATAGGTGGGGTTACCTAACAGGCCAGAGCCCTATTCATTGTTCTATGTTGTTGAAGCTTCCCAGGCTTTCCAGGGTGCTTAAACATGTATGCATAAAATAAATACATTCAGTCAAAAGAAGTGTCAAATTACAATAGTGAGATAAAATGTCAGCACAATAAAACTGAAATGTTTTATTTACACGACATCTATAGTGTGTTTCTGGTGAATCCATGAAAGTTACATTTTTAATTTTTCAGATTAATAAGGCATACATGTCCTGCTCTCTTTGATAATACTGGGAGGCTTAAGGTGCACCTGTGTTAACAGTAATCCCACTGTGTTGAGGCTCTACAAGCATGCCTAGCTCTCACGGAGTATTGTATTGTGTTAAAGGCACAGAGAAGGCAAATAAAATAATTATGTGATTCTGTAACTCTTCAGGGTGAATCAGCAGAAGTACATTCGTACGGCACCTAAACTGCATCATAAAATGGCACATTCACTCGACGTTGGATTGTGACTACATCATTTCCACACAAATAACATTTTTACACAACTCTGTTTCGTCTTTCTTTTAGCAAGAACTGTATTGTATGTATGTAATATGTTTTATTCTTCTGGACCAATTGCAAGCAGAGTAAAGTTCTTTAGTGCAGAAGATGGACATTTTACCGAGCTCTGTTTTAAGGAATTAGGCAGAGTAGGAAGTGTCCCAGCCATCATGAGCTCCACAGGGGCATCTGATTGTCATTTCACTGTAGAACAGCATCAGTCTGACTGCACACAACAGTGTGGAAAAGTCAACTTTTCATTTTTCTCTCTGCATGTCCTGGCAGCACAAGCACCCAGGACTGAAGACTAAACCTTCAGTTTTTCATACTTCATTCAGTTTTGCTAGATGTAGCTACATATAGGCCCTTTAATTCCACAATACTGGCCTATGTTTCTGAACCTACTTTGGGATCTTGGAGGAGGCCAAATTAATTTGAATGAAAATAAATATTTAGTGTGTCATTGCACATCTTGGCTTATCTCAGCTGTCTGAGGCAGACTTGTTAATCACTTGTCTGTCTGCCAGGGCAATTCTATTTGGCAAAGCCATGCTTACAGTATTCCAAGCTTGTCTCTGGGGTGCTCCAAAAAGTCACAGTCTCCCTGCTCTTTTGCTATTGTTTAATGACTAGATGCGAGTCATTTTTATTCAGATAAAAGCACTGCCCTCTTAAAATGCAAATGTGCATGCCAAGCCAAATATCTGCTCTGATTAGTTCAGCCATTATGAAGCAGAAACAGTGGACCAATATTATAAAGCTGGGTTTCTCAACCACTGGGCCACGGACCACTGATGGGCTGCGAAGGCTTTTGATTGGGCCGCAAATCTAAAATCGAGACAGGCCATTGGTCCACAATTGGTTATTTAAGATCATCTAATGTGGCCAAGTGGGCCTTGGCATCATGCCGTGATAGTCAGGTGGGCCTTACTGTTGAAAAGGTTGAGAACCATTGTTTTTATGAACATCAGTGACATCACCTGTCAGGCCCTGAGTGAGCAGGTGTGTGGAATATCCCAAAGATGAAATACTGAAATGCTTTGGGCCTGACATCCCTGAACAATAGTTTAAAGATACACACAAATGCGTGCTCACCCACAGGAATGCAGAGAATGTCAGCCTGCAGCTGCATTAGTAATTTGTTAGTTGTCATCCCTCCATCTACATGTAACTGAGTGAGTGGAATCCCACCGTCTCGATTCATTGCATCCAAAACCTGAAACAGAGTAGTGTTAGCATTCTCTATATTTCAATGATGCATTGAACAAGCTTTGCCAGTGCTGTATATAAACAATTTATTTCTTTGGTGGACTATGTGAAAAAGTGTTTATTATGGGAATAGACCTTTGCCGTAGTTTGGTGGCGTTTGCATTGTTTAGAGTAAGTCACCATCATTAAAAGGTTTGTGTTCAGATTCTTAACCTTGAGCCGAATCCTCAAGCACTATGGCTTAAACAAAGTGATCTCTATTGCGATAGAGTGCTATAAGTGAAAACAACCCCAGAAGCATTACTGTTGCCTTTTTTATGTTTAGTATATAAACTAAATGTGTCTCAGTTCGTACTACCTCTCGTGTTTGAAAGCACACAGCCTCAAGTGCAGCGAAGGCCAAGTGGCTCCTGTTTGTGAACTGTGTCAAACCACAAATAATCCTGAGAGGCACAAAGAGATAGAAAAACATGAAGCGGTTCATTTTCTGTTCATATGTGTTAAAGTGGAAAAAACACTAAGCCTAGCTGCTGCTTTCTGAACGAACAAAATCTTGTTCTATTTTTAAAAAAATTCATATATAAACTTGCATTTGTATAAAATTCTTATGACCAATGGGCCATTAAAACAGTGTAAATCTGGTTACATTATATTAAAAGGTTGAGAAAAGAAGATCTTTACAAAATTACCATAGCTTCATACACTACATGGACAAAAGTACTGGGACACAAGTTTTTTCAGGGTTGAGGCTAGACCCCTTAATTCCAGTGAAGGACAATTTTCTTGCTTCAGCAGATCAAGACATTTTAGACACCACCATGCTTTCAACTTTGTGGATACAGTTTGTAGAAGAACCTTTTCTATTCCAACATGACTGTGCCCCAGTGCACAAAGCGAGCTCCATTTGGCTGGATGAGTTTGACTGACCGCACAAAGCCCTGACCTCAGCCCCATCAGCACCTTCTTATCCAACATCAGCGTCTGACCTCATAAATGTTCTACAGTATAAATGGGCACAAATTCTCACAAAAACTTGTGGAAAGTGTTTTAAGAGGAGTGAAAGTTGTTATAGCTGCAAAGGGGGGACCAGCTCCATATTAAAGTCTATAGATTTGAATGCGATGTAAATAAAGTCCCTGTTGGTGTACTGGTCAGGCGTCCCAATACTTTTGTCCATATAGTGTATCTTGGTTCAAATATTGTCATAATATCATTACAGTAATAGATTTCCACCTGTACTTACCCCCTAGCGCTAGGTTCCCAGTAAGGGGCATATAGTCCAGAAAATGCTGGTACAAAATAACAGCCATACGATGTCCCCGCTGCAGCGGCCAGCTTTTCTACATAACAATTTAAAAAAACCCTCAACATGTGTTTCTTCGCTTTGGACATCTTACAGAAATGAAAATATTTTTTAATTTCATTTAATTTAACACCCATATTCCTATAACAGGTAATATAGCACTGTAATAATGCTATATTATATAAAGTTGTGTAGAAAAGGAAGAGAAAGTGTTAAAAAAAAAAAAATCACCTATGTCTGAAGATGATTTGATAATACCCAGATTGTCCTTCAGCCACCTCACTACTGCTCCTGCTATGGCGACGGAACCCTGAACCACAGACCAATCACAAACGGAAACAACGATCACAGCTCAGTTCATCAGAGAATGTCAGACACCACATAAGCAAAGCTGTCTGAGAAATGTGGTTTGTTTAAAGCGTGTCACCCAGCAGTCCTTTCAGTACACTTTAACTACATGAGCTCCACAGCTTAGGTGTAAAACTAAAGAAGCAAACACTAAATGTCTTGCCTGATTGCAAATATTTGGGGGAAACTGAGTAAATCTGCCTTTTTTGCCAGGCTTTTACTTTAAAGTAAACCATAAAGTACACTATATGGACAAAAATATTGGGACACACCTCTAAACACCATGCTTCCAACTTTGTAGACACAGTTTGAGGAGGGTCCTTTTCTATTCCAGTATGACTGTACCCCAGAGCACAAAGCAAGCTCCATAAAGACGTGGCTGTACGAGTTCAGTGTGGAAGAACTTGACTGGCCCACACAGAGCCCTGACCTCAACCCCATCTATTGTGAGCCAGGCCTTCTCATCCAACATCAGTGCCTGATCTCATAAATGCTCTACAGAATGAATGGGCACAAATTCCCACAGAAACTCCAAAGTCTTGTGGAAAGTCCTACAAGAAAAGTGGAGTTTGTCATAGCTGCAAAGGAGGACCAATTCCATATTAAAGTCTATGTATTTGAATATAATGTCAATAAAGTCCCTGTAATAATCGTCCCAATACTTTTGTCCACATAGTGTATAATTCTGCTTACCTTTTCCTCCCTATCAATAACATGTCTGACTTATGTTAACAGTTTGGCAGACAGGAGGTTTAAGGTTTAAGATCACAGAGTTACGAATAAACAGGATCATTCTTGTTTACCTCAAGTGCGTAATAAGCAGGCTGGTCCCTCCCGAGTTTGTAGGCAATTGTTGTGAGGAGACCATGATCTGACATCACAGGCTATAAGACAAACTTTCATAAGAAGGAGAAATAAATGAGTACAAATTAAAATAGTTACAGATGAAAACGTTACTTACCTTGACACCAGTATTTTTGAGCATGAAGCAACCAGTTCCATAACTACAAGAGCAGAGTGTGGTGGTTAACAGAAAATGCCATCCTCAGTGTTTAACATACAGCTCAATATGTGCAATACAAATCAATCAAAACACTAGTTTTGAGAATAATGATTCTGTATTTTCTTTATAGTATTTTTTTTATATATAGCAACACATTTGGAAAAGAGGTTGTTTATTAAAAGTCAGCAGTCTAAATTTGCCCAATTTGGATCTAATGCTATTTCCTTTATAAAAGATATTTGGTGTTATCTCACAACTGGTTGTTTGAGTGAGCATGTCTTGTGGATGGTTTCTTTCATGGCATTAAATGTGCTTGAAGTCACGTGGATTTGTGCTGGAGGAACATTATTTCTAAAGTTTAAAAAATACCATGACTGTGCAGTACTTGGTTTGATATTTTTATGCCTCAAAAATTAATTATGGATCAGCACTAATACTTCTGTGGCAGTTCGTAAAAACAAACTAAAATCCTGTGTAGCATTTTCCTGCATGGTCATGTTTTGCTCAGAAAGTGATCCTGTGATCTAAACCACATCCACACGTGTGCGCTACCTTGAATTAAGAGCTAGTTTACAGAAAAGATTTGGGTGACCACTGACTTCTAGTATTAGCAACATTAGCCTTGTAGCTCTAGTTCAAACCTAAAGAAGCAAAATATTGACTTCAAGCATGCCCTTACATGCTTCAGCAGCATCTAAGTTAAGTAAAAAACTGTTTCAATTTGACTTTTCACCAAATAACTGGTAGTGTGTTATTTCGCAAATGCTTAAATAGTAAAGATAACCCGCTAGTTTAGAAGTCTGGTATGGATCATCACTCATGCTAGCTGCACACAATAAACAAATGTTAATCATGCTAATGTATTTATTCAGAAGAACATAAAATATGTTCAAATGTGAATAGCAAATGGTTCAAATGGTTCATTTACCTATCCCCCAGTAAAAAGGTTAATTAATGGTCTCACGTGTTTTTGGCTTGGCCATCCTTGAAGCACATCTGACCAACAAGAGCAGCAGACTGGTCTCCCAAACACTGAGGAGATACGTTCACAGAGCAAGCAGTTCTAACACTGGGATGTCTCATTCTGTACGAAGAACACAGTAACTTCTGCTCGAGCTCTAGAGCTAAAACTAATGTAATAGAAAGAAAGGTGTCTTACTCCAGAGATAGGCACTCCAGCCAGTGAACCAGAGCTCTACAAAACAGAACAAAGAGGCAGAGAATGAAACACTAAACCGAACACACACACCTAAACAGTTATGATTAATTGTCCTAATCGAATAAGACAATGAGTGTACTTTTCTTAACGCCAGTATAAAATGATAATCATGACGCACTTAAGAGTGAAACAGGGTTTGTCCACACAAAGGCAGGTGTAAACGCATCCTAAAGCTGTTGTTTAAACCGGCTGCTGGCCTGGTGGTTAGGTGGTTGCCCATGCGATAGGAAAGTCGTGTGTTCGAATTCCAGGACCGCCAATGGCACCACTGAGGTACCCTTGAGCAAGATACTGTCCCCACACACTGCTCCCCAGGCGTTGTGTTCCTGGCTGCCCACTGCTTCACATGGTGAATGGGTTAAATACAGAGAAAGAATTTCACACGGTTCACTCTGGGTGCTCTGGTATGTTCATGTGTGACTATAAGGGGCCACTTTACTTTATTTCAGGAGGTGGAGTCAGACGCATTTAGCCACATGTTTAGCAGTGCAAATGCGACCGTCTTTCCAAACCACATTCAACAACCAAAACTTTCCTGATACTGTGGCTTTGCCTCCACCCTGCCGTTCAGGTTATGGGAAAGAGGCCACCTTCTGGACAGCCACCACTTATAGTGGGCTTTGCTTCTTCTTGCATTTCTGCTTCTTGATTCGAGTTTCTTCGGCAAATTTCATAGCGAGTTAGCACCAGCTAGTTAGCCCCTCTACATCGTCTCATCTTTATTGACCATCTCACCGTAATATACTGGGTTTTACACACCTAATAATTAGGATGTATACTAAAAAGATAAATAATGTAAAGTAAAAAACTCATTCCAGAGAGCTACGAAGCAACCAATTACACAAACAACATGCAAACTGGAATGTGTTTATTGTTTGTATTGGGACGGGTTTGGGACAAATTATGACAATTTTCTGCAGTAGCAGCAGTTATGTAATGTCAGTCGTTTTCAATGTTATATTATTCCGTTATTGTATTTTTATCCAGATCTATTGTGGATTCAAAAACAAATATAGTCCCTGTTGCCCTTTGTTACCTTTGGAGAAAGTGTCATGTTCAACCTTCATTGGCAAAGTTCAACCTATCCTTGGCCAAATACAATGAAGTGGCCAGGCTAATTTGCAGAAAGTGATCTGCTGAACTGTTTTATCATCCCATAATATGAGTAATATTAGTACAATTTGAAAGTGCAATATTGTTTACAATGACAGATCTATAAAGGTATTATTGGGCTTCTTTGCTTTTGGACAAACCAGCACAAATAGAGTGACGAACTCAAATTAGATTCACAGTTCTTTGCACATGTTACTTTAAACACAACTGTGAATCATTTACATTACAGTGAACTTTCACTGGCATCAAAGTGTGATTGTTATGATGCTTTTACAATGTACTGGAAAAAGAGGTTTATGATTCCGGACGCCGTGTGTTCTTGGCGCAAGTGACAGACTTGCTTCTGTGAATTTAGGTCGAGGCCCATTGCCCAAACCAATTTTTGAGCCAGGCTCATTGATCTCTAAGGACAGGCACCTGCACAAATCTCCACAGGAGTAAACATAGCAACAGAGCTTTTAGGGCTTTTTTGTTTTGGATAGTTGAAAATTTGCTCCTGGCAAAAAATGAAAAAACACTCACAGCAGCATTTTGCATTCTGACCAACTTACAGCTGCTTACACATATTTTTTACAAATGAACTACAAATAAAATGACAAGGAATATCTGTGCTTATAGCTGCAGAAAAAGTCCAGGCTTGAAGATGGGAGATTAATCATGATGGCAGCCAAAAGTGAGAGAACCTGCAAGGGCTCCAGGTGTGATGCACCCTCCACACCAGTAGAGGCGTCTCCACCTCATGAACTGCTCATGTTCAGGGACCTATACATTAATATTAAACACCACTGCTATATAACGACTGTGTCCAACATGTACTTTGTGAAGCGTTTACTGGATTCCATCTCCATCTGCCTCTGATAAAACTGTTTTCTTTTTAGACTGTTTTCTTAAGTTCATTCCACATGTTCTCCATTTGACTTAAGCCCTGGATTCCAAAACATCTGTTTTGTTCTTCTGAAGCCATCCTGTGACCAACTTGGAGGCATGCTTTGGGTCATTGTCTTGTTGAAAGGTCCAGTGACGTCCAAGGCCCAACTTTTGAGTTGCCTCAGGTTCCCCTGAAGTATGTCTAGGTAGACTTCCTTCTTCATGGTACCATCTATCTTACACAGGGCTTCTGGACCACAAGCAGCAGATAATTTACATTTACAGCATTTAGCAGATCCTTTTATCCAAAGCGACTTCCGTTCCCTAACTGCAGCAGACAGTCGCCCCGGAGCAACTTGGGGTTAAGGGTCTTGCTCAGGAACCCAGTGGTGGTATGCCGAAGGCAGGTTTCGAACCATGACCTCTTGGTGCAGGCGCAGGTATCCTACCCCCTAGGCCACCACCACCAGCCCCATAGCATGATGCTGCCACCCTTATGCTTCACCATGGGCCCTGCGTTCTTTGGGTTAGGGCCTCTCCTTCACCAAACATACTGTTGGTCATTGGAGCTCCAGAGTTTCTTGAGAGTGGTCTTTTTCTTTTCCCATGTTGGGTTAAGTAGAAATGAAGGCTTAGCAGGTAACCCAGTCCCTTTTATACAGCTGTGTGGGCACGACCTGAACAATTTGTAAATTCATTAGTTGATATGTGAATGAAACCACTGAAAGTGAAAATTGTTGATATCATTCATGGAAAGGAAAGAGACTGGGTAAAATTATTAGTGGAATACACTGAAGGATGAATATTGAACAGAATATGAATATTGAACAGGACATAGATGTGGTACAGGAGGTCCCTAATGATGAACCGTTCATGAAACAGAGATTTGAATAGGTCAAGTAGTCTAACTGGGCATCTTATCAACAAATACACACACACACACACACACACACACACACACACACACACAGGGCTAACGTACCATGTAGCCATATATCTCTGAGGAGCTTCTAACTTCAGGGAGAATTTCGGTAGGAACTTCGAAGTATCTAAAATAACAAAAGGTCCAAGATTTCAGCAAATTAAAACAGTTATTAATGCACATTACTGAGATGCCACTTCTGACTCCATTACAGTGAAGATCAAACAGTATAAACAATGAATGGCCAAAAAGGTACTGAATTGGTAAAACGCTTATTTAAAAAACTTTCAGGGCAGTCATTTCTTTTTTTTTTTCCTTTTTTACTGATGAAGGTTAAAGTTAAAAATACATATAAATATATAATTGTATGGGACTTATTACATATAGGTATCCACGTATTGTTACTGTCGTGACAAAAGCTTATGTCTCCAAAGTATTAACTTTACAGGAAAGAAATAAAACCCAACTAACTTTGAACAGAATACGTTTTTTTCCGTGTGTGTGTGTGTGTGTGTGTTTGAGTGTGTGTAAACTCACTTGCACAGCTCTGGGTCCCAGCCCAGGGTGTGTATGTTGAACAGCATCGTTCGGCTGGCGTTGGTGACGTCCGTACAGTGAACTCCACCACTCTTTCCTCCGGTCAAACACTGGGGTAAAAATACATCAAAAAAATTATAATTACAGCTAATACTACAGCTAACAGGCCACTATTCCGTTTATTATTCCATTCATATTTATTGCTCCCCAGTTATGAGCGATTATTGTAATGAAATATGATAACTGATTCTTATGCTAATTATAAGCATTGTCCTTTAAGCGCTCAACAGACTCCTTCATTTTTTTTCGAATCTAAACATTTAATTCATATATTGCACATTTAATATTAAATTACATAACACGTCGCATAATTTTAATATTAAATATTTTACTCATAATATTCTTTGTATTACTGTATTACTATTCTTTGTATTTTGTCAATGTTTAACACAAAAAGCAAACAAATTCAGTGCTGCCATGGGCGTATCACGCTTTCCAAAAGTGGGGTGGGGTGGGGTGTTGTGACAGATAATGAATTTAGCTTGACTAATTTAGCATGATGCACTGCCTGATATCACTTCATTCTACCTGTTGAGTGTTGGCTAGGGTGACCAGACGTCCTCTTTTCCCCGGACACATCCTCTTTTCCCCGGACACATCCTCTTTTCCCCGGACACATCCTCTTTTCCCCGGAC
>JBBPCX010000114.1:12843405-12854965 GCA_037974365.1 Hydrocynus forskahlii
AGATAGATAGATAGATAGATAGATAGATAGATAGATAGATAGATAGATAGATAGACAGATAGATAGATAGATAGATGCACATGCCTACCACTGTCTGTGTTCCAGAGGGATTGAAATATCTGCTACTGTTGATGTTATATTCATACAAAAATGTAATAAAATGTAACACTGCATAAACTGTGGGCCTAGACAGTGTCATAATTATATTAATAACTGGCTAATCTTCTTTGTGTGATATTGCTTCAGAGTGAAAACCTCATCTAGTCTGAGATGCATTCATACTTGATGTATTTTGCCATTATTGAGGCTATTCATCTTGGTCTTGAGGGCGTGAATGACTTCCTAATGCTGAAGTAATGTGCTGACTCCCATTTTTGAAAATGATCATCTTGTCATTGTGGGGAAAAAAACGCAGATGCTTTTATTAGTCTTTACTGCAGAAAGGTCAGTGCAAGTTGTACTGGCTTTAAAGAGGATCTGTCATGTAAGCATGAGTACAGCCTGCATGATGATACAATGCTGTCATTAACAGCACAGTCATGATGGAAATTATTCTCACCCCATGCTAAGTGGCATCCAGCAAATCAGATGCATGCAGGCTCATGTGGCAGGGTGCATTCTGGGCGCTGGCGGCCACGTGTGTTGAGGTGGTTGACGGTGTAGTTTGTAGTTTGGCCCTCAGTTTGGCCTTCATCTTGAGTTATGAACTAAACAGGGAGTTACCAAACACTATTACTATATAGCAGGTGCATTGTAAACAAAATCATGTTGCAATCTATTTCCAGTTGTGAGCAAAAGTTACACGTTATAATGATTTCAAATACGTTAACACATCCTATACAGGGAACAGACATGAATATGGCAATTTCTCCAAATATTAGTGAACAGTGTCTAATTATTTGCTTTGTTTAAAAAATAAAAAGTATGCCTTTTGCCAGCTTACTTTTCTTTTTTTTTTTTACAAAATGTTACATTAGCAGATAATCTTTCATTTCACATTAAAATTAAGGGTGTGTTCTCTGTAAAGGATGACTACTTAGAAAATCAACAAAATATAATTTTAATGAGGCAAATAAACTGTCGCATACAAATTTTGTACAGTACAATGCATTTAATGATGTCTAATAATACGCTGTCGATACAGTATATAAATTGAATGTAATTGTTTGTTTAAGTATGTAATTAATTATGTTACTGTGTCTTTGGAGATCATATTTGAAACCAGTAATGATGCTTTTATTGCACTCCAGAATGTTTAGGCCACACTGACCTATTTCACTAGAATATCTGCATTTTATTCATTTTACTGTGTTTGTAACCCTATTTGTCATGCTGTATTTCACTGTAATGCTAAGGTTTAGTCCCACATTTTACAAATCTCCTTGTGTCCGCTTTGACAGGTATGTAAATAATAAATACTGAATCTGAATCGGCCCACAATTCCCATATTGGTGCACACCTATGAGTTACCAATGTAGCAGAACTGGAGGCACATGTTAACCTACCTAGGCCCAAATGTAAGTAATGTATGTAAGATAACAACCATATACAGCCTTTGTACAGGAGTCAAAAATACACAACATTAACTCTTTGTTGCTGACATATCATAATGGTGCAGGTGAGTCTCCCCTTGTTGCCGCTGCTCTGAGAGGTCCTTCACCAGCAAACACACAGGAGAGGACAGGAAGAGCGCACTGTTTGAGCGGGATGTTTTTAAGAGCTGATTAAGTGGCCAGGGTCAGAAGGAAATGCCTGGGTCTGTGCTGCAGTGCCCCTGGTGAGACGAACAGAGAGAATGTTTTATTTGTGACTCCACACAGAGAAGCCTGCCCGGCGCTGCCTGAGTGGGCCGGCGAGCAGTCATGCTACACAGCGTTGCCATGGAAACTGCAGGGAACGGAGGAGAGAGTGCAAGACAGCGGATGTGAATTAAGTTCTGTCATTTTATCACCTACTGTAGAATCCTGAGTCCAAACCATGCAAATTGTGACGAAACTCTGAAGCACTCGCTTCACGTAACACCTAATGTTTAAGTCTTGTTAAATCAGTCTTGTTAAAACACTGCATATCAGTCTCTCTGCAGGCACTGTTCAGGTTAGGATGAGATTTCGGTGAACCACACGGATGAATTCTTTCTCAGAAGGAATGTATATTTATCCCTTTAAAGGTGAGAAGATGCTAAAGCTGAGTCGACAGCCTATACATCCTGGATAAAATCAAGCAGCAAAAAAAGAGAACACACCGGTTCAATCGTGGCCATTTTTTAACACAGCTATCATAATGCAGATAGTGTCTATAAACAGCGTAAGCACAGACTCTCCAGATGACAAAGTGTAACCATGGCTCCATCTACTGAGCAAAGACGGACAGAGGCGAACATCGTGCTGCTGCTGTTGCTGCTTCAACACTGCAGGCCGCTGTCCCTCCACCTAGTGCTGATTACTGTGATCTTACCTAATATCTCCACTCCAATGCGGCTGTTTTCAGAGGGATGGCTTCTTTTAGTGGTGAATGACTCAATTAAAGCGATAAATCCAAAGGTGCATACACCAAGGACATTTTATGTAGTCCTCAAAGCTTGCAGGCCTGCTACTGGCTGAGCTGGAAGGAGCCCTCATTAATCCACATGGCATACCAGACTCATCTGTTCGATTAGTTCAGGCCAGCCTCCATCCCCAATTAGGGGCACAGAGATTTATGAGTACCACCCCGAAACGATTAGACATGGCATGAATGGGAAATAGAAAATTGTTTTTTTTTATAGCAAAAAAAAGGAAGCAAAGCCCTCAGTAGCCTCAGGGGTCCTTCATGACATTTTCCCATCAGTCTGCAAAATATTTGCCCAGTACATTAACTAACGCATGGAAATATTGTCAATGTTATTGAGTAACTGGGTACTAAAATAGATAACATATCAGAGAGATCGGTTACGAGTATGTAGGCGTAAAGAAGCCCTAAGTGTGTCCTACTTTTCCATTCTGATTAGGATCTTTCAATGAATTCAAAGATCCAATCAGAGTTTCACATCTAAAGAATTCTCTCTTTGGACGTGCAGCAAAAAGTGGAGCAATCAAAAGGAATAATCTGCTAAAGTAACTGGAAGTGCCTTCACCAGACTGTTATAGAAGAGAAAGTTATAGAATGGAATAACTGAACAAATGGGAACAAAAATGATTAACCTCCAAATAAAAAAATTAAACAGGCCTAATTTTCTGAGAAGACGGCATGCTATATGTACTTATAGTGTGTATTTACTGTAGTACTGTAACGTTACTGATAGTATAACTTCAGGATCAACAACGCTATGTATCCATAAACTGCTTTTTTTCCTCTACACACTTCTATAATTTAAGAATAATTCAGCCTGTTTGTATTGAAACCATTTGCATAGTGAATAATAAAACTTAAGATGTAATAAAGTTGAGATGTTAAGGGATTTTTCATTTTGTGCACTAGAGATGGTCAATATCATTGTCATATGAAATCAATATGTGTCTTAAAATGATTTTCTGAGCATACTGTGATGTATTCAGTACTCAAAGACTGACCAGCTCATAATTTTTTGGACTACATATTTTTAATTATGGCACTACTGCTACTGTCTGTCTATTCCAAATTATAATATGCAAGAAAAGAAAAAAAACTTTTCTTGAAGTATAATATTTCTTGCCATATTACCGACCCCTATTGTGCACACAGATATGCCAATATGTGTCCAAATGGAAAATAATCACTTTGCTTCATACTCCACCACAAAGCCACTGACACAGTAAAAGAATAAACAGATTTAGGAGCCTACTGCTCGGAGTACAGCGTATCTAACCATTCTGCACCTTTTCCTCCGCCAGCAGAGCTTTAGGGCGGGTAACAGAGGCCTCCTCAGACTTCAGAGAATTGCAACATCTGTTTGAACATGACCTACGCCTGCTGCAGATGGAGTGATTAGAGAACATCTTGATGAGAGATGATAAAAAGGAAGAAATACTTCCTAGACTAAACAAACTGTCCAAATAAACTCACATGAACTGCATGAAAATGAACAAACCGTGGAGCCAAAAAGGTATTAAAAAAATAACAATATATAAAATGTGTGCACCATGTCAAATAAAAAAAGCTGGAATAGAATAGAGATATTAGGAGAATTATTGGCCATTGTGGATGACAAATCAGATTAACCAGTGTATTATCAACCGTGACCCCTGCTGACCATGTCCAAGCTTCAATTTTCACTTATGTGAAACAAATCCCCAGCACTCATCATTTAGATAGCCTCATTATCATCCGTAACACTGTGTGCATTAAGCCAAGCGAATATTCATACAAACAGATGATATTTGCTGGTCAATCATTTCTCGTTATGGAGAGACTTAATGAATTGAAAATCAACATAAAAACATCTCTCCCTCAGTTCACAGGAACAGGGAGGGCATTGCTGCCAGTTCAGGGAGTCCTGGTTATGAGAGCATGTGTGACTGGTCTGAGGAGATTATTACATGTATTTCAAAAGTTGGTCCTTCTTATGATTAGCATACAACAGAGACTGATCCACTGGGATAAATGAGGCTCTAGGGAGGGGTGGCAGTTTTCAAATGGCTCTGGGGGGGGGTGGGTCCGTTTTGAAGAGTGCAATGCAAAAGACATGATTAACATTTCTAATTAAGAGACGTAATTTACTACAGCAAATCTGAAGAAGCATTTAGACATCATCCCTTCTCACAGTGATGTATGTAGTTGATGGAGAACTACTGAAGGGCCATTCAATCCAAAATGTATAATCCATTTAGCATGCCTACCATGAGTATTTTAGTATGTTCAGAAATTGTTCATCCTTCTGGGAAAACAAGCTAAAAAATACTACGTGCAACGGTGATTTGAAAGGAGTGGGAGAAGTCAGTACCTCAAATTAAACGGTTCATCATTTTAGATTTCTCTGAATACTTTTAACTTAAAAGCTGTGATGTGTAAACTGCGGAAGTCGTCAAAGGTTCAAGCCAAATACATCCCAATGCTCTGATATTCAAAGGTGCTATGAGTAATCTATGAATATTTGAGCACCATGTAAATTGTGCAAGATCTGCCCAACTGATGAGTGAATTTAGAATCTTTGATAATGAGGTACTTGCACATCCTGTTGTTTCAGCAAACATGTGAAGAAAGACATGTATTTCAATTTGAATACTGACAACAAGAAGGAAAGTAAGGTATGAGAGAGTGAAATAGAGAGAGAGTAGAATCACTGTGTATTCCAGTCACATGTTTCCACTCTCCTCTCATTTACTTGCCTCTCCTCCCACGACCAGCCTGGCTCCAGAGTGTTTTAATAAGGAGCTGTGAATTGGAAGATGGTGGGTTGCTTTACCCTGCTGTGGTCCACTCAAGCTTGATCCAAATCCACTGCGACTGGGGACGGTCGCCACATCACATGCAATTCAATGCAACAGTTTACTGAAACCACTACTGGAGATGCCACATGATGGCAACATAAAGACAGTCTGCATATTAGCCTGTCCTTTTAAAGGTTAGTAGCAAAACTTTGTCTTAGGAAAAAAGACAGTAGTGGATACGTTTCAGATCTGCTTCAGATCAACAAAATCAATTGTACACAATTTTGCTCTCTCCCCAGTGACAGTCAATCAACAAATACAGTCTGGTGTCCAAGGCTTGCTTCTTGAGCACTGGAGCTACAAGGCCATAGTAGTTAAGAAGTAATAGAAGCATTCTGACACCTCAGAGTTGTCTCTGCTTTGGTGCATTTTATAGACAACATTGCCTGACCTCAAGTCCAACGCTGGTCTTATAACTCCTGTAAAAAACTTAATCACACTTGGACATGGTCTTGGCTGATCATCTCAATTTGAGATAAAACTAGTAAAAAATGTTAACATTTTTGCTGCCGTATTCCTATAGTATATCAACAAACTGATCACAGTCATTAGAACAGTCATAACTGTTACCTCTTGCTTGCATATTTCATTTCATTCAACTTTCCACAAATAACAATATTTGCTACAAGCTTGCTGCATCTTATATTAGCATCCTAGAGATAAACCTTTACACGGCTAGGCGATGTACAGGTTTGAATTATTTAGTGATGAAACGCCATGAGTCCATGATGTCCTTGCTGTGGTTGGGTAGGTGAGTGAGTGAATGAATGGATAAGCATACTGAATAATAAACACCACAGCTTGAGCCCTGCATCAGGTCCTACAGCGCTAAAACTCGCTGCATGCTTGCGGCATCCACTGCTGCAGAGAGCAACTGGAAGCCCCTGCTCTCTATCCCTCTCTCTGCGTAGAGAAAGCGCTCCCACTGCAGACGCCCACTCACTGCTTCAACCAAAGCTCATCTGTAGGATGAAGACCAAAATGTTGCAGAGAGAGAAAGAGAGAGAGAGAGAGAGAGAGAGAGGTGGGGGGGGGAAATGCTAAAGAGGGCTATGTTGCATATTCATAACCCAACACAATAGTGCTGATATGAGCAGGGTACAGGCTGGGGGTCTCCTTCAGGGCCTCTCAAACGAAGTCAACGACCAAGCAGGGCCGAACAGAATGAAATGCAGCATGCGCACTCTCGGCGACTTTGACCAATCACGAGTTGCAAATGTGGGTGGTTTCTGTGGCTTTTCACAGCCGACACATTGCAATGCACTACAGGCCTTATGCACAGCTGACGGGGAAACAGCCTGTCCTACATAAGGATTAATTTTTTTAAAAAGTCCAAAAAAACAAGATATAACTCCTGGCTGGCTCATTGCATAGAAGAAGTGCAATGCAGCAGTTTACCCTACTGCTGAGCCTCAGGTTCACATTTCTCACCCAGTCTGGCAGACGCCAAGTGTTTCAGAGCAGGCCAAACCCGCAGTAGTAGGTGATAATCATTATAACGTGCTAAAGCTTCGGCTCAGCGCTGTGCACGAAATTGCATGTGTGTGTGCGTGTGTGTGTGTGTGTGTGTGTGTGTGGGCTGGCCTCTTTGCAAAGAGAAGATGCTGCACCATGGAAACCTGTGCAGATATTCACAGATAATTATGCAGCGACCTGCTGACAGATATGAATGTGAAGAAGCACCATGGCATTAAACTGCCAGCTCCAGTGGCCTCCCTTTTTCACTCCGCCACAGAAACAGAGGGAGGGATAAAGGGTTAGATGTGCTCTCAGACATACACGTGATCTGATCAAACAGCCCGATGGACTCAATTTACATGTCATAAAGTCTAAAACTATTTCTTTGTCATTTCTGATGATTTCTTTATCACTGCTCAAATAAGTTGGTGGCAAACAAGTAACATTAGTTGAATTACTTTTTCCGTCCTACATTGAGAGTGAGCCCTTTTACAATGGATACGGTTAGCAATGAAAAACACCATAGTCCATATCGACATCACTGAAAAAGGTGACGCCAAAATTAGCTTTCACAGTAGTTTAGTACTATATGCACACAAACAAGAGACATTTGTACGCATTAAATCAGTGTTGTGCATAAACAACACACCAAAAAGCTCATGTTGATATGGACCCAAACCTTGTTGCTACGGTAATGGGAACTAGGAACATCCATAGATTTTTTTTTTTTTTCCGGAGGCGTGAAGGGCAGCAATTTGCCTGGCTGACAAAACACTGCAGTAACTGGGCGTCTAATGAGTCTAACAATGTTTCTGGGAAGGCAAGGCCCTACACACAATATCACTTGAAATAGCAAATTAAAAGAGAAACAGAGTCAAGTTCAGGCAAAATGACCTGAAGCAAAATTGCTTGCGGTAGAAAAAAGCCAGACAAAAAGTAGGCTTCTTTGACTTTCGAGCTCTCTGCTGTGAGTTCTGTTTGAAGTACATTACGTGAGCCACTTAATGCAGATGTACAGTTATTCTAAGCTGCTCACCATGTGAATGAACAGTAGATACATGTGGCCTACATACTAAATTACATCTCAATCACTAAATCTGTAAGTTATAAGCACACGAATGAGGAACTTGTTTACACTGTGTCAGCTAAACAGAATATGACACATAAATAAATTATAAGTGACTTCAAATGTATAAAATATATTTAAAGCGCAATATTTCGATTTAAGACAAGCATCTCTCAAAACTGTCCTTTTGTAAGTCACTGTGTTCATTTTGAAATGGTCCAGTTCATTTTGGACCATTTCTATTGGTCCATTCATCACATTGTTTTGACACAATGTAAAGGTCAATCAGTATCTCCCCATACGTGAAAAAGTTAAAATGACAAAAATGCATATCGAGGTTTAGAAAGCACTTCAACCAAATAGCCCTTTTTTAATACTTGTTTTGACTCTCTGTCATAAGTGTGATGTGAGAACAAGCGCATTAAACGCCTGCCTGCTGGTTTTCAAAAAAGAAACAAACCTATATTCTTCCTCAGGAATGAACAGAGCCAAAAACATCCTTTTCCGTATTATGCAATGGATGCGTTTTGACAAATTCTGAATCACAGTCAGGAAGTAAACATTCTTGAAAGAGTGAAGCAGTTCAAAATGCCTTTGTCATCACTGACGCACCACTGAGATGAACTTGGCAAAAATGGGTAGAATTTTCCTTTTGTTAGTCTACTACACAACCAGGCACCCACAGTATAATACTTTCTAGTAAGTTGTGAATATTGCCAAACATGACTAAAAGTCCCTAAAACTACAAACAGTCCCTAAAAGTCTCGGAACCTGTACATACACTGCAGAGTAGCCTTGTCTAAAGACTAAAATCAAAACCTTGCTAGTTTGTGATTTCATCAGATCATAATGTTTAAACTCTTCGTTAAAATGTCCTCAAATTTTTTATTACGTCACCTTGTACCAGCAGGCAGGAAAAAGCAAGTCTCGTCTTCCCTTAACACAACTTCATCCTCCCACCACCCACATCATTGAGCATAGATATACATTTAGTTTAGAGTCCCTCTATGCCCATACAGAAACATGTCATGGTACAGAAGGAAAATGCGTTATGATGTCCAATTCACTGTGATTTCAGTGCTGCATGAATTCGTGTGATGGATGCATGAATTTCTCACTATTCAGCTTTGAGGATAGTTGTGAAGTCATGAACAGCTCTTCCTGATATCTCGTGGTATACCCACATTATGATTAAAAAAGCTGAGGATTTTCCATGGGACAAGTGTATGTAGGCCAGGGTGACCTAGTTGACAGGAGACCTACTTACATCTGATTGGCCTTATCAAGGCAATCCACTCCCTGCTCAGTAGCTCAATTCAGACCAGGTCTGTTTGGGTTTCACTTACCCTGCAGTTCTCCGACAAAAACAGCAATGTTCCAAAGAGCTCTGACAAACCACTTACATAATATATTGTTTGACAGCGGAGGACGTCATACAAACCAGATGCCAATTTGCATCCAGCCAAAAAAAAGATGCAATGTATGAAATAAAATGTCAAGAATCCTTCAATTAGTCATCATTGCATTAGCAGTCATAAGAATGGCAAACCAATTCATCATCTATCTACTATGGGACATGTCTATCATATCCTTTTTTCTCTCTTCTTACCGAAATGCCAGAGACCAGATTATATATCCTGGCCAGTTGCCCAGTCAGGATGGTCTTAAATGGATATCAAGAGGAAAATAATCTAAGGGTGTAATGCTATCATCCTGAAGATGCAATGTGTTCCAAGATAGTGGTGTTGACAGCATACCATGGAAATGTGTCTTTCCTGGCTTTACATTGACCAAAAGCAAGCATCCCTCTTTCCCAAAGTAACTCTTGAGGCCAAAATCAACTTTTAAGAAGTCAAAAGGCAACAGCTGCTATAACCACACTCGGATCTCTTCTCGAGTTTCTATTTCAGAGATTAGTTTTCCTGGGAGCATTTGACCTCTTGGCTATCTAGATTCTGCTACTCTAAAATCAATATCCAAACATTTTTGCAGCACAAAGAATTTAGCAAAACCTTATCTTTCAGCATCATGAGCAGTTTACCCAGAATGTTTCTCGTACCCGCAGTGTTTCTTATCAAATCTTTATTGCACAACTGCTCTGACATGAAAGCCCCATTTATAAAGGAAGAAAAAAGGCTGGGATGTTGCTTATGTTTATGTTATGTCATACTATATCATCTGTAGTGGATGCTGGGAATATTTCCATGGTTATGCTCATTGTGTGGCTGCTCCAGTGTGTCCTTTTTTTTCTCTGGCAGTGCTCTGCTCTACAGGTTATACAAGCTGTGTGTGTGCAACACAACACCTGTTTCAGGAAAAGATTCACCATGAAGTACCTAAATTCACTCAAAACCACATGTGCATTGGTGAGATCCTAATATCTAACTCTACTCTGATAAACCCTTGACAACACACAGGGTCAGAGAGGGCCCCTGTAGAACACACAGAAAGCCCTGGCAATAGAGCACGACAATGATTAACACCAAAATGTGAAGCTTTACAGTATGTCTCTTCTAAGCTACAATAATAGTTATCCATGCCACTGTAAAGTGCACTCATTGTACCCTTTCAGTGGCAAACTGGCAACGGATCTACTGACTGCAGCAAAATTAAATACAGACTTTTGTGAAACAAGGCAAGATCTGATGTCACCGACATCAGCAAGATCACAAATGCTAACTTATGGAAAAAATAAAATGCCAATGTGAATGTCATTAGAACCTGAGTCACCTCTCAACAGTTACAGCAAGAGAATCGAAGCTTTATGTCAAGTCATTGCAGGAAGAGACTAGAATTCATTCTTCACTTTTGAGTGCCTTATGCTGCAAAGAGAAGGACTCTGAACTTCAGGCCCACATAAAATCAACACTGTGCTTTCCACCCACTGCAAGTTCACTTGAGCACAGACTGGAACGCTCCAGCTTTTTGTTCCACTAGAATCCTCTCTCTGGAAAGCCTCACTCTGCCTTTACCATTAAAAAATGTTTCACTATGGATTAACACAAATCCAATCCAACATATCCAGCATAATTTATCCACTTTGATTAAACAGAATTACACACTCTGGTCTTAATGTGAGGTTGCTAGGATTGATTGAGCGATTGACTGATCTGTAGTCATTTTTACAAGCAGTGACTTGTTGCTATATTAAGCTTGAGCATAGTCCCAGTAGACCCAGACGCTTCTCATGGGTAAATAAATGGATTTGGTAATTCTCAGCCACAGAATCCCTGTTTGTGGGGCCTCCACACTTTATAATCAAAGCTGACTCTTAATCTTACATTTTATCCTCCATAGCAGATGGAGCACTGAGCCTCCAAATGCAAACCTAATCTAACATCCGTCATGGCTGGCTGAAGCTTAGGTCTGCTTCCCATTGCTTCAAATAAAAATAGTCCTGTTTCTTACTAATTTTCTTTTTGAAGGAATGTACAAAGCTGTTCAGAAACTTGAATCAGGAGGAGTTGGGGCCCACCTTTGGAACATGATGCAGGTGCCGCTCAGATCATTTTTTCTAAACATTGAGGTGCGTGTGTGTGTGTGTGTGTGTGTGTGAGAGAGAGAGGGAGAGAGAGAGAGAGAGAGAGAGTGAGTGTGTGTGTGTGTGTGTGGGAGAGAGAGAGAGAGAGAGAGAGAAAGAAAGAGAGAGAGC
>JBBPCX010000114.1:12855065-12894831 GCA_037974365.1 Hydrocynus forskahlii
GATAGATAGATAGATAGATAGACAGATAGATAGATAGATAGATAGATAGATAGATAGATAGATAGATAGATAGATAGGTAGATAATAGACAGATAGATAGATGAACAGACAGACGGGTATATATATCGATGGAATAATCAATATTTTTGCAACTCAAAGAGTGAATTAAAAAATGTGTAAACTTAATTTACTCTGCTTGTGTTGTAAATTATGGTTTATTTCAATGTATGCTAAAACAGGGCAGAGATATTTTGTACAATTTGAGAACAACAGCATAGAACAACCTCCAAATGATCTTTAAAACTACACCAGCATTAGTATAATACTTACTCTAACTCTCAATGAGCTGTTAATTATTCCTTGGCAGTTGTGGGACAGCCTGTTCAATCCTGCTCTGATCACACTCTGAAAGGTCATAGCTGTATTAGGTAAGGGACGTGGCTAACAGGTTTATTTATCCCGCCATACTGAATGTTCTGAGCACAGCTGACACACTGTCTTACACATCTGCTTTGGCAGCAGGAGACTCCTGCCCACTCCTGTGCCTTACAAAATCAGCTACAGTACTGTTTAGAGTCCAGCACATATTTACAAGGAAAAAACTGCCTTTAAACCCTGGACTTGTTCACTTTTTTTATGTGTTCAGTCACTGTCAGCAATACTGCATGGGGTTGTGTAAAAGATGTCTTCATACAATTCCAATTCATTTAAACTGTAAGTGCAGCTGAACAAATGAAACTCTGTACTGGGGATAAGAGATTAGAGAGTGGTAATTATGGCCCGTACAGTTCACTGTGTGTCTAAATTAATTATGTCACTTTCTTTAGTGTGTACAGAGTAGAAGGTCAATTATATTTTCACGCTTGCCTTTACTATTACATGCTAAGAGTCACAGACTTGAAATCTCCTTTATGTTTTTTAGTGGCAGCTCCAGAGACATTGACAAGACCTCATGTGAAATGGGGGTGGGAGCATCCCACTGCCTGGATCTCACACCATGGCACCAATTAGATTAGTTCTTCACAGTGAAGCTGTACTTCAGAGATGAACACACCAATAAGGTCTTACAATTGTAGATTCATTTCATAAATCAGACTCAGACCGACAGTAATTAATTTAGTTCATGGTCATAAATTTTCATGGGAATAACAAATGGTTCAGTAATGGTATAATCATGGTTTAATAGTTAATAGAAAACATTACAGATTCTGAAATTTTAGTCACTTGATTACAGATTAATGATGTTCTAAATTATATAAAGTCATGTATTATGTGTAAAGTGACCGTTCTGTCTCACGTGACCACACGACAGAACACAGTGTGAACAGCATGAAATTCTTCCTCTTTATTTAACCCAAGCGAAGCAGCAGGCAGCCAGGAACACAGCGCCCAGGCAGGAGTGTGTGGGGACGGGACCTTGCTCAGGGGTGCCTCAGAGGTGCCACTAGCAGTCTTGGGATTCAAGCCCACGACTTTCTGATCGCAGGGCAAGTGCCCGAACCACTAGGCCACCAGCTGCCCCAAAAATACGGAACGCTTTGCGATTTTGCCTGTCATCCATTGTGTGGTGCAGATATATAAAATGTTAGTGGCACCTGCAGTTCTAAGATAAAAATCAAAAGAAGCAACAATCTGCTTGGTCCATGAGTGCATGGCTGACGTGTGGCATGCAAAGCGTGCGTGTGTGTATGTGTGTGTGTGTGGGGTGGGTGGCGGTTAGTGTGGGTCTACATGCTCCAGAAAAGAAGCTTGTGTATGTGTGTGTGTGTGTGTGTGTGTGTTTGTGTGTATCTACATGCCCCAGTAAGGAAGCTTGCGTATGTGTGTGTGTTTTTGTGGGGGTGGGGGGGGGGGGGGGTGGTTGTTGCATGCTCCAGTAAAAAAAACTATTTGTGAAAAATGAAGAAAGCTGAATCTCCATTCTGCTGATCTGAAATTCTCCTCAGAATCAGGAACGTGTCCTGATCTAGATCTAGAGTACCCTGATGAAATAGGGTGAATCTGGTATAACACTTTAACAAGGGGATCATTTTTGATTACTGACTGTCACAGCAGGCTTAGAAAAATCTACCTGACTGAAGGTTAAAAGCTAAAGTAAAGGCCTGACAGATCATTACCTGCAAAGATAATCAGCACCTAGGGATGCTCATGCTCGGCAAAAGCAGGATGTTATTATGGGCCGTTAAGAAAATGCAAGCGTATCATTTCTATCTGAATATAATATAAAGGTACTTAAGTACTTTCAGCTTGTGTGGTGAGCTATTATATGTATTTCATGTTCATAAAAAATAAATCTTGAACAACAGGACTAAAGTTTTCGTAATTCCTTATCGGAAAGGTTTAGGATCTGGACCCTAACAGGCCTTTGAGTAATCCGCAAGATCTCTGAGGATACAGAAGGGGGAGACACTGTACCTCATTTTATTGGAAACTGGAGCTCAATTAACTTTTTTTCACACCCATTTTGAGGCAAATCCCACCTCCTGAAGGGAGACTGACAGTCGAACTTACAAGCAGCAGCCAATCACATTGCAGTAGGCGGGGCTTGCCAAAATAGGGCCGGAGAGACAGAACTAAATACAATAATAATAATAATGATGATAGTAATAATAACAACAATAAAAAATTAAACAATAAACATGCGTATGGTCTTTATCACGATATGGACAGAGACTGTAAGAGTGAAAATTCTGGGAGGCATGTTCTTTTTTGTTGTTTTTGTTATTATTTGTGTCTGCCCTTTAGTAAGATTTAAAACCTAATAAAGATATTGTTTTAAAAATAATGATAATATTAAAATACGACATACTTATTGGACCACTATAATAACCAAAGTGGGGAAATTACTCAAAAGACTCACTTATTTTGCTTGGTTGTGAATAAAACTAATTTATTTTTTTTCTTTTTCTGTAGAAATTATTCTTAGAGACTTAAAAACATGAACTCACCCCAAATAATAATAAAAAGTAGAAGAAGAAAAAATTATATTTACTAAAAATATATGTATAAAACAGTTGATCTAATATTAATATTGCATTAAATATTTTGTTGTGTTTTATTTAAATGTTTTATTTGAGTAATTAGTTATGTTTTCTTTTTCTTTAGAAGTAATCGATAGAGATCTTGGGTTTAAATCCATGAACTCTGTCCAAGCGTTGACATTTCTGGCCAATCCCAGTACAGTAGGGCGTGGCTTGTCTGAATACGGGTGTGGGGAGAATGCACTGACTCAGGTAGGTTTTCCCAGCCGCGCCTCTGCTGGTCACTCCAGGTTGTCTCTCTAGTCTGAGGAGGCTCGGTGGAAAGCAACAAGTGTCTTCAGCTTGTGAGAGTGAGACTGTATATATTACTTGGTATGTTTTTGGTATGTTTTAATTTACAGTTCGACTCGTTTGTGAAAGTTACCGGGCTGTAGATAGCTGTGTTATGTGTTTGCACGGGCTGAAGGTGAGGTCAGTTGGGAATGAAGCGAGGTAGCCTAACGTTAGTTAGCCTGGCAACCGGCTCCTTTCACACTTTCCTCCATGTTTTTGTTGTTCAGGGATGTAACTTACCTTCAGTTCCAGTTTTCAGGCTGTTTTTTAATTTCAAAAAACTTGTCTTGAATCAATTACTGTCCGTTTTAATTGGAATTAGCTGCGTGTTGTTGATTACCGTTTAATCAGCTTGCTAATTCTGCGTCGTCAAGCTAGCTAAGCTAAAATCCTTACTAGCAAAGTGTAAATAAACTTTCAGTAACAGTGTTTCTTCTCTCTCTCTCTTTGTTTTACCCCTGCTCTGCTGTTATGTAGGTTCTACAGCCGTGCCAAGAGCCTGACAGCAAGAAATACTCCAGAAAAAAAAATATTTGGCACAGTTTGGGCTTCTTTTTGGAGAAAATGCACCCAGTTTAGTAGAGAAAGAAGAGGAGCCATCTCAGCCATCACCACCTCACAGCCACATATTCAGGCTGGCAGGGAGCTGGAAGATGGACCATTTCATCCTGCAAGTGGACAACATGTTGCTTTTTAATTCTTCCATTTAAGAGCATTAAGTGCCTTGTGGGTTAACAGGTGTTAACTCAGCAGTGGACCATATGTAGCAGCCAGAGTCTGTGTTTTTGAGGAAACTAGCTGCTCATCTTGTTCCTCCAGGGATGAATTAAGTTCCTTGGTTTTTTAAGGGGTCCAGCCATCTAAACATGTATGAAATAGACACAATGGGTGACCATAACCTGCACTCCAGATTCACAGACAGGGATAATAGACTCACTTATGATTCAGGCAGGACTACAGATCAGAATAGTGGCAGTGAATCTGGTGAAGGATGGAGACTGGTTGGTTTCTCTCTGTGTGGAGGAGCACCGTGGGGTTTTACGCTCAGAGGAGGCCGGGAGCATGGAGAACCTCTCATCGTTACCAAGGTAAATCATCCATTTTCTATACATCTTTTGAAAGCTGCATGAATTTGGTATGATCTTATAGTATTAGGCTAGCTCATTTCACTTGTGATTGAATAGTGACATATAAAGCAGATGCCTGTTTCAGGTTCCTAGTCACTTTAAACTGGTGATGTGCTGACTCTTCTACCCAGGAAGTGTATTGTCTTTGCTTGTATAAATAGTGAGCACTGTTGTCGTCCTTTACCACCTGTTAGCATATCGCTTCAGCTCTAAGCCTTCTAATATACACAATATGGACAAAAGTATTGCGAAAAGTGTTTCTCAGGATTTGGGCTAGGCCTCTTGTGTCCAGTGAAGGGCTTAATCTTAATGCGCTAGCATAACAAGACGTTTTTGGACAACACTATGCTTCCAAATTTGTGGACACCGTGTTTGTGGAAGCCCCTTTTCTATTGCAGCATGACTGCCTCGGTGCACAAAGTAAAGTCCATAAAGACATGGTTAGATGAGTTCGGTGTGGAAAAACTTGACTGGCCCTCACAGAGCCCTGACCTCAAACCCATCCAACACCTTTGGGATGAACTAGAACGGAGACTGCGAGCCAGACCTTGTCATTCAACGCCTCATAAATGCTCTACAGAATGAACGGTCACAAATTTCCACAGAAACATTTCAAAATCTTGTGGAAAGCCTTCCAAGAAGAGTGGAAGCTGTAACAGCTGCAAAGGGGGACCAACTCCATATTAATGTATCTGAATGAAATCGCATTAAAGGCCCTGTTGGTGTAATGGTCAGGTGTCCCAATATTTCTGCCATATAGTGTATCTTTTTATTACACGGGTTAATCTTCAAAATAAGGAACTATGAGAAGTGTCTAGAGAGGTGTTTGTTATACATAAAAAAAAATTGACAAAGTCATTCTTTTTAATATGCAAACCTTACATTTCAATAGTTTGGCTTGGTTATAATAATACATCTAATAGTGGAAGTAGTCAAGCTCTTTTGTCATCCTCTTCTCCATATTTAAATAGGAATCTGAGAATACGGACATGCCCTGTGCAGCTCAGTATCATCCAGTAGGGGCAGCTCAGTAAGGGCAAAATTATAATATTCTTTATATGTTAAGCTTACCTTTTTCTTTCTTCCTGAAAGTGTCCTACACAACTGTGTAATTTATCCCAATCCAGACACTGCAAAAAAGAGACTTTATCTTTTGTAAATGGTTGCAGTTACCATATTGGTTCTCCTGGTTTTTTCAAACAGTTTTTAAAACAGACAGAACTTTTGCAGATGACTTGGATAGGGCTGTTACGATTTAACTTTACTTGACATTACATTGTTGGATGGTGCTTGTATTCATATGGGGCGTTTGGGTCATTCTGGCTCAAAACAACAAATATGTGGTGTCATCCACACTTCTCAGAATTTTACCATTTTATTTACCTTTGGGCCATTATAAAAAAATCTCAAATTTACCTTGCATAGCTGATATAGTTTAGGAGTTAAACTGAACTGGCTTGAAATTGAATGTGATTTTTCCTTTGTTCACAAAAGTGCTTGGTCGGACATTTTCAGATGCCTGTATCATTGCAACAATAACCGCTACACACATGAAAAAACTGGACAGTTAGATTTTGTACCTAATTTCAGTTGTGTTTATTTAGCTTGTAGCATGTAACCAACTTCTTGAGATGAATCCTATTTTCATTTTGACTGGTATTTCAAAGTCAGTTTCTCTGTCACGATTGTCTGAACAGTCATCAAAATTTTTTGGGATCCATTCATTGCTCCATACCCTGTACTTGGTATCTTTCTCTAATCTGTGAAGAGGTGTGTGATCTGCTGATCACAAAACATCAGGAATTTCTACTTGTAACTTTCATAACTGAATAATAATAACAAAATTTCTCCTGTGTCAGAGTTCCATGTTTTTTCCTCTGGTATAAATTTAGCAGTGAAAATACCACATTATCCAAAACAAAGGGTGTTACTTTGTGATCACTGGGGGGTGCTGACGGGATTCTGCGCTGGCCCAAAATTACCTTGCTGGCACCTAAACCACACGCCGCAACAATATTTGGAATGAGTGTGGGCAGCAAAAGTGCCCAGGTAGAAACGTTGCAGTGAAGGAAAAAATAGTGACGACTGTGATGCGGTGCTTGGGGTGGCCAATAGGGTGGCCAGGATTCACCGGCCATCCCACAGCTCTGCCCTTGACTGACCGAGATACTTCCTTTAGCATATCGGTCAAAATTGAACAGGGATGCGTTTAGTATTTATCTTAAGTTGAGTAAATGCTACTAGCTTAATAAATATGTACAGTTGACCCCTGAAATTCGCAGGGGTTACAATCCAAGAGCACCCGCAAATTGTGGAAAAACCTTGAATTTGTGATGTGGTAAAGAAGTACTTATAAATCCTTATTTTTATAGTCTAAACTCTAAATATGCCCCCCAAATATGCTCCCAAAACATTTAATTTAAAACTCAGTTTAATACATTACCCTTAAAAAAATGTGAAGGTAAACCCGTATTCATACTGTACAGTGTACACTGAACTGCTGTCTCCCGCAGTGCTAGAATGAAAAATACCGATATAACCCCTGTATAGACTGTACTGTAATTCGTGCAACCCCATTTTCTTTGTTATAAGCATGTAAATACAGGAATAATTTAATCTTAGGGCTTTAAGAAGAACAAAACGAAAAACATGATAATGCTCAGTGAAACACTCGAGATAGCTCCATGAGAGAATCTGTTCTGATGTGGAAATGTTGGACGCGTCACAGGGCAGCAGCCAATCAGCAGCAAGGAGAAATGAATAACATATTTTGTATGGAAATGTAGCTGAATTTACATTAGTATTTGTTACAAAATTAGTACATTATATTTTTAAATTTTCTTAATAATTTAGCACTAAAATGCATGAAAAATGATATATTGGCACGAAAAAAAAGCTAAAGAAGATGACTGAGGCCGCAAACTTTGAACCGCGACTTCGCGGAGGTACACTGTGTTTGGAATTAAGCTAAGATTTTCACTGTTATTTTCAGGTGTGTAGCAGTTACTATTAACAATTACCAGCATCGGAAATGGCTCACTGAGCATTTTTGTGAACAAAGGAAAAATCTTATTACATTTCAAACCAGTGAAACTCCTGAACTATGAGAGCTAGGCCAGATAAATTTATTGGCCCAGGGGCAAACAAAATGCCACAAAATGGTTCAGTTCTGAGATGGTCGAGCATGGACCATTTGTTAAGCCAGAATGACCTGTTTGTGTCCACATTCATGAAAGCCTAGTGTTAGCTTAATGTGCATCTGTTTGGCCTAAATGAACTGTGACAAATGTAACATTAATTTATTGGTGATATATTTGATTCATAAACCAGCTGCAGTTCAGTAATTTCTGAACAAATAAGGATGATTAGATGGCACAATGTACTAATCAGTATTCTCAGTGTCATTTCGACAAAATATAAAATCTGTCAACAAACTTGAAAAACTCTGGCATTTATCTTTTTGAACACTGAAAGTGTCTTTCATTGTTTTTGAAATTTATGGTTTAGGGACAAGTATCAGCATGTATTCAGAAATGCAGGTCTGTGGATTTACGCCAGGCAGACTTCAAGATCATGCAGTGCTCATGAGTTTCAGGGACAGAGTCACCAGGATATCTTTTGACCTTCCATAGAAATGATCTCCTAGGGTTTCAGTCCATGTAACTTTTAGCAAATCTGAATATTTGACCTTCATTTCATTTCATATTGTACATTTTTTTTAAAGTAGCCTGTTTATTTATATGATAAGCAGGAATGTATATGTGTGCATATTTCACAGTTGCATGCATGTCATTGTGTTTACATTTTTTAAATGTATGTTTCTAGAGAGTACATATATATACACTACAGTGTTTGGTTTCAACTAGCTTCTTTTAATCTTTTAAATGCTTAATTTTGTCCACAACGTATTGGAAATAGTATATGACTCATGAGGTACTCACCATGGGGTACTGACCTCCGGCTTAGAATTTGTGTAATTCTAAAGAACAGGTGAAGGCTGCAGCGTTGCTTTCTTTTTTTCTCACATTGGCAAGAGTATGTGAACCTTTGCTTTCAGTATCTGGTGTTGTGCCCTCCCCCCCTTTGGCAGCAAAAACTGCAACTAAACATTTCCAGTAACTGTTGATCCATCCTGCACATGGGCTTGGAGGATTTTCAACTTTGAGATGTTGGTTGGTTTCCTTACAAGAACTGCTCATGTCGTGTTTTGGCCTTCCACATCATTTCTGTTGGCTCATGATCAAGACTTTGATTTGGCCATTCCAAGACATTAATAACTAGTGATAGGCCGATCCACGTTTTTCCAGTTCCGATCCAATTCCAATACATGACTGCCGATACTGACGCAGATTCAGATATAATACATCTTTTTTACTTTAATATTAGCATTATTTTTGTTAAAATTGTGCTGTTTGTTAGTAAGGTTATATCACAGAATAAATAAACTACTAACCACTTATTAGAGCCAAAAATATACACTGAACTGCACTGAATTTAAAGGCATACCAAAGGAATTTATGTCACTTCAGAAAAAATTAGCAGCAACAGCTGTAAAATTTTGTAAATATCAAAAACAATCTTGGCTGAATCATCTAAATAGTTCAAGTATTATGTCCATTTTAGCAGCAACAACTGTGTAAAAAAATAAAGTGCAAAACTAATACATTTTAAATTACGTGAATGCGGAGACACGGCATGGGCACACTGTAATCTCACCACTTCTGTATTTAAGGTGGACCGGCCGAGTTATGAGATGCCCAACTTTAGTCTCGTCGTGTTTTGAGAGATAGAGAGGGGGGGAGGGCAAAAACAGCCAACAAAACACACAGAATAGCCCCTGAAAGAACCCCAAAGAGGTCTTGAGGGAGAGCTAAGAGTCTTCTCTGATATTATCTCCAAACGAGTGACATTTTGTTCAAAACATGGCTCGCTCAGAAGTTGTTGCAGGTTTATGGTATGGGGCGGTTACGCATCTCGTATTACACAGCGACGAGTTTAAGGTCCAGTGCAAGCTGCGAACTGGAATGTAGAGATCGGGGCTGTCCGACCGATATCCGATATCGGGTTTATGGCTATATCGGACCCGATACCTATGTCATATCGGGTTGGGCCCATCTCTATTAATAACTTTTCTTCTTCCTTAACAACTGCTTGGTAGCATGACGTGTAGTTAGGGTCATTGTCTTGCTGCGTGACTCACCTTTTCTTGATATTCAGTTCCTGAATAGATTCCCTAACATTTTCCTTTAGGATTTGCTTATATATTTCAGAGTTCATTCCATCGAATAACATTCTCATGCTGGAATGCAGCATTTTCCTTTCTCCAAATGTTTTTGCTTCTCACTTACATCAAAAAGTTTTCTACAAAACATTTTCCAATAGAAATCTGGCTCATCCATGTTATATTTAGCAGTCTGTAGATTCCCCTTGCAACCCTGTATCGCGTACCATTGTTGTTCAGTGGCCTAATGGTGGTGGACTCATGAACATTAATGTGAGAGAGAGCTTCAGTTGCTTAGAAATTACCCAGGGTTCCTTTGTGACCTTGCGGACTATTACATGCCTCGGTCTTGGCGTGCTCTTTGTTGGTCGACCACTCCTGGGGAGGGTAACAATGGTGTTGAATTTCCTCCATTTGTACACAGTTTGCCTGACTGTGGATTAGAGTGTTGTAACCTTTTCCAGCCTGCTAAGCATCAACAGTCCTCCGAGTTGTCCTTTGTTCCTGTCATGATACATTTCCAAGTGTGTGTTGTGAATATCAGACTTTGGTAAATCCCTGTTATTTAAATAAAGGAGAGCACCCACTCTCACCAGATTATCAAACCCATGTTTGAGAACAGTTGATTTATCTCACCTTCAAATTAAATGACTAAAGAAAATTTCCTTAACAAATCAATGACCAGGTATGTTTTTGTCTCATTTCTTTTATTGGGTTCACTTTATCTGCATTAAAACTCCGATTATGTTTTAGGCCATTTCTTTGCAGAAACGTAGAACATTCTAAAACATTCACAGACTTGCAAGCACCATTGTACAAATGAGTAGTTTTCAGGCACATATTAAATCTAATCTTAGGTTACCTTGTAAGTTTTATATATGTGTAGTCATGATTTCAGGTTAGACTGGAAAACAGACCCAAAGTTTTCAGTGTAATTGTTCTAAGTGCCTTTAGTGCAATAGCCTGGAATGGAAATGTTGCATTTTTTTTTTCTTGAAACACTGGCAGCTTATTTAGAATCAAGACCGAAACTCCTCTGTGTTTTGACTAGTTAATTATCAACTCTGAAGGTCCCTGCTGGTAGATTTTGGGGGGAATTGCAACTCCTACTTTCGATGTAGAATTTGCTGCATGCTTTCGCTGAGTGCACTTCAGCTCTATTGTATTCCAAAGTCCAACCATTTAGTAAATGTTCATAGGCTTTTTTTTGCAGGGGCAGGTTCACAGTTTCAGAAACGACTACCTCTGTGAACTCACTGTACTTTTGAAAGGCATGTGACCTGCAGAATTAGAATTCCTGCCATTGTTAAGGTACTTAAGGAGCTCAAAACTTCAGGATGGATACATTTTTTTCTGAAGACTTTCTAAATTATTGGCACCGTTAGAAAACAGTTTTGTTTGCTTGGCTGAAAAGGTATTCTGTTGTTTAGCTCCTCAGAGTCTTATTCAACAGGAAATGTTGGCATTTTTCCGAACCCCCTGGACAGACTGTCACACCTCAGCAGCTGGTAAGCTCAGTTAATGTTGTACTAGATTAAGATGTTTTTGACTTTTTTGGTTATGTTTTTATGAAAAATCATCTGTTGTTTTTAGCTGCTCAAAGGAAGACATTGGTGTACTTTAAAATGGACAGTCTGTGTTTATAATACTTAGACATGTTCAAAACCCAGCTGTTTGACCTCTTCTTATAGTATTTCAGATTAAATATGAACAGTCAGTTCCGTGTACTTTTTGATGCAAATTTTAATGGCACTGTCGTTGATTAAGATGGGTAAGTGCTCCATGTTAACTATGGAGAAAGGTTTCCATTCTGAATTGCTCACATGGGATTTTTAAAAAGTGAACATATCCTCAATCCACATTCAGTAATGCTGGTAATTACAACTACAGTTGGTACACTCTTGTCCCCCTCTACTCCTAATTGCAATCCTTTCCACTTAAGGATGAATTTACTTACCTATATGATTAAACTGCTGTTCTGTAATTTCTGGAAGCGCATGCATTCCTGCCTTATCTGTGTCAACTCACAAGGCCAGTGTTGGTTTCACTGATGTCTGGATGATGTCCATGCTTATCTCTCATTTACTTTCTCTACAGTTCTTGGTCTTGCTTATCAGCAAGGGATATATAATACTACTACTCTGCTCTGAACTCATGTAATATATAGATATGTCCTGATTTGAACAGTTACGAATGTGTGTAGAATGTGATTTGTGCAATGTCATTGATCCAAAAGCAATGTTTTTGTATTACAAAGTGTGACGTATGGACAAGGACGTGTCTGTACAAAGCAAAGTACAAAACGAAGATAGTAATGTCTGTACAGAGACGTCACACTTGATACTTACATATAGCTTCATGTGTTGAATATTTCTGCAGTAGTGGCTTTTTGTTTTTGTATGTTTTCGTGGACCATGCTTCCATGACATCAGCTAAAAGTTCAGGCCAAATCCTTCCAATATTTATTAATGGGCAATATTAACTAAAACCTACATATAATTTATTTTCTGTCTGTGTTTGTTGAATCTTTATATCTCCATTCCACTCTAAGGAAATGTACTTTCCATTCTCTAGTTCCACTGTCCTTTCGCACCCTTGCGGAGGATTCTCCACAGGTCCAGGGATACGCTGGCAGCGCCAGGAACAGAGATGGAATGCTGAAGCTTTGTTGATTCTCCAAATGTACTGAATTATGCCTGACAGCCTGAAGCCTCTTGGAATGGCATGATCTAGCATCTGGGATAAATTTAACTTGTATTAGAAAAACCTGGTCAAGTTTATAATCTTCACTTGGAATTCTGCCTTTGATTTTTTGGGGGTGGGGGGGTTGTTTTTTTAAAAGAAGAATGTGTACAGGCTGTGCTGAGGTCATCGTGTTCTATGAAGGGACTTTTACTATCATTTAAAAGCAAATCCCAATTATTCTTCATGGTTTTTGTGTTGCCATTACTGCTGTGGGAGTTGCTCTCATTGTTTTTTGTTAGTGTTAAAGTGATGGATCAGCACGAGTTGTATTAGTGACGAGACCTCATTTCTCTTTGTCCTGGTTCTTGATTTCTCTATATACTTAACCATACTTAGCTGGATTATATCGAAAAGGTTTAGCTCTCACTGAGAGGCTTTGTTTATTGCCTAATTTTTATGGCCCTTCTTGCTTCCGTGAAGGCAAATAAAGGTACCCTCTATTGAATCGACAGGACGCTAGCTTTATTTAAACAGAAAAGTATCAAAAGGGGGGGGAAAAAGGGAGAAAGCTGGAACTAATTAAAATGCTCAGCATTCTTTTCATACCACTGGTTTTGCCAAAGGTCTTCATCGTGTTTATTTTAAATCCTTCATTTCAATAAACCCAAATAATCCTGTTTTACACTGCCTTCACTCTGAATGCAGGCTTTCACAAGCCCCATCTGTCTTTTGTTTTCCATATGAACATGCTAATTTCTGGAATAGTGTGGTTCTGGCAAGCAGCGTATTTCATAAGTTCTAAATCCGTTTGTAGACAACCGATTTAAACAGTTACGTATCCTGTTGAAACCTGTGAAGAACAAGCTCACTGTAAAGGCATGTCTTCATGGAATGGCACCAAATAAAAAAAGTATTTTTTTAGATTTTCATCCGACAATTAGCTTTAGGAGCTCATAATTGTTTTTGCCTTAATCCCTGACAGAACTGAAAAGAATAGTAGTGTGGCTTTGAATTTGAGTTTCGGAGTAATTCAAAATGTGTTAGAGTGAATGAACAAACATAAAAGTGTAGTTTCCACATGACTGCTAAACTAGATGACAAAGGTCAAAAGCAGTGGTAGCGTTGTTTTTGTTTTTCAGGGGCTGAAAAGACACCTGTTTGGAATGGATGATGAAACATGAAAATACAAGTTTAAGGTCATGATGCTTGAAGACATGCAGTACTTCTGTGTGCTAACACTTAGAAAGACAAAGAGTCGCTTTTGGCATAGGTTGCTGGTACTTAAATGTACTGTTGTTTCACCATTATTCACTTTTGCATGATGTAATAGGGCTCATTGTTAATCCATTACATTTGGTTTCATTGTTCAGGTTCTCAGTTTGACAATGGGCATCTTAGACACACACAGCTACTGAACATGATGTCACTTGCAGTGCCTCTCTTAAGGTTGGTGGTAGGACTAAGTCCACTTAGAATTTAAAGAATTTAAAGAACACTAAAGAATTTATGACAAGGAAACAGGAGACAGCTTTGTGCTGTGTATGTTTACTTGCAGAGGACAAAAGCATTGTGTGCTTTTTGTGGTTGTGGGTTCTTGTACCATGGATTGTATTCTGAGCCCTGTGTGGGAGCGCTGCAGGACAGACAGAAGCTGTCAGCTCAGCGCCCTGTCAGCGCTGCACACAGGACGTCAGACAGCAGAACACACACATTCCTCAAAGCCACATCCTCCCCCTCTCAAACTGCACACTCAGGAAAGGGAAGGACACGGGTGTTGGATCCAGATGTCTAAGGTGCTATAAACTCTCTAAAACAAGAACTCGAGAGTGAATTAAAGTCTCCATGCTTCGTGGCAGTGGATTATGTAGTGTTTGTCTGGTATATGTGCTCTCTCTCTCCTTATCCCTGTACTTAACTTTTGATGGCTATGCTTTAGCTAGCTCGGATGCTCTTCTATTGTTCTCTGTCATTTATTTTCTCAGTAGGGTGCAGAATGCCGGGGGACATCCATTTTTGAGCCTGTTTCAGATTAGCATTTGAGGTTATTTTAAGTTCTACGTGTTCAGGCATTCTCAAACATTTCCCTTGTTTTATATTCTCAGAGGGGACTCTTGACTTGCAGAATATGTTCTGAAATAATAAACACGGCAAGGACTGGAAGTACACAAATAACCATTGTTGTTCGTTCTGGGTTTGAGGATTTTAAGCTCTTATGTTCAGGAAGCTCCTGGAGCTGTTTAGCCAAGCAGTTAGTGGATCTGACTTACAGCTTCAAAGAATACTGTAGTGCCTTAAGGTAGGCACATGGCAGCCTTACACTAACAGTGTTGCATGATAAACAAAATCATAAAATGCTGAATATTTTACATAGAATTACATATTTTAGAAATTTGTTGAATCATGTATTCGTTGTTCAATTACCAGATTTTTTCCTACTTTAAAAGCAATTTGCAAAAAAACTCAAAACTGTTTTAAATGGGGACTAACTGCTTTGGTCCTCTGGAAATGCAGCCTGTGACCTTTAGATGACCTCATTAGGCTGGAAAATAAAGTACCTTTAGTCAGTTGATGTTATAGTCTACTGGCTTGTGATGTTTAACACAATTAATGCAGCCTAATGTTTTAAATTGCTAAATAATAATTGCAGTGAATTACAAAGTTAAGGGAGTGTAATGCTACCTTTGTGTCTCGTTGGTTTCAGGATGAGTTCAGCCGTTTTACTGTAATGTGTTCAGCATGTTGAAGGGTTAAAGTGTAGCCAGCGCCCATTTTAGCGCATTGTATAACTCATTATTTCAGGTATTCAGTTAGACCTCATCATCCCCGTGGACCTCTTCACATCCACCTTTTGTAAGTAAATAAGTAAAAAACTTACAATTAACCTGGTGCTAACTTGGCTCTGCTGGTGATCTGTGCAGAGCTTATTTCATGAACCCCAGTGTGGTGATTAAAAAAGGAGAGCATGCCTTTCCAGTTCAGTCATTCAGACTAGAATTCTTATAACAATAATGCTTGGCAGTTGAAGTGGAATGCCATCATTTGTTGTTTAAATGAACCTGCTGCCCTTTCCAGCAGTGAATGCCACCTGCTAATCTGACCCTTATTTCTAAATGATGAGTGGAGATCAGCATGTCGTTGGAAGACTTGTTCACGCCTTGTTCTTTCAGTGATAGGAGATTATAAACAGGACACAATGGTTAAGGTCAAATTTAAGGTTCAGGTTAAGGAGAATTTTAAGGATTTTCCTTATTTTTTCATCAGTAAATCATTAAGATGTAAACAGCCGTTCAGAGTGGTGGGATGTAAAATACCATTTGAGAGAAATGCCTTGATTCAGAATTTTTCACAACTGTAGTGATAGGAACCAGATGTCTGAAACACTTAATGCCTTTAAAAGCTGCTTCATAAGCAGGCTGTTGTGAAGCAAAATATTAGCCAAAGAAAACATTTTTCAGATTTGCCACTATTTTGGCATTAACAATGTTCCATTTAAAACCTCACGACCTGTGTAGGTTACCTGCTCATTTAATAATAATAACTCATCTTAAATAATGACAGTGGTGTAAACATTGAGACTCTTGGTTCCTATAGCTACTGTAAAGAAAATCTGAGCCTACGCTTTTCTTCAGTACACCTTCAATTAGTGATGGGCCGATCCACGTTTTTCCAGTTCCAATCCGATCCTGATACACGACTGCCGATACCGATACAGATCCTGATATAATGCATCTTTTTTTACTTTAATATTAGCATTATTTTTGTTGAAATTGTGCTGTTTGTTAGTAAGGTTACATCACACAATAAGTAAACTACTAACCACTTATTAGAAGAGCAAGAAATATACACTGAACTGCATTGAATTTAAAGGCATTCCAAAGGAATTTGACAATTCAGAAAAAGGTAGCAGCAACAGCTGTAAAATTGTGTAAATATCAAAAACACAACAATCTTGGCTGAATCATCTAAATAGTTCAAGTATAATGTCCATTCTAGCAGCAACAACTGTGTAGAAAATAAAGAGCAAAACTAATAAATTTAAAATAATGTGAATTCAGAGACACGACAGGGCAGAGTGTAATCTCACCACTTCTGTATTTAAGGTGGACCAGCCGAGTTACGAGATGCCCACCTTTGGCCTTGGCTTGTTTTGAGAGAATAATCTAAATAGTTCACGTATTATGTCCATTTTAGCAGCAACAACTGTGTAAAAAAAAAAAAAGTGCAAAACTAATACATGTATTAGTTTGGGGGTGGTGATGCATCTCGTAAGTGTCGAGTTTAAGGTCCAGCACAAGCTGCGAACTGGAATATAGAGATCAGGGCTGTCCGACCGATATCGGATTTATGGCTATATCGGACCCGATATCGATATCATATCGTATCGGGCCCATCTCTACCTTCAACCTCACATCGCTTGAAATAACATTGTACATCTTGATTTAATTATGTGTTTAATTATGAATTACTTTTAACCTTTACAGTCTACAGAACCCTGTAGTTTCACAATGGTAGCAAATGCTTCTACTTCTAACTCCTGTTGGTTCATACTGTTCATGTGTCATTTATATTCATGGGGTCTGTGCTCCATACCGATGGTTTTTGTCGGAATTGGTACACCCACGCTGAAGTGGCCCCACCTGAAACTCTGGTGCAAGATATGTTTGTAATGTCCTGCCAGTCAGAGAGATACATGTTTGCTGTTCTTTTTAAAACCTCTAGCGTGTTTTAAGCTCCTTTTCCTGTGATGTGCGTTGAGAGTAGCTTTGTGTACTATGGTTTATCTGGCCATCCTGTGTTGCAGGTTGAAGAAGGCAGTAAGGCCGCTGCTGTGAGGCTGCAGGCAGGAGATGAGCTCATGAACATCAATGACGTCTCCCTCAGTGGCTACAGGCAGGAGGCTATCTGCCTAGTGAAGGGCTCCCACAAGACACTCACTCTGATGGTGAAAAGGTAATCTATGCACACAGTCACTCGCATGCGCACCCGTGGGCCTCCCACACACCTGTTCCCGAGCGCTCATCTCCATGGCTACTTTTTGAATGCAACCATGGTGACAGACCATAGGAGGACGGACAGTGATGTGATATGGGGACCTTGTCTTTGTGCTGAGAAACGCTTTGTTTCACTGTGTCCCTGTAAAATTCTGTTCTTTATAAATTACTGACTAGTTGGACAAAGCCTTTATGAACTTATCTTGTGATTTTGAAGATGTATCAAATGCTCTATGCAATGTAAACTGTGTAAGGAGAAGCTCTGATTCATTCTCTTACTGGTTTTATAGAAAATACATAGAAACGTTATCCTGCTCACAAGTTTAAACTCAGTGCGTGCTTATAAGCTGATCTTGATGTCGACCAGTGATATCTAAGTAGTGCTTAGTAGTAAACATAATCTGTGATCTCTCTGTAAAGTGTTTGAGTGGACATTTGTCATTTTTCTCACGTTAGAAGTGTTTGCCCTTCATTTCTGAACTAATAAAGGAGGTTCATGACTCATAGTATTTCAGGTTGGAAAACTTGCTTTTTCAATGTAGCCTGTTTTTCATGCTTCTCCAGTTGAATTTCTTTCCTCTGTGTGTTTGTATTGAGTGTCTGTACTGTGAAGCAGAGCTTTATGATCTATGCTCATATTATATTATTAGTCATCAAACGAACATGTGCATTCAATGAAACCGAAAGTGTCAGAGAGTGTTGAATCAACTTTCCTGTAATTTTAATTCTGCCTCATTACTGCCTGGTCCACAAACGGAAATGTACTCACCGTTTCTGGCTTGTTTGCATATGTGAACAGGGGGACAGCATAACTTTGTGATTACCATTCAGTGCATTAGTAGTGCATTAGTGCACAGATGGTGCCCAGAGAAGTCCTGACAGGCCAGTTTGGCCAGATTGTTCCTTGATGTTACAACAGTTCCCAGTAAGCATTCAATATGAACTGGACATGTGGCAGGGAAGTGGAGAAAGTGACAGTGTTTAAATTAAAGGTTGTTTCCCATTACTTTCATAATTACTAATGGTTTGCCATTTTAGCTAGCTGCTTTTTTGTTGTTAACATCAGCTACATCTACAGTTTCTGTGTATTTCAGCAGATTTGCATCAAAGCTGGTAGACAGGGGATGAATGCAAACGAAGTACATCTGTAAATCAGGCCTGAGGCTGATGTCTTACGTGAACCTGTAGCTAAAGAGAAGATTGTGTAATGGATTCCAAGGTATCTGACCATGTGACAGCAGCAGGTCTGCCATTTTTATTTTGTTGTTGTGGATATGTCTTTGGGCACTTTCCTCAGGAACTGGCTTATCTGTGGCTAATGAGGAAACGGGAAGCTTTCAACACTTGCCCATGTTTTAGGGCGTGCCAATGTTTTGCATATGATGACTTCAGTGAAACTGTGTAGTCATAAGGAGAAGAAGGAGTTGTCAGTCTTGTTCCAGGTACTGTGCAAATATTGTAGGTTGGATTGTAAGTGCAAAAGGCTATGCATATTAAGCAGATGTTATGTAGTCATGCTTGTAAACTGGTGTTTTTGTTGACTAAGGTGATCTGAACAGTTTATTTTGTACTATTTAACTATGTTGCCCATGAAATAGTACAAATAAATGCTTCTATGTGATTTTAAATTGAATTTTGATAAGAGTTCAGTATTGATTAGGCACCCGGACTTTACCAACAGCTAGGAATTTGACAGTTCACTGACAAATGGTTATATCACAGTGCCAGAACATGACCGTATGCATCAATGAACATCATATTAATTCTGACATCTGATACAACTTTACTGTGTAAACACAGCCCAGTCATTCATGTTTTATGTTCATGTACGCACTCATTGTGTGTTCTAGCTGTCGCCGTTTTTCTTGAGTCAGAATTTGTTCAGATTGTTGAATTGTGAAGCCAGTATTGTGAATCAAATCTAAATCTTTTGTTTCTTGGGTCTGCACTTGTGAAAAACAATAACATTTAAAAAAATGTTTTTAAAAGAACTGTTCCTGTTAAACAGGCAGTATAAAGAAGGAAGACCTTTACTTTAATCCATGGCGCTTTGAAGAATTGTCTCTGATTTTAAGAAAAATTTTGAAGTTAGTGATGCACATAAAAACCCATGTTATCTACTTGGCAGAGATTCTAACAGCACTCCACAAAAGAAATCTCCATTCCAGTCGAGTGAGTGCACCACACACTGACCCAGTGAAACAAAAGTGGCCTGTGGATGGCTCCATTGTTGCTCCGGGCAACCGCAGTGCCCAGTAGACTTTGTTTGTTTGGATTCCTGAGGCCTTCTTGGGCTTGCAAGGACTCTGGCCAGCTGGTAGGTGGCAGTCAGCATTACCTCGCACGACGGCAAAATCCCCAGCTACTCATTTGTGCATGGCTTGATACAGTCCATCTCAGTTGGGGAAACAAACTCATGTGGTTTCATTTCTTTACATTTAAAATAACTGAAACCTTGCTGCACTCTTGTTTTAGTATTAATCCATGCTATTATTCCAGTCAGCAAGCTACTGAGTCCTGTTTCAGCTTTCGAGGCAGTTGTTAACGCCATCTAGTGGTTAAGAAGAAGTTTCAGATGATTACATACATGAAAGGAAATGATGAATGAAGTGCTAAAAAGGGTTGCCATTTACAAACGCAAATAGATTAAATCCATCTGTCCAAATGTCTTTTGTTCTTAAAATGCTGACCGTTTGCTTCAGTTTTGCTCAAAGAGAAAGGTAACTAGCAAAATATAGGGAATGAAAACATCACTATTTTTCCATTGAATAGACCTCTGTTGAGGATTCAGTTCACATTGTACCAGAATGTGATTAAAGGCAAAGTATTTGTAGCTTGTATGTCATTTGGCTACCAAAGTCTTTGTTTAGAGTACAGCTTCATCTTGGGCTGTGAATTGTGCCGCTTCTCAATCGTGCTAATAGTGTCATGTTGCCATGTGCTGTTACTGGCCTGAGCAATGTCAATGTAGGTTTCAGAATCCAATTATATCCAGTAAAGCTCCTCAGTCACATAAGCTGAGGCAGTACTATTCAAAGCTAGGGGTGTTCACAGTTGCTTCTTCAATGACTTGCATTTGTTTGCTTCTGTTATGTGGCATTCGAGACCTTAAATAGGCACTGAGAACTGTTTCTAAGTTTTCCTCTTCATATCATAAACTGCGTAGAGGACTAATGCTGAAGTGGATTGTCTACAAATGAACTGTAGAGTTTTCCATTGACAAGGTGAGTCGACTCCAGCAAGTTAGGTACTTTTCTGTTAATAGAAAAGCTGTTTCCACAAGAAAGCTATGTGGCTAATTACAGACAGTGAAATCTAACACTGAGTAAAACTATATAATTAAAATGGAAGAGTCTAGCATGTTTTCTTGCAGCATCAGACTTTCAGGACAATGAAAAATGAGTCAGTCATTTTCATAGTGCAGTTGAGGTTAGCTGTAATGTTCTTGATTTATTTCTTGTATGCATGTGACGAAATTAGTAATTGTCCATGGATCATAGTGGTAAAGTGTCATTTGACTGACGCCCTTATCCAGTGTGACTTACAATCATCAGTAACAGGGACAGTCACCCTGGGGCAGCTGAGGGTTAAGTGTCATGTTCAAGGACACAGTGGTTGAAAGTGGGGTTTGAACCTGCAACTTTGAGGTCATCGGGTTCACAGGCACGTGTCTTGCCTGCTAGGCTTCTACCACTCCATACCAAATGTTTAGTGTTTCTTATCACTTGCTATGATGCTCAGATGTTTTTGTTCTGTTCTGTGATGAGGGATTTGTCTGCCTGTACCTGGCGCAGTCAGCACATTTCAAAGGCTTAAGTGCCTGTGTTGGACATTTCAAATGAACAGCCTTATGATAAGCTCATCCCAAGGGTTATACCAAAAACATGTGTAAGGCTGCAGGGACTACAAAATGAGATCATGCCCAATGATGATTAACATGTGGAGGTAGTGTTTTTCCAAGAGGAGCTTTTATGTCTTTAGATAAATATAATTTGCATTGAAAATGAAAGGTTGGGTGTCTGTTGTCCAGTTGGTCTGTGCCAGTCTTCAAAACATATCAACATGCTGGGCCTCTTTGGGTGTTTTAACATGCTTAAAATAGGCTTGTTTGCAAAACTGAAACAAAAACAATGAAGTATGTGTGTGAGTAGTGATCTTGATTCCTGTGTCATGATAATGCATAAAAATTTTATACAAACAGAAGAGGTCCAGTTCTCAGAGTAGGGGTAGCCAGCCAACTGTGCAGCCACTGACTCAACAGTTGGTATGACATGCAGCCCAAGAATGTGTTGGTCATTACGGGCAGCTTACGCTTGGCCTCTCTCGCTCCTGTATCAGGGGTCTGATTCAGAAGGTTGATGAAAAAAGCCTTTGTGTAGGCCTTCAAAAACTATGAAAATTGCTGAATTCCATATAGCTTCTATTCACTTTACATCAGCGTTTTTTTTTTTTTAGATTTGTTGTCTAGTGTTACCTTTCATGAAGCTCTGTTTCTACCTGTTGCTTACTGAGCAAAGCTAATTAAATGTTGGCTGTTTATTACTCTTCGCTAGTCCCAGCACTGTTTTTCCCTGATTTAAAAAAACTGCTACCTGGACCTTATCAGTATGTGTGAATCAATATGTAAATCAATATCTTTTGCTGGTGACTTGTTACTATGATCGTTTGTGAGTCTGCTGCCTTTTTCATGCAGTTGAGGAACCTCAGAATTTGTTTGAAGGTTAATATGATGGAATGGCTGGTGTCTGGAATGCATGGACAGCAGTAAACTCTTTTCTTTCTCCACAAAGTTAGAGAATCAGTTTTTCTTTAATCTTGCATTTTTATGTTGATTATTTGAGATTCTAACCTTGTCTTAAACCAGATGGCCCATGTCAGAACTTAAGACATGCAGTCTGACGGAGTAAGTCACTTGATCCATATGGGGAGGCTGAGGTCATGGGGCATGTTTGGAGGAGTCTGGTGCTGCCTGAGACAGGCACCCCACACAAGAATGAAGAGGGCAGCACTGGTGTCAAGTAGCCCAGTACATGGAGAAAACTCTTTCCAAATGTGTAAACCCCCTTTGCGTTGAAGCTTTGTTTGCTGATCTGTAAATTAAGTAGCTGCTGTTGAGGATCCATTCTGTTTAAGAAACCAGTGCACTTTACACTCTGCAAAAATCAACATGTTGCCATAGTGATGGAAGACATGTCGACTGCTGTTCAGCAGGGGATGGAGCAGCAGAGTTCAGCCTCTCAACTGCTCATTAACATACCATCTTTGAGCCAATGGGGAGGTGAAGGCTGCTAGATTACTTAAAGGGGACTGGCTATAGAAAGAGCCACCTCCCCAAATCCTTCCAGGAGTGAAACCACCACAATTCTTGTAGATATCTGCTTGGGTTGAAACACACACAGACTCTGAGATGTCGCTATTTAAGGTACAGGTGTCTAACTGGGCTTCATGAAGAGTTTTTTTTATTTTTATTTTTATTTTTTTTAAATGGAAGCAGCAGATGTTTCAAAAGACTCTGATCAGGCACTGGTCATCTGTGGAGGACCTTTTGTCCTGCCCAGTCTTTGATGTGAATGTGGAATGCAGTGCCTGAGGAGTCCACTGAAGCAAACCTGAACTCAAAACCTCTCAGATCTCCTTTTCTGGGAACCTAATTAGGAATGTTTCTCTTTGTGTCCGTGTTGCCTTGAGGGTCTGCATGGTGAGTTCAGAGATTTATTTTGCTCTTGTCGTTTGCCTCTGCATCACATGCCTGTACTTCATCTGAAATTCTTATTATCCTACCTTGTATAAGCTTTTATAAAACAGTACGGAAGTGAGAGTATTTGTGCTTTCTGTGTGTCTTTAACAGTGGTTGATGTTGTTGAAATTTGCAACCTGTTGCATGTGTATTCTGACCCTCACCAAGTTGAGGCCTGGTTTTCATACCAGGCACCACCATGCAGTACCTTGACCTACATAAGCAGCTGTGACAAGGTTTCGGCATTTTATTCTCCTCAACTATTTGATAATCTGTGGAGATACTCCTTGTAAACACAATGGTAGCAACAGAATCCTTTTGTACCCCCACTGCTTTTTGTGGAAGTTGGGATTTTTTCCTGACTGCCAGTGCTGATCCTGGCTGAATAGTTTGCATGAAGAAACTGGATTGGCTGATGCCTTTTCAGCAGTGATTTGTTTGTTTTTGAACATGCCTCACTATGAAGACAGTGGAAAGGGACTTTCTCTTCCTAGACCCCCTCCTTGGCCTCCATTCTGCCTGGGCTCTGCTGATCCAGTGCACTTGCATATCTGTGCTGGACCAGCTGTAGCCCTGACAATGCATCTAATAAAGGGACCTGCATTAGCATCTGAATGACTAGCGCCATGTGTGGCTAGCGCAGACACTTGAAGCATTTACACAGAGAAGGAGAACAGCAGGGAAACAACCTCCTCTGGGCCTCTCTTTCCTTAATTTGTAATTTAATCTGTTCTTTCCTTCTTTTTTATACCTGTTTAAAAAAAGTAATGGCTGTCCTCTTGTCTCTTTCTTTTTTAATAAGCATATCAAGGTTAAGAGTAAGAGGGATCAAAGAATTTGATGCGTTTCAAGCGTAGAAGTAAGAGAGTTTACCATTTAATTTTTTAAAACTGATTCAACTGGTTACAAAGTTCAGTAGTAAAAAGTTGAGTGAATTGACTTAACCTGGAAGGTCAGTGGTCAAGTGTATGTGGAGTGTTTAGGATTGAACACTCTGTCTGAACTTTCCGAGTCTTAAAAGTCTGTGAGCTTGGCTAGATAAATAACAAAATTGTTTTAAAATTGTTTTTTGAATTCAGCTTTCTAAATGTGATTACTCTTTTCCTTATATGATAGTTTCATCCATTTTAAGGTTTATATTTATTGATTGCGAAGAAATCTAGCCTCAAAGGACTTATTAATTGGATAAAACTATTTTAGTGTGAGTAAAATTCCCTAAAATTATGCCGATTTTGAAAATAACCTTTTTTGAAATTTTGAAAATGTATGCTCTTTTAATATTATGAACAATAGACTGTGCAGGTCTTTTGGGCTAATAGTCAGCACGTTTAACCTAGAACAGGTTCAGATGCAGTTACAGAATGGTCTTTCAGAGATACAGTTCACACTAGAACTTGAGAGACACTAGAACTTGAGAGACATGTGGAGTGCTGGATTGGTTGTTGACTGGTGCTGGTAGTTTCCATTCAGCCATGTTCAAACAAATACTGGCCATTTGCCATGTCTAAGTGTTCTGTCTTCCATCAGCCAAAGGAATAATTCTGCCGGAAGTCTGAACAACAGTATTGCAGTGAGAACAGTACTGGCAGTACATTTGTATTTATTGTAACGTTATGAGATGTGAAAATGTGTTACTCAGAAATGTAATTAAAATCCAGGCATTTGTGATCATCTGAAGAGTGGTTTTAATATAGATTTTGAATCTAATAAAGTTTTGGATTAAGGCCACACAACTTCATAACCATTAACAGACAGGCTAATGCTGGCTCCAAGATAAACTACATTTTATGTGTTTACATATTTTAATGATGGCTAACAATGAATAGCATTAAATAACACTGTTATGGTCAGTTGGCTAAATTAACCAACTTAACCTTTAACTTATTAAATTGGTCTTGATGGATGGAACAGTACTGTATGACACATTTTGAACTGCAAGAAATGCTAGAAATGCTCCAGTGGCTTGCTATTCATTGGCATGGTTAAAGGGAGCGACTAAAATGGCACAAGCCTTATAGATATTTGGCCCCCACAGATGCCTCCCCACTGACCTACTGAAGCTGGTTGACCATTGATAATTAGGTTGTCAATCCTGAAATTAGTTGGTCATCTCATTTCTTTTTTAGAAATCAGAAGTGGCTGTATTTTGACTAGCAAATCCTCATTTCTTCACATGCTTAGTTGAATCCGTGCATTTAGTTTGAAACTGCACAGCTATGACACAGCCCCCCACTGCAGAACATTTATGCAATACAGTGGTACTGTTTTATACATAATGTTTGTGATAAGCATAAAGAAGCAGACCCTGCACACAAGACCACAAAAGTAGCTTTATATTTGTCAGTTTCGTATTGGTTTTGTCTGACTTATCTTTAATAGCAGTTACATTCATGTGCAGATTGGCCACTTGCTCCTTTATAACCCCTAGTAAAATGTGTCTAAGTTTAATTCTCCTTCAAAATGTATTTTATGCACTCCTATTTTTGTTCTCACAAAGATAATTTTCATTTCCACTGTAGCTTGCTGATAGGATCTGAATAAAAGTGTTTTACTTGCATGTTCTATACCAAGTTAATGTTTTATACATGGATTTTCACAGCCCTTTTGTTCCAGTGTTCATTTTTTCCAGTGTTCTTTTTTTCCACCACAAGATGTCTCCCTGTGCCTGTGGTTCCTTCTAGTTAACTCAGTGATGTGTCCCGTGTATTAGAATTCATGTAGCCTGGCTCTGTCTTGGGACAGACAGCAGCTTGGGAAGAGCTAGAGGGTGGATGATCTGGAGTTGTGAAGAGATTTTTAGGCTCTTAAGCCCCTGTCCCATGCTGGTCGTGCTGTTCCCCACTAGGCCATATGGCTGAAGTCTGAGTTCAGTGTTCCTTCTCTGTCCTTTCGGCTGTATTAGCTGTACATACACAGTGATGGCTTTGAATTTTAGCATGGTTTTCTTGTCTTTTTGCTGTATTCTACGATCTTAATTCTATAAGGTGGCTGGCAAAAGATTGTATGTCAAATTTGCTATAACTCTGTTTAGCACTCCTTTGTCATGCATTGAACACACACACTTTGCTTTTGACTGTGTTTGTTTAGATAGCGCTTGGTTAATTGGTTAATATCCTTATTGCTGTTTTACAGTCAAAGACATTCTTGTTATAGGAATTACACTAGAGTCCCTGTCCCACAATCTTTATTGAGATTAGAGATTCAGTCTTTGTGTTCCCCTCCTTCTAACCCCCTTCAGGAGGATGAAAATGGTGGATATTGTAGCACAGAAAATGCCATCAGAGAGTGACGTTCATGTGGCCCGAAGCTTTCTTACGAAGATATTGCGAAGTTCAATGAGGTATGGTATGGATGTAATCACTGGCTGACTCATTCTTTTCGTGTGCCATCCCATTCAGTCCAGTCACATCTGTGCCATGACTCCATTTCCGTCTTCACCTTTGTTTATCATGCCTTGTTCACTTTTCAGCCATATATTTTGTTGTCTTTGTTGCCATTCTTGCTCTAGAAGGTCTTAATGTAGATAATTAGGCTATTTTTTAATACTAACCTTTGCTATTGCTTTTATACTTTGTGTTTGGGTTGCACATTAAGTTGGTTTTTAGTCATTAAAGCAATTTGCAGCCCTGATATTGGGATTTTTGCAATCTGAACCTTTAAAAAATATACAATTTTGGATTGCTCTGATCATTCTGACAAACCATGGATGTTCACAATGAATGCTGTATAGGTGTTTAAAAAACTGGAGCATTAATATAAACAAAACAAATGGTGAAAATGATGCCAGTCGGTTTTCCTTAGTCAGTCTTCCCAATCAAGGGTTTCTCAGTGTTTTAATATATTTTAGCAAAGACAGTTGCAGTGTTATTTTGTCCATTTCAGGTAGCCCTAGCTCATTGTTTATCTCCAAAATTTAAGTGAAGAATTATGTATTATGTGTTCATAGTTAGTGCTACAGTAACATATCTGACTTTTGCCCTGCATGCATTGCAGAAAGAACCGCTTCAAAGGGTATGTTTCAGCAGCATGAATGTTCATGTAATACTTGGGGCTTGGAAGAATCTGTGAGACACTTTTAAGCGTGTTGTAGCAATTGTTAGCTTAGTTAAATATTTAAGTGGTTGACATTCAAAAAGATGCGTAGGTATGTGTTGTCCTTGTTCATAATTTAAAGAATGTGCTGTTACTGTTATTGATCATCAAAGTCGAGTTCATTGTGATTGCTAGCAGCATACAAAGGCATGATCTTTTGTTTTGTAACACATTTCTCACTGATTTCTTTCTCTCCCTCTCTCTCTCCCTCTCTATCGTACTCTGTCTATTTTTTCCCCTCCTTTTTCCTCTGTGTTCCCTCCTTTCAGGAGAAATGAATCCATAAGCAGGCCACACTCCTGGCACTCCACCAAATTCAGTGAGAGCCAATCAGAAACTGGCAAAACCCAGTCCACACCCTCACCAGTCTGGCAAACAAGATATGATGCAAGGTAGAGAAGCTTTTTATGTCCTTGTTCAAATAACATTTCATTGCTATTTTTTGTTTATTTACCATTAGTTAATTTTGTCAGTCCAGTCTTAGATGTTTATCTCTTTCCTCAGTTCGTTCTCCTCTGACCTCACTACTGGCTGGGACCAGACAAATCTGCGCAGGGTGTCAGACCAGTTCAGTTCCTTGGGCAGTATGGACAGCTTAGAGCATGGCTCTCACCCTTACCCACCTGGTCGCCTCTCTCCAAGCAAGTCTAATGCTAACAGCATTGAACATTTAGGGGGTGGAAAAAGAGACTCTGCTTATAGCTCCTTTTCAACAAGTTCAGGAACCCCGGATTATACGCTGTCCAAAAGCAACACAGCTTCCACAGAGAATATGTTGTTTAAAGTTAGCCAGTGGGACTCAGGAAACAGGCCTAGCAACAGCAGACACAGTCAAGGCCTAAGTGAGGGGGCGAGACAGGATGAAAGGATTGGATACCTACAACCGCCTTCAGGGGCCAATGGCCAGGAAAGTCCAAGAATAGAGGAGCAGCCTGGCTACCGCCATTCTAGTTCTGGAAGGGCTAGCACTGGACCTGTATGGCATATTCCAGACATGAAGAAGACTATGGCCCCCTCGCCTCCCCCACCTACACCGCCTACTCGCAGTGATAGTTTTGCTGCTACCAAGGTTCATGAAAAGGGTTTGGTAACTAGTTACCCTGAGGGCTCTGGGGTTCATGGTCAGCCAAAGCTTCAGGTGAAAGCACTAGAGAAAGCTTCAGAGATCTGTGACAGTAACCAAAAGATTTGCCAAGGCAGCGAGTCGGACCTTGAAACCTGTGTTTACTACAGCCGTCCCACAACAGGTGACACACTTAATTCAAACATAACTGCTGAGGGGTATAGTCAGCAAGCTCACCTAAACTCAAACAAAACACATTCTCTGTCCACCACTGACATCAGAGTAGGCCATCCATCCTACAATCACTTGCCATACCATCATCGGCAATACAGTGATGAAAGCACTTTCCATGCTCCATCCAGGACCTCATCTATACCTAAGCCTCAGAACACCAGCAATTGTTACAGTAGCATGCAAGAGTTACCTACCAACAGCCACACTCAGCATTTTGGCCAGAACCAGAACAGGAGGCCTGTTGCATCACTGTCCAGCACTGCCATTGATCAAAACCCAGATGCTCACCCCTCCAGCAGATATTATTGTGTCACATCTCGTCAGCACCCTCAGAGGTTGTCCCAGGCCTCCCTTGTGAGAGTGGAGGACTGGAAGTCTAATTCTGTTTTAGAGTCTTCCCACAGTGGAGATGACAGAACTTCTGTAAGCTCTCCAGGACTTCACAAGGACAAGTATAACACACCTCAAGCACTGCATCACCACCCAAATAACAAAGACAGTAATGGATATTACTGGCAGGCTGACAGCCAGTATCGGCCATACCCAGCCCCTTTGCTTGATGATGCAAAAGCTAAAGCTGTAGAGGTTAGCAGTACTCGGAAGCAAAATGTTATGATGAACTCGGACACTCATTTCATTAGTTATCCTCCTAATAAGGAATCTGAGCAGGGAAGAATTGCTCTCCAGACAAGAGAATCCTCCAGAGAACATTTAGTGTCTAACAGTGATGCAAAGATATGCCCTCAGCAAACTCCTTTGTTGAATTCTCTGTCCCAAGAGAGCAGTAGATTGAGTGAAAACCAAGAAGAGATGGAAAATGGAAGTTCACAGCAGGAATCTATTGATCCCCAAACTGGAAAGCAGGTACGGCGTAGTGACAGATTTGCCACCACATTGAGAAATGAGATCCAAATGAGGAGAGCTCGGCTTCAGAAAAGTCGAAGCGCAGCAGCCTTGAGTGGCACGGTTGAAACTGAAGAAGAGCCTTCTTTCTGGAAGTCTACAGAAAACTCCTCTTCCTCCTCTGATGGGTCCTTCACCAGCACCTATAAGGATCATCTAAAGGAGGCCCAGGCACGAGTCCTTAAAGCTACCTCTTTCAGGAGGAGAGACTTGGAGCCAGTTCTACTGGAGCACCCAGGACCTGACGTTCTGCCCTCTGTTAGGAAGGATGCACAGATGCTGCCAAGTGTCTCTGAAGTTCCATCAAGCAAAACGGTTTCAGGTGGTAACCAGGTGACCCGTATATGTGGCCGGAAACGAATTCCAGTTGAAAAGAAAGTACGGTCATTCTCTGAGCCCAATAAAATTAATGAGATGGGTGTTGATGTGGATCCATCTCCCATAGATAGTACAGTGTCTTTAGTTAGCAAGCGTAAAGTCTTTGAAGGAAAAGGAAAACCTGCTTACCCCAAGCCTATGCCAAAGCAAAATCTACAAATGTCTGATGACCCCAGGCTGACAAAGCCTGGAGGAAAGCCTCAGTATGCACAAAGTGTTGCTACCAAGGCAACAGCTGCTGAGAACAACGCTAATGAAGGACAAGATGGCCCTAACTCCTTGCATAGACTGGGCACTTTTGCAGAATATGAAGCCACATGGAAGATACAGAGAAAAGCAGTGGAACCAAGGACATCTGGAAGGTACCACTCAGCCGATAACATCCTTGATCCAGGGGTGGAGGAGCGAAATAAGACTCCCTGTTTTCATGAAAGGTCACGATCCTCACCTTCTGATGATTTTTACAGTCAGGTTAGTGTTTTATTTTGTATCTAAATACTACTGATGTGTTTATTTGTAACCCATACCCTGTCACTGTTTATCCTTTATATTTGCATTTTACCAGTGTTGTGCTTTTTGGAAAGCTCATTAGCTTTTGACCTTGTTCAGAGAGGTTTGCTGAATGAGTAATGCAAGAATAAAGGCAGGACATTGGTTAAACATTAACCCATGTCTACGCACAAAGCCACACCTTTAGACAAGAACAACAAGTGTCAAAGAAAGCACTCAATAAAGTGAAGCTGAAGACTAGAGAAATTGTTGCGTCACTCGTTATGAGGCAAGAGCATGTGCTGATACATGCCTTAGGATGTACGATGTTAAAATTTGTGTCTGTTGTATTCCTCAGAACATTCCAGTACAGGGAAGGAAGTCAGATGAGTACCCTCCATCTCAGACAAAACTCCCTGATCATGAAAACTCTAACCCAAGGTAAGTGATGAAGTTTTTTTTTCCTTCAAGTGGTTGTTCCTCGTAAGACTTTGACATCCAGCACTATTTCCTCATGTCCATGACGTGTAATGCCAAATTGACATTAAAGCAAGCCACGTGTCCTTTTAAAAGATAAACAGTGCTAATGATACTAGGTCTGACTTACACTGCTTTGCTGTCTTTGTGAAACTGAGCCAGTACAATGACCTCTGTTGTTAGGCCATTTATTCAGACCTAGCTGGGTCAGGGAAGAACAGTAGTCTCTTTGTGGACATCACGAGCCCCACTACAGTATGGCTCTGACCCAACTGTGACAAAACCACCATCCTTAGTGACTGAGGTTTGTGTGGTGAGATTACTGAGATGTAGGCATTTGTGTGAGACTCATTTAAATCCCAGAATACTAAAAGTACCAGTTTCACTTGACCAAAGAGCACAGGAAACGCTGTTAAAGGTACCAACCCCCAGTAAATGGTATATTACTTTTCAGATATTTGGTGCCTCCGTAATGTACATTTCTGTACATAGAGTAGAATAGAGCAACAGTAGAAAATGCTAAATTTGCTGCCAACCATGTTTTGCATCAATATTTTGGTCAACAGTTAGGAATTGTGTACTGGGTATGAGCATGTTTCTCTCATGAGACTGTATTGCATGTAACTTTTTATAGTCGATGTATAGTATGCCGATGCCTCCAAAGCATGTACATCTGAAAGAGATTATATCATTTATGCCAAATTTGAAAACTTTGAATGATAATTTGGATAAAGTCTGAAGCTTCAGACACCATACAGAACAATCTAGATATGATAAGCATGTGAGACCATGTAAGAAATAGAAGGCTTTTGTGTGTTAACACTTTAACCTTGCACATGGCAAAGCCAGTTAAAGCTGCGCATCACTATATTCCTTTACTCTTTGAGGAATGTAGTTGCACTACTGTGCTTTTCCTTATTTTATTTTTGTATACTGGGAATTTCACACTACAGGCTGTCCCCTGCACTTATACTGATATACTAGTCAGCCACAACATTAAAACCACTGAGAAGAGATGGGAATAACACTGATCTTGTTACTGTAGTACCTGTTAAGGGGTGGGATATATTGGGCAGTTAAGGGGTGGGGTATATTCTTGAAGCAGTAAAAATGGACAAGCGTAAGGATCTGAGGTACGTTAATAAGAGCCAAATTGTGATGGCCCTTGTTGAAGGCGAGAGCATCTCCAAAACTGCAAAAGTAGTCCAACGAGGGACAACCAGTAGGATCATAGGCATCAAAGGTTCATTGATGCATGTGGGGAGCAAAAGCTTGCCTGCTTGATTTGATCCCGCAGAGGAGGTACTGTAGTACAGTTTTTTTAATAAATTAATGCCGGCTGTGATAGAAAGGTGACAGAACACGCAGTGCATCACAGCTTGATGCGTATAGGGACCCATTTGAGCATCAGAACTGGACCCTGGAGCAATGGAAGAAGAAGGTGGCCTTGTCTGATGAATCACATTTCCTTCACGTTTGAATCACCAGGGTGCACTATGGGAAGAAGGCAAGCTGGCAGAGGCAGCGTGATGCTCTGGGCTATGATTTTCTGGGAAACCTTGTATCCTGGCATTCATGTGGATGTTACTTTGTCATGTACCACCTACCTGGAGACCACGTACTCCTCTTTATAGCAACAGTATTTCCTAATGGCAGTGGCCTCTTTCAGTAAGATAATGTTCCCTACCACAGGAATTGTCCAGGAATGGCTTGAGGAGCATGACAAAGAGTTCAGTTGTGACCTGGCCTCTAGATTCCCAAGATCTGAATCCGATTGAGCATCTGTGATATGTACTCGACAAACTAGTCAGATCCATGGACTCTCCACCGTCCAACTTACAGGACTTAAAGGATCTGCTGACAAAATATAGGCACCAAATACCACAGCACACTTTCAGAGATTTTAGGGAGTCCAAGCTGTTTTGGCGGCACAATATTAGGCGCGTGATTTTAATGTTATGGCTCGGTGTGTGCCTGTTTTATTTTATTTTTTTCTATTACCTTTGGTCACTTACTGATTCATGTTATTAGTTCCTTGCACAGAACTCTAGAGAGGGTGTGCAATAGAAGGGTAGCTGGCAGCTGATGACAGTAAAAAAAAAAGCCTTGTTTTTATAACATGTTATAAAATATCATTTTTATAACATAGAATTTAGTTACCAGTTTAGGTACAAGCAAATAAAACAAATGTTTGCGAAGTCAAAGAAAACTAAAGAAATGTTACAGTTAAAATGGTTGCTTATTCTGCAGGCATTCTTTTCTTTTCTCTCTCTCTCTCTCATTCTACACATGCTGGATTTGCAGGACACTCTTCATTCTCTCTGTCTTCTTTGGGTAAAAGTAAGGGGTGGTTCACTTTAATTAGCATGTTGCCCACTAAACCCTGCATCCATCATCTAAAGCTTGTTAAATTGCACCCTATAAAATGATCATGTCTTCTCCTGCCTGTAATTAAGGTGTTGTTGTGAAGAGCATGATTACAGTTGCAACTGTCCACAATTAACTTTGAAGCTGAACAGTAGGCAGGTTAAATGAACTCTTAAAGTTTGACTGTGATTTATTCCAAGTAAGCAGTTTAAAATTACTTTAGATTAACTAAAGCTAAATCGTTGCTAAATATGTAGGTTTTACTTTTTTTAATAACTTATTTGTTCTAGCAGGAAGAATGTATTACAGTTTCTGATACCAAATACATTTGTGCATAAATTTTTTGTACCACATTTTTTTAAATTTCTTGGTGAAACAGAAAAGACTTTGCACTGAAACTTAAAGCTTAAATGTGTTAAGTATCTAGTTCAAGTTAGCCTGTCGACTTTAACCTCCCTGTAGCATATGACTTAACTTGCATGACAAAAGGTAGTGTTAAGTAAATCCAAGGTAGAGCATGCAGCCCCACCCAGGTGCGCTTACCCTACAGTGCTTCAGGAAGCACCTGTCACAGCAGACACTCAGATGTGTTCAAACCTCCCCATGCTATGAGATTTCCCACTCCACCATGGTGAGTTCTGTTTTCCGTGTGGTGTTGAGACTTAAATTTGCTTGGATAACTTTTTTATTTTAGTTATGGACTACAGAAAAGTTGTCTTCTGGACACATTTACATGTTTGACAAGAAAAAGGAAGTTGCAAGTTGTAATGCTAAACTGAGGCTGTGAAGATCAAGTAACACTTATGTTTAGCTCATTGTGACCCACCTATTTAGGACTAGTTATGGCCAGAATTAAACTGAGCGCTAGAATGTTTTGTTTTCAGTGAGGTTCTTATTAGATGGTGAGAATTGCGTAGTGGCCAGAGTGGTGATTGGTGTGTGGCATTGCTGACTTTGTGATTACCAAGTGATGACACTCTGTGGGGAAACTCACTGCATGTCTATGCATGTTGCCTTTAAATACATGCATTCTTCTTAGGGCTGGACGTTAAATCAAATATAGTCGATGTATGGCAGCTTGTTCGTCGTTTGATCCAATGCATGACTATATTGTGAACATAGTAATTTTTTAAGCCACTGATTTTAAAAGCCCATGTGTGCAATTACATGGTTTGCATGAGTTCTGTTTTGGTAAATTTAACTTGGTATTGATTTTCACTTACTTATATATAAATTGAAAATGGTTCCAAGAGATACCATGAATGAATATGAACAAGAATGTTTTAATGCAGACAAACGTTGCAGGGACCATTTGAATCATCATACTGGTGTGATTGTGTTGAGTCAAGCATATGTGAAGTGCTTTAAAGGAGATTTTGAAAATATTTTATAGTGTAGAGATGAATAGAGATGTATTGCGATATAGCCTAAAATATTGTGAGATTATTATTTGCCCATATCGCCCAGCCCTAATTCTTCCTTGCTAGCATTTGCCCTCCTGCTCTGTACTTGTAAAATATGTTTGGCTCTCCTTAATCCAGTGATGCTCTAAAACCAAGTATGTCAAGAATAATCTCTTCATGTGGCATGCATTATGTGAAATATTGTGGTGGAACTTTGCATGTTCATCACAGGTTTTTGTTTTTTACATTTCTGTAACAATCCTTGTTCTGGTTCTCATTACATTTTTTATTTAATGGCATCTTTCCTTTTTTCCTCTCCTTTTTCCTCTCTTTTCCATCCTTCAGTCAAAATCCCACTTCATCTCTATCGATGGAGTATGGCAGCTGGTTCTTTGTGCCTGACAGGTACTTGAACTGTCCATGAAAAAGTGAATTATGTTTATGCATTCTGGCAGTCAGGTTTGGGATGAATTCTGTTTCAAATATTTCACTTCAGAGAATGACTTTAGTTTTTATTACGTTCAGCTAAGATGTTGCATCCTTCATAAATCTGTCTTTATTTTTTGAGCCAATAGTTAAAAATAGTAATTTATGTATTATAAATGTAAAAATATATATAAAGTGTTTCAAATTGTGCTTCTGTGCAGAAATACAGGTCTTCAAAATACAAATTTTTTTCTGTTATACTGTTACTCATTTAATTTTCTGAGCTAGCCTCTCAGCCCCTAAATTTTTTTCTGTCATGAAATCCTTCCAATGAAGTTTTTGTCCTTCTCTGCTGCTGCTACTTATAAATCAAAAATTGCTGACAGGAAAAAGGGCAAAAAATAGCCCAAAACAATCGAGATTAAGAGGGAAAGGGTTCTTTTAGCCAGTGACTGCAGGGGAAAGAGCATTCATTATACAGAGCATGACAAGCTTGTGGGAACAGAAATATGCAGGGTATGACAGCCAGCCTGGGAGTTACCATGGAGAGATGGTGAAATGTGGGAGAAATGTGTGCTGTCCTATCGATTTACACATAACACAGTGGTGCTTTGTGCACCAGAAATGACAAACGCATTCACAGTTTGAGCCTTTGATATGTGTTTCTGGCTGAATGCAGAGCCAGCATGAATGTTTTACTCTGCACCATGTAAACTTATTTTTCCTCCACAGGTTAAATGAAACCGGATCCAGTGATTTAGTATCTAAGAAGAATCTAGAAGAATCAACAGCAATTTCAGCTCAGGGGGACCTGGAAAGAAACCTCTTAGACCCTCCGTCAGCCCATCATAAATCTGCTCCCAACCCTGCCTGCCCTTCTTTCTATTTCCCTGACCACAGCATCCTCCCTGAACACTCCTCCTTCACCAAAAGCAAGGGCTCAGTTTCTCAGAGACCTCCCCTGCCTGCCCTGGATTCGTACAACTGCCCTGAGGCTACTCCTCCTCTCTCCAACTCCCAGGGCGGGGCCACGACTTCCTACTCTCCTGTTAGAGACACCACCACTGCCCCTGTCCCCACCCAGGTTTTCTGGAAGGACTCAGAGTACACTGGGGTTCCAAATAAAGAGGAGGAGCAACAGCCAGAGGTCAAACCTCCTGCACTTCCTTCCCCTCCTTCTCCGCCTGCCCACCAAGCTGCTGGCCTGACCCAGCCCACCATGGAGGGGCAGCGTTCCCCCTCGCCACAGTTTGCTCCCCAGAGACTGACTGACAAGCCCCCTGTGACTATCTCCATACAGAATGAATCCTCTGGAAGGTAAGATTTTCCCAAATCTTCTTACTAACACGTCTGCTAAATCGCAATACTGCTGAACGCCGAGTTGGTGCTCGTGGTAAGGTTTTCCACTGTCGGACCACAGCTGGAACTCTCTTTCAGCTGCACTCTTAAAATGATCACTGGAAAAGTTCCCACTTTTCAGCCCAGTAATTTAATGATGATGCTGCGCTCCTTATTATATCCAGTTCTATACAAGAGGCTTATTCATTTCCTTCTGGCCACTGCATGCTACAGTAGTTAAAATCAGGCAAATGCTGACCACCCCTGGCTTCCACAAGAAAGGACTAGTTTAAAAATTGTTTGTTGGGAATCTCTCTCGTTTCTGTTTACTAGATTTTTCTGTAGACCAGCAGAATTTTTGTATTGTATTTTCTTCATCCTAGTTCTCAGGTCCAGAGGTTATAGTATGCCATTATGTTGGGCATGGAAAAAGGCCCTGTCATGTCATATGACTTTTAATCAGCCTACATGTATGAATAGGATTACACTAAGTGCTGCAGCAGTCTGTATCTATTTGGAGTTCTGTGGCAGTGTGTTTTCTGTGTATACATGCTAAGAGCTTATATTTCCAAATAGTTGGTGTGTTGGTGACTCATGAGTTTTATGTAGTTGTTTACAGTCATCTTTTCCAGTACTTGTATAGTGTTGTGGGTTCTGTATTTGAATGACAATGGCTAATGTGGTTTTTTGTCTGAATGTTCTGCCTGTTTGTTCTGTTTTAGGATGGACAGGGTCACTGATGAAAACACCATAGTGAAAAAAGCACCCATCAAGATTGTCCATTCTGAAAGTAACGAAGAGAAAGAAAGTCGACAGTACCTTCACCCAAGCATTGAGACTCCTCCCAGCTCCCACGGGTCCACAGTCTCATCTCTCTCCTGCCTGACAGCTCCTGAGCAGTCCTCCTCTCCATTCTGCACGTATACACGGCAAAGGGACCAGGAGCCCGAAGTCCGAGACACTGCCATGGGCAATCATAAGGAACAAGAACCTCACACAAACGGCACAGGGCCCCAGGAACTCCATGGCCAACAGAAAGGTCCAATTGTGGATCAGAGCAGTAATGGAGTCTCCTCAGTTAGCCTCAGTCCCTCCTCTCACTCTGAGGAGGATGAGAAGAGAGAAGTTTTGGCCAGGGACATTATCGACAAAGATAAGTCTCTGGCTGACATTTTGGACCAGAGTAAGATGAAGACCACCATGGACCTAATGGAAGGGATTTTCCCCCGAGGCGAGCAACTGATGGAGGAGGCCCACCAACGCCGGAGGGTTGCACCCAAACAAACCTTATCACGCAGCTCTGAGGACAGGTCTGTTCTATTGTTTGACAACAACAGACACAGACGCACATACGGTGCACTAAAAGCATGGTGCACTTGATGTCTTAGTGTGGACTTGAATAAAAAATAGACTGTCAGGGGATTTTATGAGAATGAAAGATGTTTTGAACCCTCCCAGCCTATAAACAGCTGAGAATTTCATTTAGTGAATATTTTAAGCATCTTTCGGTAGTTTATGATTTCCTCCACAGTTGCACACATGGTATAGTTGTCATGTGAGAAATGTTTCAAAACTTGTTTTCAAAAGCCCCCTGCTGGTTACATCTTGAATAGCAGTAATAGTCGTTTTAAGTTATTGATACTGGTCAAGCTAAAGAAAAGTACATTTATTAGACAATGATGTTGACAGATGTGTTTAGTTTCCAAGAAACATTCACATTAGAGAACCATAACCTCTGTAAATGTTTCTATTCTGTATTTTCAGTCCCTGCTGCAGAAGGGAAGAGGACAGCATGGCAGCAGTGACAGCTCTGGTGACCAGCTCAGCTTATTACAGCACATCTGCTCCCAAAGCTGAGCTACTGATTAAGATGAAAGACATGCAGGAGCAGAGCGTGGAGCTTGACTCGGAGGAGGAGCTGGAAGAGGAAAATGATAGTGACCTTGCCAGCAAGAAGGTAGTGCTTCAAACCCCTACTACTTTAATCTACTCCTCCTCTGCTGAGTGTAAAGATTCATACTATTTTACTGCCTTGGCAGGAAATACAATGAATGAAATGAGATTTATTCCAATATGTTGTAATGTTTACTGGGCTGATTGTATTGAACATATTTAGTAACAGTATAAGATTCATTAGTGTAAAAGTGTGAATCTGAAGCTCCTCTGTTTTTCAAAATGTGTGGTTGATGTAAGTTAGTGAGTTCAGCTGGTTGCATTGCTTTCACAACAAAAGTCAAAAATGAAATAAAAAAAATATGTAATGTCTCTTTTAAATTTGCAGAATAGTACCTACTCTTTTGAAATACTTTGGTGAATCTACTGTAGATGGAGGGAAATATTTTCTTTGTTGCAGTTAAAACAAGTCAGCATGAAATCAAAATGGACTTTTTTAATGGACAAAGTATGTGTTGCTTGTAATTTTATAACCATATTGACTTTTTCCAATCTTGAACATTTCTCATTAGTTTCAGTGACATCACAGAAGAGAAATAACATTAACTAGTAATTAAATTTCAACTCTCCCTGTTCCATCCACACTCAGCTTTGAGAGATTCTCCCTACCAAGTTTTGTGCTGAAGTATGGTCGTAGTGCATTTCTGATTTCTGATTCACCTTTACTTTAAATTGGCAGTGAAGTTATTTCCCTCCGTTCTCAGTCTGGCCAAGTGTGCTGATTGGCTGTAGTCTGCAAATTTACATGCAGCAACAGTAAATGGGAGAGAAAAATGAGTAGAGTACAAGGCGTACAGACCACCAATTGTGGCAGTTTTTTTCAACCCATCTGGTTGTGTAGCCTAGTAGTGTATATTGGTCAGTGACACAATATGAATATGAAACTCCCCAACAACCAAAAAACTCACATCATCATAAATACAGCAAGTAAAGAAAATGGTGTACAGACATTGTGTATAGAGGAGTTTTTTTTAAATAACAAAGTTCATAGCGCAAGCGTAATTGAGTGCCTCCACCATACACTGATTGTCACACATGCTATCCTCACTCAGATGCGTTTTAAACATTCATTCTTTAGTGTGTATGCGCAAATAGCAGCAAATTTAATCAGAGCAGCAAGATGGAAGAGCATGCATGAATTTGTGTGGGGTTGTACTAGGGCTGCAACAATCGAATATTTTTGGAATCGAGTATTTTTTCATCGATTAATCGAGTAATCAGATAAATCATACTTTTGTGTTTTTAAACAACTATCAATAATAATAATACATTTTATTTATAAGCACCTTTCACGACTTTGAAGGTCACTTTACAGAAGTTATAAAAATTAAAGAATAGATGCAATAAATTAAGAAGAGTTTATAATAATTTCTAAGAGTATATTACACTACAAATAAACATTTAAAGTCCTTTCTTCAAGCAGACAGTGAATTGTGTTCTCCTCAGATGTTCAGGGAGGGCGTTCCACATTGGGGAACTTAAGCACAGTTGGTTTAAGCCACTCTCCACGGATACGGCGGGCCAGCTGAATATCTTTAGGCATGATGGTGACTCTCTTGGTGTGGATG
>JBBPCX010000114.1:12894931-12909714 GCA_037974365.1 Hydrocynus forskahlii
ATGAGTCAATACTGACCAGGCATGACAAGTAGCAAGAGGGCGGGTTTCAATGGTCATCTCTCCCTCCCTCGCGCGCGTGGCATGCACGCACGCACGCACGCACGCACGCACACTGAAAAGTTATATCTCAAAACACGCCTTCCCCATACACAACACCCCATGTTGTGGTGGGCCAGGTCCGTTTTACCGTATATACACTGCACTACGTTGTCCGCCTTACGCAGTGTAAAATGGTCCCACACTTTAGACACTTTCTGCCTTTTAAGCACACCGAAATCTTCATTTTCCGGCAGTTCCATAGAGAGCAAAATAAACGCGCTAAATCTTTGAAATGCGCGTCGGTTACATCAGTCCGTGTGAAACAGTGATACCGGAGCTGCGCATTGTCTACCCAGCGGGAGTGATACGATAGCAGAGAAATTTTATATAGCTGGACTTTGGTGACATAAATTAAACGAAGCCTGAACATTTTTTGTAATCGAATTATTTGAGTTACTCAAATAATCGTTTCAGCCCTAGTATGTACTTAACTAAAAAGTTTGTACTTCAGTTCAGCAACAGCATAAACTATGTATTATGTGTATGATTGCAAGTCTTTTAATTCTTTTTTTAATCTGTTTATCCCAGGCTTCATTTAAACAGCACAATCAATACAGGCTTTTTGTTTCCACTGAAAATGTGTGCTTGGCAGATGTCTATGCATAGATGAAAATTCAGCTGCTTGAGCTAACAAATGTTCTGCTTTTATGGTGAAAAAGGGAGGTATAATAGGAGAGCTGCCCTCGAGTGACTTTTCTTTGTCCTTTTGCAGCACGAGCTGATTGAGAGCTTGACCAAAAAACTGCAAGTGCTGCGTGAAGCGCGGGAGAGTCTACAGGAGGACATACAGGACAATAATGCCTTAGGGGAAGAGGTGGAAGTGACTGTGCAGGCCATCTGCAAACCAAATGAGCTGGAGAAGTTCCGCATGTTTGTGGGGGACCTAGACAAGGTGGTCAGTCTGCTGCTGTCTCTGTCTGGACGTCTGGCCCGAGTGGAGAATGCCCTCAACAGCCTGGAGGAGGATGCAACCGTCGAAGAGAGGGTAAGGGGAAAAATTACTTGCAGAGGGAATTGTTTGACAATTCTTTATATTTTTAAATGTAACTTGGTGATATTTACACTGATCATTTATATGCTCTAATTGAGCACAATCTCAGTTCTTCAGTAAGATCAATTATTAACAGTTAAAAATATTAAGTATATAAAAATGTACTTTGAATGTTTAGTCAGAACAGTAAACCATCTTATGAATGTGTAAAAGTCACAGGACGTCAGTATTAACTAAATACACTAATCAGCCACAACAGTAAAACCATTGACCTGGAAAAGGAAAAACACGGATTATTGTTTCAGTGGTACCTGTCAAAGGGTGGAATAGATTAGGCAGACAGTGAACTGTCAGTTTTTGAAGTTGAGTTGGAAGCAAGATAAATGGCCAAGCATAAGGACAAAATAGGATGTCTAGACAAACGGGTCAGAGCATCTCCAAAACAGCAGGTGTTGTGGGATGTTTCCTGGCGTGATTTCGGCAAAGGTAACACTGCTGTTCTTAAGTTTCATTTTTATTATTTTTACATTTCCTCCTAGGCCGTTTCAGAAATTGGCTCCATTCCAACCCCGATATGGGTGATAGAAACACCCCTAACCCCACCCAGTAGTAAAACTTGTCGATCAGTTGGTGAAGAGCAGAGTATTGATCATTTGAGACATCATGTCACTCTGTATACTAGAGGCATAGCTACAGAATAAAGCAGTCACACTCTAGCTAACCTGACGGCATTAGGAGTGTTTTGTCCGGAGCTCTGTGATCGGAATTGGTGAATATCTGCTCATTTATAGAGCTGATGCTGCGCTGATGCCACAGCACCCATTTTCAGGCACTTTTCATTGTATGTTGAATTGTTCTGCCCTGTTGCTCAGTTTTGAAGTTGCTGGTCTGGGGAGTCAGAGAAGAACTGGGAATCAGTTTAAATCTTGCTCTGGGCAGAATTTTAAAACAAACTTTTTTGACCAAAAAAAACAACGTTTGGATGTCTCTTTCTCTGTGCAAAACTGGGTACACAGCGCTTCTTGGACTGTGTCTTATGGTCACTCGTGTTAGCAAACCTACAGCACTTCAGTGAAGTGAAACTTCACATTCTAGTGAACGAATCACCCTTCAATTTGGCCATTTATAATTTCTTTTTACTCTGGTGTCTTTTGTCTGTGTGTATTTTTGCCATGAGATTATATATTTGTAAGACAGTGTAAATATTTTTATTGGATTTGCATTGGTTTCTCAACTACTGTCTTGGGTTTCTCCTTTTCTCCACTGCACTTCAAAATAGATGCCACGCAGCATCAGTCTGAACAGTAGGAAAAGAACAAGGTGTTTATAGTAAAACAGAAGGAATTACATTGTGTAACCACAATATATATATCTTTATTATTTTGAGGTGCATTGCCTGCTGGAGTTCCTGAACGAAACAGGGTGTGTCCTGTTTAAGAGATCTGCAGGCCTGCTTTTGGCTTGCTTATTCTGTACATATGTGAAATACATTATTAGATAAAATGTATAATACATTTTGCACAGTCACAAAGGAGTGGGTGTCATAGAATTTTTTAATGTATTTTTTTTGTCAACCCCCAGCACAGATGGTTGGGCCAAAATAATAGCTGCTGCACTCATTTCACTCATATCTGCTGATATAAAAAATAAGGCGTACTTTTGGAGCATGTATGCTGATTTGGTTTACACATTGCTAATTTGTGGGGCCTCTGTTTATAAGCTTCCATTAACTGATAAGCTATATTATCCTCATAGCTAGTGTTAAATTTATGGAAGCCAAATATTTGTGACTTTATGTAGGGTATGAGGATATGCATAGGATATGCAATTTTGTTTGGGAAGGATGGCCTAGTGGTTAGGGGGTTGGCAATCAGAAGGTTGTGGGTTCGAATCCCAACTGCTGGTGTCACTTAGGTGCCCTTGAGCAAAGTACCATCCCCACACACTGCTCCCTTGTTGGCGGCAGCCCACTGCTTCACTTGGCGAATGGGTTAAATGCAGAGAAAGAATTTCATATGGTTCACATTGTGCTGTGGTGTGTTCACGCGTGACTGTAAGGGATAATAAATTAAGTTACATTAAATGAATTCATTCTACAATTTAGAATCTTATGTGAATCACTGTACATTTATACATGGCCTGACTGTTCTCTTTTCTCTATCGCAGCGTACTTTGACAGAGAAGCGCAAGCTGCTGATCCGCCAGCACGAGGATGCCAAGGAGCTCAAGGAGAACCTGGATCGACGCGAGCGTGTGGTCTATGACATCCTGGCCAGCCACCTTCAGGAGGAGAGCCTAGCCGACTATGAGCATTTTGTTAAAATGAAGTCTGCCCTCATCATCGAGCAACGCAAACTAGAGGACAAAATCAAACTTGGAGATGAGCAGCTCAAGTGTCTGATGGACAGCCTGCCCCCAGACCAGAGAATGCCTATTTGAACCTGAAGACCACACGGCTGTTGGATGACCTGACCTGAGCGGGTACCACAACAGTGCTAACATTTGTTAAGTGCTATTGACTTCAAGCCATGTGAATTCTGGCCATACTTAAAAAAAACTCTTTGCCTGCAGCTGGAACAGATATAATTATGATTAGACTCTCTGTCATTGCTGAGACCCTGATGGTGCTGGGCGCTTTCAGAATATTCTTAATCAGCATTTATGGACACTATATGAACATAGCCATGCTGCTTCAGGACCTCTCCCAGCTGAACACTCGGGCTGTCTTCAACACTCTATATTATATGATTATTAAAAAATGATACTGGAAGTATGTTGATTTCTCAAAGCGCTTACCATAACTCGATCTGAACGGTTTTGAATGGTTTTCTCTTTTCTCATTCCCGCTAAGGTAGTCCACTCCATATTAACAACTTTTATGTCTTTCTTCTTGCATTTTTGCTGTTTAACCACTAGTGGGCGATCAAAGATGATTCTTTGAATCTTCTTTGCTCGATTCATAGCACAAACCACTCTTTGCTCATCCGTCACTCTAGCATAAACGTAGACATGACCATTTATTTAATGCTCAGCTCCTTCGTTTTCAAATTCAAGTGAAACATGTACTTCAGGAGGTTGTTTCCAAACATGATTTTTATGATGCTGAAAATAATTCCATGTTTTTAGTAATTTATTGTAGGCTTTTAAAACTGTAAATAAACTAGAATAGGCTAGTCTTTTACTTGTTTACTTGATCTTAGCCAAGTAAACTTTTCCTGTAGCCTACATGCTTTTTTCTATAGAAATGTTTATCTACACTATCAAGTGTAACATGGAAATTAGAGCTGCCTCAACATATTGCTTTGTTTAAAGGGTCTGAGCAATACAAAACTGTCTCTGAGAATTGAATGCTTGTCTATAAAGTACTGGCTGCCTTTATGCAAAGTTCTGTCTCTGTGTGATTTATTTTGTGTTTTGTTATACATGGGCAGTATGATTATATTTGGCATTGTTGTGATCATTTACATCACAGTATATCAGAATATGCTTTTCCGAACATAAGGATAGTTAGTACTAAAAGTGCACTGACCAAAGGTATTTTTTTATTATAAAGAGACCATAGTCTGTCCTGATTAGTTTTAGTGTAGTGCAGTGTGTGAAACGTCAAATAATTACTGTACTCATGGTTTATAATAGTATTTAAAAAATGGCACTACTAGCTCTTGGTTGTCTATTTCAGCTTAATAGACTGTGAAATATTTTTGCTGTATTGCCCACCCCTAATATGTTGCATGGTATTACTTTTTTGTAACAATGGTAGAGATACATACAGTTCAAAATGTGTTGCTGTTTTAGTTATAGTACCTTTAAGAAGTAATGCAACAGGGCCAGTGGTGACACAAACTAGCAGTTGGTCTAATATGATGAATCATTTATGCCATTTAGCTGACTTTTATACAAAGCAACTTCCATTCCCTAACTACGGGGGACAGTCTCCCTGGAGCAACTTGGGTTTGGGTAGAATTTGAACGCATGACTTCTTTGTCCAGAGGCAAGTATCCTACCCACTAGGCCACCTAAACAGTGGTGCAGACCGAGTCCCTTAATGACAGCAGTGTCCTCTAATAGCAGTGGCTTCTGTAAGCAGGATAATGTTCCCTGCCACACTGCAAAAACTGCGCTGGAATGGTTTGATGAGCATGACAAAGAGATCAAGATCAATCAGATCTATAGTCTGAACCATAGTCAGATGCATGAAGGCCCCACCTTACAACTTACAGGACTTAAAGGATCTGCTGCAAATGTCTTGGTGCCAAATGCCACAGCAAACCTTTGGAAATTTTATGGATTCCATCCCTCGACAGGTGGGGGCATGAGGGACCTACACTATATTAGGCAGGTGGATTTACATTAATGGATGAACATAGAGGACATGGAACCATTAGGGCTGGCAATTTTGTCTTTCTGTTATTCACAAACTGCCTTAGGAGTAGCAGTGCTCATCTGAAATCAGTTTCGTGACTGTGGCAGCATGAATACAGATGAGTCAGCCCTCAAATTTAACCACATTGTGAATACCCTGAAAGTACACAAACGTGTCAAAGTGTCCCCTAATAAAGCCTGTTCGTATTTCAGAGTGGTACATGTATGGTACACACAGTAGGTATGGGAAAGTTCTTCCCTGACTTCATGGATGTGATGGCTCAATTATTAACTGCAGCTCCACTTGCCCTTTTCATATCAGGTCTCACAAGTGCTGTTAAACTTCAGTTCATATTCCGTTCACTTCAGCTTTGGATTTCATGAATCTGTGATTTTAGCGTGGCTTCCTCAGACCTCGACGCTTGCTGAGGTAAACTCTATTTTTACTTTCTATACAGTGGTGTTTCAGCTGCAGTGATGTTTTCTAAGTTGCTGTCTAGTCATAATTTAGATAAAAATGAGACATTCAGTTGTTTAAAAACGTTGAATTTGCAGTTTTGTTAGTCTATTATTGAGATCCTTCAGTGAGTCATATTTTTCCTGACATATTCTTTAACTTCCAGTGAGCATGTAGGAATCTCTCTCTCTCCCTCTCTCTCTCTCTCGCTCTCTCTCTCTGATACACGTGTACACGTGAGCATGCTTTTTGTTTGAAAAACAAGTTGTGCACAAATATTTTGTAGTACAGTTCATCCTGTACCCGTTAAGCTGCAGTAGGTAATTGAGGAGTCCGTTTTTGATGAGTCTTTGATAAGAATTTAAATGAGGTATAAACAAAGTCATTCAGAGTAGTGACGCATTACGACTGGACTGACGCATTAAAACTCAGGAACTCTTTACAATGGTGGTGCGAGGACCCAAGATTCACAGTGCCTCTTTGAAAACATAACCATTTTATTTCCCACGCCAAACTTTCAGTGAACCTACAGGTCTTCTGACTGTTAATCTGCCATAATGATGATGGCAAAATAATGGGAGGACATAAAGACATGTTCTTTGGGGGACTGTTTTGCTTTGCTAGGTATTTTAAAACACATGTTTAACAAAGGCAACACCAAAACCTTACTCGGCATATCAGTAGTGTATTTGTGACCAGTTCATGTACATCATGATTCTGGTTCCTGTCATCACCACTGTGAACATCTACTCAGAAGCTCTGACTCTCTATAACATCATGTCTCCCATCAAACTTCTCTGAATGACTTTCTTAATGGTGTCAGAAATTCTGAAAAATATGCAAGAGTTGAGCTAATCAGAATTGGAATTTTTATATTTCTTTCAACAGGTGTCCCAGGGCAGGAACTGCTTGACTGCATAGCAACAATGTTCCAGAAAGCAGTGGGTGGACCTTGGTGACTCAGGGAGTCACAGTCTTCCTGGCCCACATGGTCCACTGGCAGTTCTTTGGCCTGGTGCTGGCCGTATTGGGACTTATCCTGACGGCCGGCACCAGTGGAGTTAATGATTGGCGGGTGTGGTACGTGGATGACCTGTCTGTCATCAGCTCCGGCGTGGCCTGGGTGGGCATCTGGAGGGCCTGTTTCTACAGCCACGTTCTCAGCACGATTGAATTTTGCCAGAGTATCAGCATTACTGACTCCTTCATTCCCCCGGAGATCGCTGCAGCACAGGTGCTCTGCATGACTGCCATTCCCGTTGGAATTGCTGGAAACCTGGTAGCAGGATACGCTGTGAAAAGTGTGTACTTCAGAGTTAATGGGAGTCACGTCAGATGGGCCTTCTCATTAGCTGGAGCCTTGTACTTCCTCACGGCAGCATGCACCCTGGTCCCTGTGTTTTGGAATATGAATTCAGTGCTGAATAATCACACTATAAATTTTCCCCCAGAGTTCCATATCCCCCCTGCTCCGTACAGACAGGAGCTCGGCCTGGGAATTGTAATAGGAATCGCATCCTCGGTCCTACTCATTGTCAGTGGGCTGCTGTTCTTGTTCTACAGGCAACCCGTTGAACTCCACAAACCCAACCCTGCGGCTGGGGGTACAGAGGAGAAGGTTCCAGGCATCACAAACCCCAAGACTAATCAGTTTCTCAGTGCTATTACAGAAACTGGGCAGGAAGGAACTGATAACCCAAACTTCAAGGCTGAGGAGAACCTTTAAAGAGGAGCTCTGGGGATTCTTTGAAAAAACAGATTACTGACTGAGATTGAGATATTCTCCTTCTTTCAGTGGAATCAAATAAATCCCACAAGAGTGATGCTGGAGTGTAGTGCTGCCTTTCTAGTGTTGAGTACAACCAGGATTTATCCTTCTCTGTCTGAGCTTCAGAACTCTACTTCTCTCAAACCGATTGTTAAGTTAAAAAAATCATTCTTTACTTGTGAAGGCTTTTCTTTCAGGTGGTCCATGAGGTCTTTCTCTGGTTTTCTGACATTTCATTACATTCATTTGGCAGATGCTTTTATCCAAAGCGACTTACAATTCAAGGAAACGCTCAAGATTCAGCGCATAGAAGAGAGTTCTGTGTCCTAAACTCTTTATGTAAGGAGTAATGCAAGAAGGAGATGAGATCCTCTCTGAAAAGTCTTGAGGAGGTTTTTGAAGATAGAGAGGGATTCTGCTGCTCTGGTCACCTCTGGCCACTCATTCCACCAGCGGGGTACCATGAATGAGAACAGTCTAGATGGAGCTTGCCTTGTGCGTAGGGAGGGTGTTTCTAATCTCGAAGCACCCTCCTCTGTGTGATCCGAAGTCCTCTGTTCAACCTTCCTTGTTCAGTTGTATTCTTCTGGGGGATTTTTAGTTGGGATAATCATTGGCACTGCAGTTAACTCCAAGACTAAACTTAATCACTGACCTTTTTAGTTTCTGCACTGCCATTTAACTCTGTCTGTGAATTAAAGATGCATTAAAACACTTCCATCAGCAAGTACCACGCTGGTGACCCCTCCATGACAGAATGTCCCATCACTCTAGGTTCTTTCCTAGTGCAGCAGGCCTAACCCAACTTCTACACTCTGTTGTGTGAATGGCACGGAGGCATACCAAACACAACAATGGCTGAAAAGCACAGGAAGAGAAAAAGTATACTATGTCTATCTTCTAAATTGCACTGAGCATTTTAATACAATGAGATATCGCTCACAAACACTGAATGATGGTGTATTCCTTTCTTGACTTTCGCCTTAAGTCTCTCTATTATCTACATACTATGTAGCTTTGCCACGTGTTGCTGTAATATAAATATAAACATTATAGGTGACATCACATTTTATAGTAGCTGCTATATAGACGTTTGGTTGGGATTTATTCCTGCCTCTGTGATAAATGTTTTTCTCCATGGTTATGACATAAACTTCTTTATCTCTAGCTGCATTTGTTGCCTATCAAGCACCATGTCCACATGCGCTAACTGTTTCATGATGACCATGTTTGCCAATGATAAGGATGATGGGACTAAACCTCTGATCTACGGTCAGTCTTGGTTTATATAATTCTGGTTCAGGTTGGGATTTGGCTGTGCAGGGGCTGATCTTTGATCGGAGTGAATAAAGTGCTTCCTACCTGAGTTATGTGGCTTTTGTGATCCCTGCTAGGAGTGGAATGAACTTTGTCATTAGCCCACAGCGTGAAACCTTCCCTTATTACTGTGTTTTAGCAGCCTTACATGCGGCTCTAGTTTGTCACTTGCTGAAATTTAATCTTGTTAATACTGAACATTAATTCTGACAAATCCCATTGTGAATGACATGATTTTCTGTTGTTACAAAACCACATAATCCCCCTGATTATATGATAAAGGGAAATTATTTCTTGCCAATTTAAGCTGATTTTGTTTTCCATGCACAGTGGCATGCATAACTGTTTTGTACTTTTGAGTTGCGGAAGCATTTGGGACCATAGAAAAACATAATTATTTTCTCGTCTTAATTTACAACATGTAGTGCCTTTCCTACCCTCCCTCTAAAAATAACCATATTAAAATAACTACATCATACATATATACACACATATATATACTTAGCCCATTCAGTATTTGAAATGAAAAAAATGGAAGCGAATGAAGCTGCACTGCGGAACAAGTAACACAGACTGAAGAGCCAACAGCTGTTTCTATGTTAACCTTAGGACCGCAGGACACACCAGGCTGAATGGATTGTGTCTTTATTGTGCGTTGAATGATATACAGTAATATGAACAATTTGGCTGCCTTTGGTCTGGTTCTGTTGATTTTATGTTGATATGTAATCAGATTCTGCCATGTAGCAGACACTTTTATCCAAAGCTACTTCCGTTCTCTAACTACAGGGGGCAGTCTTATGTACAGTGATAATAAACTTCCCTACTAGGTTGTAAGCAGTGGACAAAAATTGATTTTTTATACTAACTTTAACTTTTATACTAGTTTAAATAATTTAAGCTTTTAGAAGGGAAATTTGTGGATTTAATTCAAAATGAATTTGTTAATTTGCTTTGTAAAAGTGAAGTTTCCCAACTTTTGTTAAGTCAACACACATTACAGGTTATACTGTACACTTGCTTTGTGTGGAAAATAATAACATTTAATGCACGATAACTGTTACGGGCTGAATTTCATAATTTTAAAATTTATGCTTAACGTTTTCCAGTGAGATAAACACAGAAAATAAAGTATGACTGTGCACTTATTTTCACTTAGAAAACAACCACAGTAAGTGCTTTTCCATATGACTGTATACCCTTAAATGTGCCATGTCTTTGGAGCGTTGCCATAGAGGAATCTGTTTTGGCTTTAAAGTTCCTTAAAGAAAGAACCAAGTTTATGAATGAGATGTCTAAGTGGAAAGAGCCTTTTTAAAGAACATAATTCAAAGGTTCTGTCTCAACTAAACCAGTGGTCACAGTCTCATCCCAGAACCTAATGAAGCACACCTCAGCACACAGCAGTCCACTTTAAGAGTAGGTCTCAGTCTCTGAACTCAGTTTAGTAACTGAACTCAGAGCTCCTGCTTTGTTGGAGTGAAAACCTGGAGCCCCACCAGCTGTTAGTGGTCAGCCCCGAACTACACTAAAGATTTTCCTCAAAGCTGTCTTCTAAATGTTGAATCATTAGAAGCCCTTATTTTTTATAAAATATAGTCACGTTTCAGACTGACCTGTAGTAACCTCAAATTTAGCATGAATTGGGAATGATATATTGATCATGACATATTTTTCAGGTGGCAGGTTCATAATATTTTCCTCATCTGCAGTGACATATAGCAGTGACATTTTCTAAGTGGGAAAAAGACACTACATTCAAGAATTGTCTCTTCTAGATGAGATGTTATGTTACTCCCAAGTGGTGCAACTGTTGAACCAATGAAGTGCTGGCTCTAAGCGTAAAGTGACCATTCTGTCATATGTGAACATGCCACAGCACGAAATTCTTCTCTGCATTTAATCCATTCACCAAGTGAAGCAGTGGGCAGCCAGGAACACAGCGCCTGGGGGAGCAGTGTTTACAGTAGGGTGCAGGTGCTAAGTGAGTGTAGTATGAGTGTAGCACAGTATAAAAACAAAGTGTGGTTGATAGCATTAAGGTAGGAAGTTGAAATGTGCTGGTCAACCAGGAAATATGCATTTATATGCATTTATGTGCATTCAGGGCCCTGGTGGCCTGTGGTATGAAGCTGTTGCACAGCCGTGCAGAACCAGAACGGAGGCTTCGATACCGTTTGCCAGACGGTAGAAGGGAGAAGAGTCTGTGTAGTGGGTGGGAACAGTCCTTCACAATGTTACTGGCTCTGTTAAAGCAGCGGGTTTGGAAAATGTCCTTCAGGGGACATAACTCTTCAGTTTCTGTAGAAAGTGCAGGCACTGCCGGGCCCTTTTAGCTACGGAGGAGGAGTTGAAGGTCCAAGAGAGGTCTTCTGTGATATGGATGCCCAGGAACTCGGTGTTGTTGACCCTCTCTACAGCAGTGCCATCGATGGTGAGACGTGGGTGAACAGGGCTGGATTTCCTGAAGTCAGTTATCATCTCCTTTGTTTTGGCAACACTGAGAGAGAGATTATTGTCCTAACACCAGGCAGCCAGTCTTGTCAGCTCCTCTGTGTAAAATTTGTTATTTTTTAAAAAACATGATCTCAGGCTAATAAAGTTTCTAAACAGTAAAAAGCAGTTATCTTCAGAATATGATGTCATGTATATCTTTTACTCAGCTTAGCCATGTGCATGGAGAAATGATAACTATGTAATAAAATCATTGTGTAATACTTTACAAGCACTTCAGTTTACTACCACCATCTCTTCTGATACACGCTTACACGCTCAGTTTTCCATATCATCACGCAGCTTGAGTGTGGCTAAGGGTGAAGACCGCTATAGTCAGTATATTTCAGCCTTCCCATGTAACCCACTGATAGAATCACTCATAAAAGACCACAGGCATCATGAAATATGCGAATGTTTAGGGTCTGCGGTGCTCTGTGTTCAGAACCGATAGCGCTGATACATTCAGCACATTATCTCTGAAGCACAACAATGTGTAAAGGAGTTTTTTTTTGCTGCACAACTCTCTCTCTGCCTGACCCCACTAACACAATATCAGCATCTGTTCACTGTGGGCCAAACTCCCTGTTAGTTCATTACTAGAGACACCAGCAGAGCCATGTGTGAACTCAGCTTACACTTGTTCTTAGACCACAACTGTGCACCAAACATCACTTTTATAAGAAATAATGAGTGAGTGCACACTTTCCAACAGAACATATTATTTGCAGTATTGCTCCCAATCTGCCAAAAAGACTGTTCTCATCCTTCATCTCCCCCCTCCTGATTTCTGCTGTCATAACAACAGTAATAATAATATTAGACAAATACTACCTGAGTAAACACAAAATACAGTTCAAGTGATCATTTTATTTATTGAAGTTACATAAAAAAAGTTATCGAGAACTAACTGGTCCTGAGTGGCAGCCTGGAATACAACACCCAGGGAGCAGTGTGGGGGGACATGGCAATAAAGTCAATGTTGACAATGTTACAAATCTGCATAGAGACCTAGAAATGGGAAATATTTTTACTTCTTATAACAATTTTTTTTGTTTTTAACTTTCTGAATTATTCAAGGTGGTCTCCAACTTTTGTAGAACACTGTAAGTCAGGGGAGGTTGCGGCATTTTTCATGTTTGGTTGTGGTCGACGTGGTGGTATCTCCACTGATCTTGACTTTCCGTATTTTTTCCTGAACTTCTATTCCTCAAAGAAACTGACTCCAGATGACATTAAAGAAATCATCTTAACATCATTTATTATAAGTAGGATTTATTATCTTTTTATAAAGCTCACATCAGATCTCCATCCATGCTTCCTGCCTTTAGACTGTTAGATCAGATGCTTTCAATCCTGACATTTCTTTGCAATAACTAATCCGTAAGTCAGTAAACTAAGATTTTACGTGAAGCTGAATATGTCCTTGATGCTGAAAATGTGAAAAAGGTACTGCACCAAATAAATGCATATGATAGCAACTACAGTACTTCTCCTGCTTCAGGTAAAGAGGCTCCAACAGGTTTACTGGTTGGATATATAGGAGTCATAGAGAATTTCTCTTTTTAATTCATTTTACAGTAATGATCAGTTTCTCATCCATTTTTCAATCTTCAACAGCTCTATTCATCGTTCTAGACGCTAAAGCGTATTCTTTTTGGTTTACAGCTCCTTAGTGTTCTACTGATTGTTGAACCTGGAAAGTTACAAAAGACTAGCGTATTACAATAATTTGTAAGCTTTTCTGCAACCAAATTGGTTTTATGTTATTGAAAACTTTAATTGCAAACTGAACAGTAATGTGTCTTCAAAATGAAAAACTCACCTTTTTACACTCTACATACCGGTCACTTTATTAGTAACACCTACCATGTTCTGCCAGACACTGCTCCGTTTATAAGGTCTGCCGTAAAGGTCCACTGCAGCGCGCTTCACAATAACTGGCAGCCTTGGTGCTGACGAAACGGCTGCGTAGTTTATCAGCTTAAAGATTCACAAAAAATTATAAAGGACAAATAATTAAAGAAAGGAGAAACATTTTCTCTCCTTCTCTGAACACTTCTCTTGCCAAGCAAAGAAAAAGCTCAGAAATGCAATAGAGGGGGTGGCAAAGACTGTACTGTTAGGCTAGGCTTGTTGTTGCTTGGTGTAAAAACATCACAAAAATTCTAAACCCAAGTGATCTGCATTATTTGCTGAAATAAATTGAATGGACTGGTTTCAGTACCTTTAGATCTTACTGCATTCTGTCTGTAGAATGCAGTTCAGCTCAACCCACAAGCTGGCAGTGGGACGTAGATCAGAGGTCTTTAGGGTGAATGAGGGGTGATTTAGTGATTTAGTGATTAGGGTGAATTTGGAAATATGCTTTAGTCATCGTCCTACTGCAAGATCTCACCATTTACAGTTAGAACTTGATCAGATCATCTCCAGTTTGGAGATGCACATGATGTCAAGTGTTCTAGAGCCCCATTCATCACATATCCATGTGTGCATAAAACAGGGTTGTCAATAAACAAAGGGAAAAGGTTCTGAATGCAGTTGAGATTGAATTTAGATAAACTGCAACTGGAAACCACCAGGAACACAATAACTGACTAGTAAAAAGATACTAAAAACAGTACCAAATAACTTCTAAAAGGTTTAATGTACAATTATTGTCTGCGGCCTGTGCAATATAGATTTTATGTTTTATTTTTTCAACATGTTAAACTCAGCAAATACACAGAAATTATGCTCTAAAAGCTGCAGAAAAGGCCCCACAGTGGCGCAGTGGGTCGCACTGTTGCATCACACCTCCAGGGTTGGGGTTAGGGTTAGGGTTAGTTTGCATGTTCTCCTCGTGGAGTTTGCATGTTCTCCTCGTGGTGGTGTGGGTTTCCTCCAGGCTCTCCAGTTTCTCCCACAGTCCAAAGACATGAGCATCAGGTGGATTGTGATTGTGATTTTGTGTGTGTGTGTGTGTGTGTGTGTGTGTGTGTGTGTGTGCTGTGGTGGGCTGACGCCCCGCCCAGGGTGAGGTGCTTGCCTCGCGTACGTAGACCCAGGGATACAGAAAATCAGTGAATGAACCTGCAGAAAAATGCCACATTTAGATTTGCTCATATGTTCTCATAACACATAACTGGAGACGTTCAGACACTTGCAAACAACACTGTTTAAATACACTCCTGGTCAAAAGTTTTAGAGCACCCCAAGTTTTCTGTTTTTTTTGTATTCAAATTCAAGCGGTTCAATGTCTCATTGTTCATTCTGCAGAAAGTTCTTCCCAACTATGTTGCAGAAGTTCCCATAAG
>JBBPCX010000114.1:12921060-12931307 GCA_037974365.1 Hydrocynus forskahlii
TTATTATGGCCTCGACCATTCAGAGGAACGTCTGGGTACGTGAGAGAATATTGGGCTTTAGCGAGGAGCAGTGGGTCAGAAATTTTAGAATGAGCAAGCCAACTTTCGATTTGCTGTGTCAACGTTTGTCCGCATTCCTCTCTTAAAACGACACGACATTTCCGGGCATCCCTTTGCAGATGCGCCTCGGGGTTGCTCTCTGGTGCTCATCTGTTTGGGATCAGCAGCGCATCAGAGTGCCTGATAGTCAGCGACTTCCTCCATGTTTCTTGTGTTTGTTGTTGTTTGAAGTTTGCGCGCTTCCAAACGTACTTCCCACACGTCGTCATTAAACCGCGATGAAGTACTAAATTGTCGCAGTTGATGACGTACAGAACGCAAAGCCTAGGAAAATCCGATCTGCCTGTTTACATGACAGTTGCATTGGCACATATCTGATTTATATCTGGTTTTTTTTCTACATATGAACGAGGCCTGAATCGGATCTCAAAATTTCTGAATGCATGCGTTTTTTTCCTGTTACACTGTCATGGAACAGATCCGATCTGTGTCACATATGAGCAAAAAATCGGCATTGGGTCACATTTAACTGACAGTGTAAACGAGGCTTAATATCTGTAAATCAGAAGAGTTTCATATGGTATGTAATAGAACACTGAGATATCGCATTACACTGCATCCTGATACACAATGCATATAATACTGCATCATTTAAACATCACAATTGGCAGACAATTTCAATACAGGCATTGGTTTACTGGGATTTTTTTCATATACTGTATTGATCCCAGAGAAAATTGCTTGAGTCCTCTGCATTTTAACCCTTTCACCTGAGTGAAGTGTGGGCAATGGCGTCCGGGGAACAGTGTGTGGAGACGGTACCTTGCTCAAGGGTATGTCAGTGTAGGGAAAAATCTTTAACTACCAGGCCACCAGCTGCCCAAGGTTTATGTTAAAGCTAACTTCTCTAGCCCTAACACTTAAATATTACAACAGTTTCCAGATATAGTTCACAGTATTTCCACATCTAAGTTCAGTGCACTAACACAAGTGGACCAGCTAAATGATTCAACTTCTCTTTTTAAAGAGAAATTCCACTGATTTACCAAAACACAGCATAAAGAAAAGAGGCTGTAAAAGAATAATAAGAAGAAGAATTCAGTGTGGTTTAATGTGAAATGCTTCTTTGTCAAGAAAATAACCTTCTCAGGTTTCTTTACAGCAATGGGATTGCAATGTCTACAACTCACAAATAGCCATTTTATTTGCTATCCCAAACCAACAAAGTGTTTTATGTGTATTGTTTATAATAGCAAAAAAGAGTGGGAAATAAAAAATGCTTAAAATATTAAAATTCTAAATGTAAAATATATAAATGCAGTTTCTTGTCACAATGGGACATTTCACTTCACTATTTTTGCCTTAATTACTGAACTATGCAGAAGTGCATGATGAAGTGATGGAAACATGGAAAAATGATGGGAAAGTATGATGTTTGCAGTGCAGGTAAATGACAGAAAAACATCTTTACAGGACTGAAGGTGGAACACACTGTCCATTGTGCTGTCAGAGGACCCTAAGAAAGGAGTCACATGTCAACCAGGAGGCGCTAAGGGCATTGGTATGCCTGACTTAACACCAAATGGGATTTTAGTGACACTGCATTCAAATATATAGACTTTTATATGGAGTTACTCCCTCCCTTTGCAGCTATATCACCTTCTATTCTTCTTGGAAAGCTTTCCACAAGATTTTGGAGTTCCTGTGGGAATTTGTGCCCATTCATTCTGTAGTGTAATTTTGAGGTCAGGCACTGATGTAGGACGAGAAGGCCTGACTCGCAATCTCCATTCCAGTTCATCCCAAAGGTGCTGGATGGGGTTGAGGTCAGGGCTCTGTGTGGGCCAGTCAAATTCTTACACATCAAACTCTGGACCTTGTTTTGTGCACTTGGTCACAGTCATGCTGGAATAGAAAAGGTTCTTCCCCAAACTGTGTTCACAAAGTTGGAAGCATGGCGTTCATGGCATCCAAAATGCCTTGGTGTGTTTGATTTTATACCTGTGACATGGTGTATGATTGAAACACCTGAATTCTATAATTAAAAGGTTTGTCCCAATAATTCTGTCCATATAGTGTTTTAACCAACCCACTCATATTGCAACTTTACACAGATTTGATAACTGAACCACATAGTTCAACGGTGGACCATATAAAAGCACCACCTTGGTTAAAACAATCACACTGTCATTCTATTGTTCATTAAATATCTTTGGTTTGTGTCTTTTTAATATTCCTGCGTGGACCAAAGCTTTTGTCCAGGTTAGTCTATGTATAGCCACGAGATGGCGCGCTATCTCTACAGAGAAGTATTGCAAAGCTCTACACTTCAAGACTCGCAATCTGTCCCTTATAGACAAAAGTTTAGGGACACACCCGTTTTCCAGGGTGTGGGCTATACCTTTACTCCACTGAAGGGCAGTCTAAATGCTTCAGCATATTAGACATTTTGGCAACGCCATGCTTTGTGGACACAGTTTGGGGACGAACCGTTTCTATACCATGATGACCGTGCCCGAGTAGGCCTACACAAAGCAAGCTCCATGAAGATGTGGTTGTATGAGTTCTGTGTGGAACAACTTGACTGTCCCGTACAAAGCCCTGACCTCAAACCCAAAAAACACCTTTGGAATGAACTGGAACGGAGATTGCAAGCCAGGTCTTCTCGTCCAACATCAGCGCCTGACTTCATAAACGCTCTACAGAATGAATGAACACAGAAACTTCAAAATCTTGTGGAAAGCCTCCCAAGAAGAGTGGAAGGTATTATAGCTGCAAAGGGGAAACAACTCCATAATATGTCTATGTATTTGAATGCAATGTCATTAAAGTTCCTGTTGGTGGAATGGTCAGGCATCCCATTACGATTTTTTTATGGAGCGTGCTGTGTGCACTGGGGTCCAGTCATTGGAATAGAAAAGGATACTCCTCAAACTGTGTCCACAACGTTGGAAGAGTGCTGTTGTCCAAAATGTTTTGGTTGCTGAAGCGTTAAGATTTTCCTTCTCTAGAAGTAAGGACCCTCACCTAAACATTTAAAGACAGGTGTATCCGAATCATTTTGTCCATATTCATTCAAGAGAGTTTATTGTCAGCCCAGTCACATACGCAAGTACACAGAGGGTTGTAATAGCGTTCTCTGAAGCAAATAATGTAAGAGAAAGACAGACAATGGTAAAACAAAGACAGACCAAGAGCAGAGTCAAGAAACTGTCGCAACATTATATTGCAGAATCTAAGCAAAGAATTGCAAAGTACAAAACAGGCAGGTAGTGCAAATAAGTGTGTATTCTGATATTTTTTCTTTCGTGTACTTGAATGTGGTTTTTCATGTTTTTAAGTTAAACTATGAAAAATCGTTATTTGAATTACAGCACTTATCACTGCAAAAACTGCGAAATTATGGACAAGTGTTTTGGGACACCTGACCATTAAACCAACAGGAACTTTTAATGGCATGGTTGGGCTTAGTCCAAAATGTCTTGGTATACTAAGGCATTAAGATTAAGCCCTTTACTAGAAGTAAGGGGCCTAGCCCAGACACTGAACAACAGGTGTGTCTCAATAATTTGGTCATCACTGTAACTACAGAAGTTTAGACTCGGCTGGAGTTGTGAATCAGTTTATCAGACTTGTTCAAAAGAACCGATCCAGAAGAGCCGATTCTCTCCCGAGTCGGTGCGTCCCCTGTGTGGAATGAAACATGGCGGGAGAGGCGAACACGGAGGAGCGAACTCTTCGGAAAGTGGATGCAGGAGTTTAACGCTGTTTGTTGCGCTGGTTCTGGCGGCTGGTTTGTTTTTATGTTCGCGTTTCCGAGAGCCGACGGGAGTTAAGTGTCTGGTAATGCAGTAAGAGGGCAGAGTTGTGGTGTTTGTCGTGGAGAACAGGCCGGGAGGGTGGGGAGAGGGCGAGGGCGAGCCGGGCGCTATGCCGTGGGAGAGCGGCGCGAAGCGGAGAGAGAGCTCGGAGCTGCCGCTGCCCGCGGGCTGGGAGGAGGCCAGGGACTACGACGGCAGAGTGTTTTACATCGACCACAACACTCGGCAGACCTCGTGGATCGACCCGAGAGACAGGTAAAGACACCTCGCGGCCGGGCTCGGTTCTTACGGGCCGAAGTTGGATCATCTCTCTGGCTCGGCAGCCTGTTGCATCCGCCTGAAGTCTGTCTGGAGGGAGAGAGACTGAGTTTAGATGATGAACAAAAAGATAGACAAGACCCAGAACACACAAGATTTAGTTTTTCCCTGTTTTGCCAGAGTTTATGGAATTTGCGCAGAGTTAGGAGTGATAAACAAATCTGGAACCGGTTTGTGTCATAAGTTTACTGTTTTTGATCCGAAATGACCAGGAGTGGCTTTTTGTGTCATGGAACAGTTTTCAAAAAGTCTTTGTTTTGCTCAAATGAACAAGTTATATATTTATACTTTCTAAATTCATCCCCTAGTGTTTTAGTTAATTTTATAAACACATGTAACAGATGTGAAAAGGAGGCCTATTAAAGCAACTTATTCTCTGAGAAACTCCTGATAGCTGATGCTGGTTGTGAGTGTCTGCAAAACACTAGTATGAAATAACTGTCTTATGAGAACCCTACAAGATTCCCTTCATCAGTCTGACCGTTTAATTCACTTAGACTATAATATTGTTAACTTTCTAAATATTATAAGGTTATAAATGCACAACCATGGATGATGGCTGTAAAAAGTTATCTGTAACCTTGAAAAAAAAAAACCACACGTGTTCCCTTTTTCGTTAGTAATATGGACTAAAAGCACTGATAAGGTATTCCTCTGAGTCAGCATCTTGTGGAAAAGCAGGTCCTTTGAGAGAATCTCTAAAAATGACAAATCACAGGTTATAACTACTTGATATCTGCCAGTTAATGACCTCTATGGAGAGTAACTTTCATTAATATGTCCTTAATGTATAATACAGTAAATTAATAAGAGTTGGTGTGCTGGACACTGAGTAAACTGTGTTTCAGTGTAAATTATTCTAAACTCTCAGAGACACACAGAAACAGTGTTTGACTATTGGAGTAATTTTGTCACAAAGTTTATGATACCATTGCCTTTCAGTCGCAGTGGGTCTACAGTGGTGAATGCACAAGACCTACTGAGAATGGACCAAAAAATGTTATTACACAGAGCTGTAGGCTGTCTTGACTTCGAATGATGTCTGAGTTTCTCTTTCAAGTCATTTCATTTAAATTAAAATGCAGATTCTTCTCTGCAAATCTTTATAGCATGGAGACTAGAAAGACTGACTGCTCTGAGGTGTGTCGCACATTTGAGTTAGAGGACTGCTAATGACATCTCTGAACAACATAGAAATGGCTTCATTTTTTAGCATCATGATTACAGCATCCCCCAAGGAGCTGCAAGAACAGGCCCATCTTATTGCAGAAAACAGATTAACAAGATTATCATCGAAACTGAATTTTCTTGTCATTGGACACCATTGTCCTATAAGTGACTGCTCTGTTTTTTTCCTCTCTTAAAAAAAAAATATGGCCACATAATGTAAACAGAGTGCAAATGAAAGAGAGAATTGAAGTGGAGCTCTCAGAGTTCCATGTGCAAATATGTGAGGAATGCTCGCTGGGCCACTGGGAAAGCACTGTGGATGGGCTTTGTGAGGTCTGTATTTTCACCAGCAGAGAAACAGGCTAAAACCAGGCTTTCAGCCGGCCTCATTGAGACGAGTTCACTAGAAGCCCTCGCGCGAATAGAATAGAAGGGATTTACAGCCACTAGAAAAGTTTGTAACACTTCATCATGATTTTGTTGTTGAGCTTATCACGTTCCCAAACAATGTATAAATGACTGAAAGAGAGCAGTGTCTTTGTAGCTCTGGCCCATTTTTTAGGTCTACTTTGCACATATTGGAGTCTTTAGCCAGTAAACGTTACATATTGATTCAGTTCATCTTTTTTTTTTTTAGATACTAGGCAGTTCAGATTAGTATCTGTGCATGGCGTCCTCATACATAAGTAGTTTTGAAAAGTACAATGACGGTACTTAAGACAAGAGAAAGGCTTGGTTGCTGGTTCATCATATCTGTGTTAAAGGTTGTTAACAGAAAAAGCTATCTTGTCAGGAATTTGACAAGCTGTCAGGTCAAAACATGCAAGATTCTGACCTTCTCTTGTTCCTTAGTTCTGTTCTGTATCAGTTGTTTACCCTTTCCCGGTGAATTTGAGTCCGTTTTAAGCAAATTCAGATCCCAGTATCTAGCCAAGGTTTACTGAGTGAATAGTCATTTGCTATGCTGTTCAATTGCACAGAACAGGTGCAACAGGGGTGTATATGAAGAACTTGTGAAAAGGGATTCAGCTGATTTCTGGTACTCATTCTGGGTTTTTATTTGAGGTATGTCTCAGGGTTGATGGGTAAGACTTTTGATGGGTAAGTTTTGTGCTCATTTTTTACATGACGGGCTTAATATTAATCATCACAATCCTCAAGCAGATTTGAACTCTGCTGGTTTCCCTCCTCTCACTCCCACCTCCTTTATCTGATTCAGCTGAGAATGACTGACCGGCTGAAAAATGCAAAGGCTGTCTACATTTGCTAAGCCGTCTTTTTATTTTGAAGTGTATTACATGGAAACAAACACGCGGTTAGTTAAAATTCCTCGTCGCATTAGCACAATTCATCACATATCATTTAAAAGACAAAACTTTTCTGTAATCTTTTACTGTTATGACTAACGTGTGCCATGAAAAAAAACAATTCTGATTGTTTATTGTGGCAGATCACAATAAATTATCTCAAGAAAGGTAATATTGAGATGTGTATGTAGGGTGAACATTTAATGGTAAATTAAATGTTGGTAAATAATGGTAGGTTTTTAAGTGATGAAACGCTGGCTCTGTCGTCTCTGTCCCTCTTCCATCACTCAGCGCTACGCTTGCCAACACAGGACTCTGTTAAGTCGCATAACAGAATTGTCAGCGAGTGTTTTTGCTCTAAGCCCTGAAAGCCGTCCAGTGATGATGCATTAGCAATTAATAGTTTGAAACCAGTGGCTGGCTTGACTGGCAAATACTAGCCTGAACCCTCCCAGCCCAGGAGCTTTGTGTGAATGGGAGGGAGACAGCAAGAGTGTGGGGGTGCTTTTCCTTCTATAAAATTATTCATTCTCATAACATTGACACAAAAATCACATTCCAGTCCATTTTGTTGGTGCTGAGAACACCTTGAAACGCTGCCTTGACTGTCCTGTATACTGTTAGATGATCAGGCACTCTGCTTATTCAGTAAGAGGGAGAAACTCAAACGATTAAACTAGTAAAACAGTCCAGAAATAGTTATTTCTTCTCCTAACTATGCAGTAAATGTGTTCGATTGGCCTTGCGAGATGGATATATGTGTGGTAAATACAGCCATGGAATTTTATTCACGCTATTCCTTTTGTAATTTGTGGGAGTGTGTCTGTGTAAAATGTGCATGTCACTGTTGTTTTTTTACACTATTGACCACACTTGATTCAAAATTCCGAACAAAAATATGTTTGGAGTAAATGTAAAAATAACACTTACACATAATTTATTATACCTTGGAAATGTTCAACTACACAACACTCTTGCATTATTTTACACTTGTAACAATGAAAATAATAACAAGTGCATCGTGTGTGCATGTGTAACTGTGTTTCCTCCCATCAGAAACTGAATCAGGAGTGAAGCTGCTGGAAAACAGCACATAGAAAAGCTGCTATACAAACACTACACAGCTCACACTGAAATAGTTCATAAAAGAATAGCAACCTGTGTATCTTACACACACACACACACACACACACACACACACACTCACACAGCCGCAAATTGTACAAACAGTGAACAGAAAAAAGGGAAAAGTGCTCTTATTTTTTTCCATAGGGGTGTGTGTGTGTTTGTATGTATGTAAGTACATGGATGTATGTATGTATGTGTGTGTGTTTGTATGTATGTATATGTATGTATTTGTTTGTGTGCTTGCTCTGAGAGCTGAGGACCAGGTTGTTGGAGGATAGCCCTATTTCACAGAGCAACTCCACCTCTTTCCCAAGAGACTGTGCAGTGAATTCACAGACCAATCACAGTTTTCACTACAAGTTGTCACTCTCCTGTTAAAACCCAAATGCTCATGTCCTCTGGCATTCAACCACTGCTCACGTTACGTTTGTTAGAGCCATCATCAAAGTGAAACTCTGTTTGTCCTACTGACAGCACCTTGTACATCAAGGTGTCATTGTGTTGTGCAAAACTACTGTATAGAGCGGTTTGAAGTTCTAATCCTCAGTTATTTACAAAATAACATGCATTTAACCATTACATTAACATACATATTCATTACATTTAAAGAGAAGGTTATAAAAAATAGCTTCCAAGGATTTATCAGTATAGACGTGGCTATAGATTATACTGATGCCTGCATGGTGTTCGGTGTGAGTGTCATCACATACTGTTACCATGTTATGACAGATGAAGTTCCCATTTGTTATTAATTCATTGTTCTATTTTTAAGATTTCCACCACAGTAAAAAGCAATATTCAACACGACTGTTACTAAAGTTTTTGCAGTTCTTCATTAGTATAGATGGGCAGACGATTCTGTCGAACTGTGACACATCCTGTTTACAGCAACCACCAGACATGACACTTCCACGACGGTGACTGTAAACCTTAGTCATGCAGAGGCATAGAGTGTATTAATCGTTGTCCAGCTCGGCACCCTAGAGTTCAAATCCGCCTCCTAAACAAGCCTTACAGTCAACGAATGGTTTCCTGACACTGATGGAAATATGAGAGTTCTCAGATGCTGATCAGCTTCACATTACATAGAGTCGTCATATGACTATTTAATGCTCCGAGTAGATCAGGTTTTTTTATCTGTATTCCAGCAAAAACCTCCTTTTTGACCGATTAGGAACCTTGTGAGGCAAAAGTAAAAGGGGAATATTTAAAATCACTTTCCCGAATGTACTTTTCTGAATTTCCACAGATGCTGCATGAATGTACACCCACTGATTCTTGGCAGTCAAGTAGAGCCACCATTTCTCGTTAAGATGGCAACGTTTGGGTGATGTGTGCATTCAGAGTTTGGCCTGTTGAGTTTTTTCATTGTTTATTGGGCAGTGTGACTTTATTTTGTTGTAATGTGATAAACTGTTATTTTCATACTGAACGTTTTACTCAGTAGAGCATATTTCAGAGAGTTTAACTGGGCTCATATTTCAGTACAAAATGTGGAAAAAAAAAAAATCATTCTGTACATAGAAGGTAGTAGAGGCTTGTTTTGATGGTTTTTGTTACATGTGAAGCCACTGAGGCTTTTTTCAGTACCAGCTTATCAAACCAAACTAAAAACAAAATATCAGAAAAATGTCAAAAAATGTTGCCATATTCTTATTGAAACCCATAAGTGTTTAGGGGACTTATGCGAAGTTTAGTCTTTTACGAAAATGTCAGCTCTGTCATGCCTTGGATTCTGAGGGAAGGCCCCTTTGTTGCAGGAATGGTACTGCAGCTGTGTATGTGTAAGTGATGGCATCTTAAACAGCAGTTGTCCTTTGCGCCTGTGTCCTGCATGTCTGAGGGCCTCCTCAGGTAGCTCCTCCGTCCTGTCTTGCCGCTGAGTTTCTGTGGGGAGGCTTTTGTGCCTGTGGAATGAGCACAATGTCAGGCATGCCTACACTACCGCCTGAGGCACTGTGCCTGCCAGCGGCCCCAGACAAAGCTGCCCAACGGAGGTAGCGTTTCCCACGTGTCTCTCCCTCCCTCCCCTTCCCTCTTCCCCAGGCCCCTGTAGCCCTCCTTTATTCTTTATTAGCTCTGTTATGCAACGGCTGTGGCCAGGCCTGCCGCTTGGCAAAGGGAAGCCTTTATACGTGGTCACAAAGCACACCAAATTCAATTATTCTGGAAAGTAGGAGCTGTGTTGCCAGCACCAAAAGGTTATTCACATGAGCTCAGCCCCCTCTCTGCTATTTTGCTTCTCTTGGTGTTTTCATTATACTTTTTTTTCTTTTCTTTTTTCTGTTGTGGGGGTGTTGGGGAGGGGCAATTTTTGTTTTGTTTGCAGCATTGCCGAACATGTCATTGTTTCATGTATTGTCAATTGTGTGTGTGTGTGTGTGTGTGTGTGTGTGTGTGTGTGTGTGTGTGTGTGTGTGTGTGTGTGTGTGTGCGAGAGAGA
>JBBPCX010000114.1:12939699-12951952 GCA_037974365.1 Hydrocynus forskahlii
TCCGGATCAGCCTGTTCAGTCTCTTTCTGTCCCCAGCAGAGATGCTGCTGCCCCAGCAGACCACACTGTAAAAGATGACTGAGGCCACCACAGAGTCATAAAAGGTCTTCAGAAGTGGCCCCTGCACTCCAAAAGACCTGAACTTCTGCAGCAGGTACAGCCTGCTCTGCCCTTTCTTGTAGAGAGCATTTGAGTTTAGAGTCCAGTCCAGTTTATTGTTCAGATGAACACGAAGGTACCTGTAGCTCTCCACAGAACAGCTCTCCTGTTCTGTTGCCTCTCTTTTAGTTTTGGATACACGGTTCCTTAGCTTTAAATATGACGACATGTCTAATCTACTGACGGTTCACCCTCTGTAAGCACACCGACTGCAAGACTGAACCATGCAAGAAATAGAAAGAAGGGTGAAATATAAAGGCTATCCTGATCATTTTACCAAAAATGTAGATAAAAATCAAAGTTTGATTCATTTGCAACTTAAAAGAATAAAGCATAATACATTTATTTATTACTATTATTATAATTATAACTATTATAGGTACTGTAACTGCTTTTATTATTAACAACAACAATAATCATAACAATTATAATAATAACAATTATAACTATCATTGTAACAATAATAATCATAATAATCATAATAATAGGGCTGGGCATGTTAACACATTATTATCGCGTTAATTCATTATTTACTTAACACCAACTGTCATTTTATCGCATGTTAACACAGATTAAAAAGAAATATTGTATTTTGAAAGTTCGCTGCTTTTTTGTGTTTTTGGCCTCGTGGGTGTGCGTAGAAGGCAGCTCTAAGTCTCGGTTGGTTTTCACGGGGGTCATGCGTCCTATTACTTTTGTCTATGTTATATTACAGCAACAGGGACTTTAATGACATGGCATTCAGATACATAGACTTTCATATGGAGTTGGTCCCTCTTTGCAGCTGTTATAATAGTCCCGCCCCCCATGTTCCAGAACTGTTCATCCAACATCAGTACCTACTGTTGCGGCTGAACACGATCAAATCCTCACAGCAATGTTCCAACCATAGTGTAAAGTCTTACCAGAAGAGTGCAGCAGCAAAAAGAGGACAAATTCCCCATGAAATTCTGGATTTCAGGAGAAACGTATGTATAAAAACTTGTAAATTCTTATGATGGACAATACAAATGCCCACAAGGCAACATACAGTATATGGGACACCTGGCCATTACACCAACAGGGACCTAAATGACACTGCATTCAGATACATAGACTTTCATATGGAGTTGGTCCCCTTTGCAGCTGCTATAATGCTCTGGACTCTGAGGGTAACTTGTTTTTCTATAACAAACTAGATCAAACATGAATGCTCTGCAGAGGCAAATAGCTTTGGTTTTATATTTGATTTGATTACATTAATGTTTAAGTTGACATTTACAAGAAATATTTGAACTGCAGCTGTGTAAATGTGTTAAAGGGAACACTGCTGTTAAAAGCTCTTTATTTGTTTAAAGTGTTTGCAAACCAAATGTTATTGTATTTTTGTTCATATATATTTTGTTCATAATTTAGCATATAACAAATATTCACAATTAATCGCAAAAAAAACATGCGATTAATCACAAATAAAAATAGTAACCAATGCTCAGCCTGAACTAATAATAATAATAATAAAAATAATAATAATAATAAATGTTATCTGAGGAACTCCTCTTCGTACAGGGCTATTGGACGGGCACATTTTGAAACTTTAACAATGTTTACAAACTACATTAAACTCTTTTTATTAAAAGAAAAAGACATTTACATGATGCGAGCTCTTTCATACATGGGCTTCAAATTACAGTCAGACTGTCATACTGGGTCTATACTGTTGGAAATAGCAGTTGTAGGACTCTCAGTGCTGAGCATAGATCATTTGCAAAGCATTTTGAAGCTCATCTGTAGCATAAAGCGCTGAAGCCCCAGAGAGCAGCGGCAGTTCCCGTGGCTGAGAGCTGTTCTCTGACGTGCTGCGCTGAGGGGAGAGGGCTGTGTGCAGAACTACAGGGCACGGCGGAAATGAGCTGGATCAATTACACAATCCATTAAAACTCACCTTTATAACATGAGAGAACAGGGGAGAGGGCACATTCGCAACCCGCCTTCTAATAAGACTATCGCTCTCATATATTAAAAAGGGAAATTTCACTAATGTTTCAGCTCAGGTGCTCAAATTTAAGAGTCTATGATTTTTTTTTTCTTGTGTGTGGGAATTGTGGAAGCAATTCCAGCCAAGTGTTCTGTGCAGACCCACATGCAGATCCAAATTTCAAATAATGAATGTATTCACTGTGTTGTTGGAACACAAGGGTTACTTTTTCAAAGCCTCTAAATCTATGATCACTGAGGTGAGTTAAACAGTCTACCCAATAGGCATCAATAATTAAAATAAACATCAAATGAGTTACATTTGCAGCTGTAAAATGTAATATTTCCCTTAAACTCCAAGGTCATGTATGAGGGGCATGCTTCATAACTGCGTAACGTATGTATTAATTTCATAGAAGCTGAATAAATCATAGTAGCTGCTGACTGTCATATTAATTGAGTAGAGTTCATTCAACAGTGTTATTTTTACTGCGCAGTCTTTCAACTCTAATAGCCAACCCTAAGACTGTGTTTTAGTCAAATGAAGTATAATCTTCAAAGGTTGTTTCAAGCTGTAAATGTATTAAATTGCTTAAAACAGATTATAGATCATTTTCACTTTCCACTTAAATGCATCCCTGAAAAGATTTTACACAGCTAAAGGGGTTTACACAGCTAAAGGGGAACTTTAAGACCAAAATTTACTCCAGGCACAGACCTCGATGGTGCATCTCCCCTCCAGCTCGCCAGTGCATCTCCCCTCCAACTCAAAGCAACTGTGCAGTTTCTTCCCTAATCTAACACACCTGACTTCCCTTATGAGTTCACTATAAATCCCTACCTGAGTTGGATCATGTGTGTTGGAGCAGAAACATTAAATTGTGCGGTGTTGTGGCCTACCGAGCCTAGGAGTGAGCCTAGTTTATGCTGGAACATCATTTATTTATCAAAAAATTTATTTTTAGGAGGCTACTGTCTTCTATGGACCCGAAAGCAATTGTATATTTGGTATATAGGATTGAAAACATTGTAGAAAATATTATCTCATGAATATGGTCAATTGGGAAGTTCAGTATATTTATAGGTTTGGTCATTGGCTTGCTGTTGGTCTGTTAGCACAGACAATCAATCAAGTAAACAAACGTTCTCATTTTCACCTGCTTTAACACTTGTACTTCCATTTTCATATGACACAAGATCTCACTTTGAGATTTACATGAGTCCCTGCAACGTGTGTATGCAAATTTTGATGTGGCCACTCCAAAAAGGCTTATGAAGCATGTGTGTACGTATGCCAACTTGGGTAGTACTTGATATAATTGGTCGCCTATACAGTGTGGCCATGGTAACGAGGCTGGAGCCAGTCCCGGGGTGCAGGGGTCCACTGTGTTCCCGAGCCTCATCCCCTCATTAGAGCTGTGAGTGTTACATAGGTGTGTAGGAGTTCTATTTGCACAGGGAGCACACTTTCTCCTCAATTACCTAATGAGTTTGCACAGGCTTCTGGCAACAAACTCCTGTGACGCTGGTGATGGGCTGGCAGCCACACGGGGGGCGGTGGGGTAAGTTCCCAGCTAATAAAGAGTCCAAGTAATATGCGAATGGATTTTTATGGAGCAGTGTTAATCTAATAAGCAGCTTGGGTAATTATCATGGGTGTATTTCTTGCCTCCTCCTTTTTTTTCCCTTCCTTCTTAGCAGAGTGATGTATAAGTGATTACACTCTGCAATGTGTTTATGGAAATAGAACAGCTGGACAGTGGAGCAATAAGAGATCATTGATCCCTTGATACCAAGAACTTATCTGTCTCACATCATAAAGCAGCTGGGCCATGTGAGTGTAGCCTCATTTTTGCAGACAAGTCATGATTTCTTAATTATCAGGTCATGGGCAAAAGAAAAAAAAGGCAGTATTGAAGAGCATTTATTATCCATATGCTCCTGTTTTTTAACTCAAGCAAAGATCCTCACTGTTTGTTGCTGTAGTTAACTTTGCCTTTTTGCCTTAATCTTCTCATTGTTGACTCTAAAGAACATCTGTATTGCACCTCGCTTGTCTGAGCTGTTTATTTATCTGCCATAAGAGCTAAGCACCTGCTTTACTTTGTCTCGATAACAAGAAAGCACCTCTGTGTGATTACATTCGCTAAGTAGGTGTGGTTGAGGGAAATATGACTATGTTAACCTAAATGTACTTTCACGCCCACATCATTATTTTACCTGATTAGGCAGGCCTACATGTTTTAATTAGCGCTTCTTTTAAAACTCTCATTTAAGATATCATGCCATTTTATTTACTTATCGCAAGTTTTATTAAAAAGTAGCTCCTTGCAGATCTTTTTTTGCTGAAAAGCCAGGTTTAATTATCATTTTAGAGTGATACCATCCATGAACTTTTCACATGGAGAGGTTGGCGGTGCATAATGGTAGGCCCTCATTAAAAGTTTGGCCCAGAAACCATCTTTTCATGTTCTACTTTGCTGCTTTCCATCTGTATCACTCTTGACACCCCTAATGCCATAAACAAGGCCTGTGCTGTAACAATGTGATGCAAGCATTGCAGGATAGAACACGTTCCTGCTCAATGACTGGTTCTGTTCTGGAGGAACAAAAGAATTTCACGCCCCTGGGCCTCCTTTTTCTGGGTTCTTTCTGTCAAATAAGTAGGAAAATTGTGGATTTGACTGAGACAGCCAGCCTTGATATTGTGGGAGATTCGGTCTATCAGAGTTGGCACAGCTCAAAGTGTGAACTGTACTCAAGTAGAACCTGACAGTGTGGGAGGTGAGCTCATAATTGCTCTTGTCCTCTCATCTAACAACGTCCAAACAAACTGCACATGGAGGACGTGATGGAAACTTATGCTGACAAGTTTATTTCTGTGCAAATTTTTTTTTTTTGCTCACAGTTTAAATACACTTTCAGAGGAGCTGGAGCCAGGGCTAGGTCCAGAGCCCATTGCACCAAGGGCAGGACAGGTGGGGATGTTGCTGAAGAAGCAATAGCTGTGCACCTGCTTCTCTTTCCGCAGATAAACCCAGTAAACCAATAGAGCTGAGCCACAGGTTTTTCACACTACACTAGGAATAAAAGAGGGGTGAGGAAAATATTCATACTGTGCACCAAGCCAAATTCATGCAGGAAACTATATTCGTGGAGTTCGACAAAATATGGAATTTATGTTTTCTCTCTATTTTCTCCAGTGTCTGCACTGGAAATGCAATAATACAATCAATGGAATTGCAAACTGCATGCCTACATTGGCCCAATCTCAATCAGATTTATTGAGTCTGGATGCTATGTTTTAGAAAAATGGACCAAAGTACATAAATAATAAGAAAATAAGAAAACCCCCAATAGCTGGTAAGAAAACCCCCAATAGCTAGTCAAATAGTATGATATTTACACATCTGTGTGGCTTCAGTGCATGTTTGCAAAACCGGTAATTATCTTGTCTGAACAGGTAAATGTTCACTGTCTTTGCCTCAACACAAAAACGCACTGGTATCACACTAACCCCACCCCAACCCACCCCTCCACAGTCACAGTCTTTGAACTCCTCACTGTTTTTGGCAAAGCGTTCATGAGAGAAAAGAGGCATGTGGCATAAAGCATTTAGAAATACAGAACACTCAAGTGACAGTTTGATGTTGAGTGTTTGACTTCATGTGCATGTACCGCAAATCAGCTTGAGCAGCTTTGTAAAGTTCCTCAACTACCCAGAGATCAAAATACTTTTTACTTCATTGCTGAGACGTGTTATTCGCAGTGCATTCCAAATCAGCAGGCATGCCGCACATCCATTCAGGGAGATACTGAATCTTGAAAAAACAATCTCAGCATGCTATAAGAATACAGCATTAGCGATCTGCGATTTCTAAATGTAGCAAGAAACAGTTTTGATTACATTATGGTAATTACTCCTCTGTTGAAGAATTCACGAAAAGTTTCAGTCAGACTGATGCAGAGGCAGATGCTAATTTAAGGGGTTGGCAAAATAAAAATGGTTGGGCCATGAACTTTCAACAGAATTCATGGCTGGATTATGACAGATTCGTTAATAATAGTTTGATGGTTTTCCACAAGATGAAACTGCTACACATACTAATGGATGTAGCAGGACCTTTAAAAATATATGAATCCTGAGGTAATGCCATGAAAGTTCTGCCTGCTTGCACAAAGGTTTAAACCATAGCGGCAGATAAGTTCTTGATAAATCGCTTCTTGACTCCACTCTCCCCGTGGTGCATTATATCTCTGATTCCCCACCCTTGCCAAACTGAGCTCAGTCCAGATGGCAGTTGCTGTTTTTACATTGCAGAGGACAAAATTAGGTACAAAACTTTCAAGTTAGGAAGCGACTTACAGGCCTCCAGACCCCATTAAGTGCTCTTAATCTTTCAGAGCTCGCATGTCAGCGGGCCTTCTGCAGATCCACCAACCCACCTGATGATCGTTATCTGATCATTTAGTTTCAGTGCATTCTCCCAAGAACTCCAGCCGCTAAGCCTCCAGGTGAAGCAGATGTCCTGCAGGACCCTTTGTGCTTCCTGTTGCCTTCAGCTCACCAACAAAGCCTTTTTAAATGGCAAGGCATATACTGATGCAAAAGGTTGCATGTAGGTGCTTCTTCCCACTTACGCACTAATAAATTCCAGGCACTTCCTATCTTCTCCCCAGATTCTCTCCAGGGTGGTGAGGGTAAATATAAAGACACCTGAATTATGCAAGATGAACATGTAAATATCAAGCCTAAATTCAGTATTTCTTCCATTGTTTCTATGGCAGTTCCAATATGTTTTATGCATTTTATAATTAGGCAGAACCTCCAGGGGCCACAGAGCAATAAGCCCACGCATGGATATCGTAGTCTTGGGTGTCACAGCTCAGAACTTTGGATCATTTGAAAGGCAAATTTCAAACGAGATGGCAGGAAGGTATTTCAGTACAAAATGGGCTGTAGTTCATTCTTTCCTTTGTCTCCCTACCAAAGCAGTGGATGAGCACCGCCAAAAATGGTTTAGGAGCATTAAATGAGTGCCTACAACATGCCTTTTGAAGGTCATCTGAATGTGTTAGCAGTGTAGTTAACACATGGCTGAATGAGCATTCAAATCTTGCATGTCTTTGTAGGAATGATAGGGCCACCAACAACACACAGGGCTGAGATGAAGTAACGTCAGCAGGAAGAAAGGTCCAGTGAGGTCACTGGTGTGAGGGTGAGATAGATAGAGGGAGCGAGTAAGAAGAGAGAGATGATTTGGCTTGAAAAGAGCTAGGCTGGCAGCTCTAGCTCCAGCTGTTTGGAAACCATCACCAATGCTCCTCAGCTGCTGAGTGCAATTTGCTTCTTCTTCCAGCAGAATGAGCTGAGTGAGAATGAGAGCAAAAGTAGTACCCCAAACCTCAGCCAGAGGCAGAAAGCACAGGATCCAGAACTTGAGCCTAGAGAGTGATGTTAGGGGTGATATCTGCAACACAAATGCACCATGCTTCACATAGGTTGATGCTGTTTAACACAGTTCATCTGCACTATTGGGAGGGGTGATTTAGGATCCTATCTGGCAGTAGTGTATGGATGATCTAATGCTGTTTCAGATTGAAGAAGTCACTCTGTTAGCACTTGCTCTGTCGCTGCTTGACAAATAAGGTGGTATTCCTCTTGCGGGGAGTGCTTAAAAGGGGACCTGGTGCAGTGTTACAAGGTTTGATGAATGTTATCAGCATAGCTTTACACTTCATCATGAATATGTGCTTCCTCACTCTCTACTTTACTTTGTCCACTGTCACCTTGACTCGTGTAAGCCTGTCAACATTTATTGCCACACAGGCTTAAAGCAGTAGTTTGGCAAAAAATTTATTTACCCAGTTTCCCCAAATGTGGTCCGTCAACCAAGGCATGTTTTGTGTGCAAACATTTGTTTTTTGTGAGAAAAAAACATTGTATAGGCCTTGAAAGAAGCATCAGAATCTATAACTTTCCCAAAAAAACTAGACACAACTGTTCTTTGTTGTTGAGGATGCTGGATTTTGTGGCACATACTGAAGCATACAATTATAGCCGGAAGTTTGGGCACACCCTCAGATAAAAAAAAAAAAAAAGGATACGCTGATCTTTCAAAATTCACAGCATCCTTTCCAGCCATGTTTGTAACAAACTTGTGTCCAAAGTTCTGTATCATTTGCCGGACGCTCATTTCAAACTTATTGGTCCAGCTCATATCATGCCAGGGGAGTCTGGGGAGGCCAAGACATAAATCCCAGAAGTTTTTGCTTTTCTTTGGACTGGAAATAATTTTGACACAATTTTGATAAATGCTTGGGATCGTTGTCCTATTGATGAATTTTTATTCGAGTGACATGTAAACCAGAGAGAATTGAATGATGTTAAAGAATTAGGTGAATATTACGTGATTTGTCTTCTTCAAAATCAACAGTTTGAGCCTTTGTGGCTAAATAATGTGTTACACACTAAAAAATGTGAAAACCAGTCAGTTACATTCGTTTTAAGTATTTCTAATGTTTCCTTAAAAGAAAATGTGGACAAAGCAACATGAGGGTGTGCCCAAATTTATGGCCGGTAGTGTACATACTATTAATGTAATTTCAAATTTTAGCTTTGAGCAAGAATGATCATTTCAGTGCATTAATAATGCATCATTTATCAATAAAAATGGTCAAAACTATGTTACATTTTTTGCTTTAAGATATTGTATGATACGATTTGCATTGTCTGCAGATGGATAGCCAAGAATTTGATTCTATAAATATTCTATAAATATTAGAGAAAAACAGTTCTGAGTAATAAAAAACACTATGGTTTCTTGTACATGGAAAAGCTGAGTTTACATGCTCACCCTTCAGAAAGACTGCTGTTCTTGGTCATTTTATTTTAGAATCATGGACATCTGGGCTGAAAAGAAAAACAATAGGATGAAGGGTGCAGCAAAGAAACAAAGAGGATGGGAAATGAAAGATAGAAAGGAGAGAGGGAGGCAGAATGCAATAGAGAGGAATTACATGTATCAAGATAAGGCCATGGGAGGGTTGCCGGTCATAAAACAAAGGGTGGGAGTAGAGGCAAGAGAGGGAGGAGGAAGATATTTTCCAGGAGAAATGAGGATAATTAAATTCCCTATATTAGAACTACCAGACTGAGGGAGGAAATAAGATGTACTTGTAGAAAACAATAGGAGAAAGACAAAAATCATCTCCGCATACCCAGTGGCCTTGGATAGCTTTATGAATTGTGTACAGATGGATTATTTCTGGTAAACAGAGCGTATGACACACTAAGAAGTGCCCTGGAATCGTAAGGTTATTACTGGATTTCAAACCATGCTTGTGGCTTCTGAACAGCAAACTTGTCACCTCCCCGCTAATTGCCTTCTTTAAAGCTTGCAATTGTCCCTTGCTCCACTTTCAAATGAAAGCAAGGTAAGTCATACATCATTAAGAATCCAAACATGCATCTGGTCCCAGTGAAATTAATTCACATTGTGAATTTGGCGAAGATTAAAAAACAATGTCAGGGAATATTGATGGTCCCAGATCCCGCTGGTATAATATGCATCTTTGTAAATGCATCAGTGCATTAGTAAGTCCTCTCCCAAAGCCCATGTTTGATTGTTCAATGCAGAATATAACCCCTCACTCATTAATACAGAAATCCCCTATGGCCCTTCATTTTTTGACATACGCGTCAAACATTCTCTGTATTTTTTTCCCCACTGCGCTGCTGAATAATTGAGTGTTTACTGTGCTTCGCAAACTCAAATGCCCTTCTGCACAAAAATACAGAGGGAAAAGAATTCCTATTATAAAAATATGATGGAACACTGGTGCATGCTGAAATTAATGTATTGCTTTTTTGGCTAAAAAGATTCATTCACAGCGACTATTTAGGTTTTCGTAAGACTCATTCAGAGCTACTGCTTAGTTATTAGACTCATTCACACCTACTACTTATTTACCCTACCTGCTCATTAAAAGCCATAGTGTATAAGCTCATTCCAGCAAAAAGGCAAATTAAATGTCCATTCAGCAGCTACATTACACACAGCTAGCTAGCTGTGGAAATGTTCTAGTTGACCTGTTAACCTGTTACTGCAAATTTTCTTGTCAGGTGAAAATCAAAGAATATTAATTATGATTCATGAATGGATCAGTCATTTCAACACTGAGAATAGGCACAAGTGAATAGGCACATGTGACAAGTGAATGAAACATCCATTCGTGAGCAAGCTAGCTAAGCTGTCATGATTCAGAATAACGAGTTGTGTACATTGCATTGCCCAGTTACAAAATACAAATCACTTGTAAATGAGCCAACTTTGTACTACAAAGCCATATAAAATATGCTCAGACTTTGACAACTACTTATTTTGACTTATTCTTTACCTACAGTGGCAAGAAAAAGTAACCAAAGCTTTTGGAATTTCGTGGTTTAATTTGTCATAAAATGTGATCTGATCTTCATCTAAGTCAAGGGTATTGACAAATATAATATGCCTAAAATAATAACACAAAAAAAATGTCTTTAATGTGGACAACCATAAAAAACTCACAGTGCTAATGGAAAAAGTATGTGAAGTATGGAATTAATAACTGGTTGATCCACCCCTTGGCCTCAACCAGGTGCTTCCTGTAGCTGTGGTTGAGACCTGCACATTGTTTAGGAGGAATTTTAGCCCATGCTTCCTGGCAGAACTGCTTTAGCATAACTACTTCATATTCGTTGGACATCTCATGTGTGATTGGTGGCCTAGTTGGTAGGATACATGCCTCTGGACCAGAGGTCATGGGTTTGAATCCTACCTTCAGCATACCACCACTGGGCTGCTGAGCAAGACCCTTAACCCCAGGTTGATCCAGGGAGACTGTGACCTGTAGTTAGGGAATGGAAGTTGCTTTATATAAAAGCATCTGCTAAATGCCATAAATGTAAAATGTGTATGGCTCTTTTCAAGTCATTCCATAGCATCTCTAATGGTCTGGGCTCTGCCATTTCAGGAGGCGTTTTTTTTTTTTTCTGCAGCCATTCTGTAGTCGACTTGCTCCAGTGTTTTGGGTCATTGTCCTGTTGCATCACCCAACATCTACAGAGTTTCAGCTCACATACAGACATTCTTACATTATCCTGAAGAATTTTTTCATACACTTGGGAATTCATCTTCCCCTCAATGATTGCAAGCTGGCCAGGCCCTGATGCAGCAAAGCAGGCCCAAATTATGAGGTTTCCTCCACCATACCTCACGGTTGGAATGATGTTTTCGTGATGATTATGCAGGGCCCTTTTTATGCCAGATGTAGTGCTGCATTTTCTTTTCAAATGTTTCAATCATCAGTCCACAAAACATTTTGCCAAAACTATTGTGGAGTTGTCAGTGTGCTCTTTCGCAAACTTCAGGCGTGCAGCAATGCCCTTATTATTCTGCCACAGGCACTTCGCTTGTTCAATGTTTTATACACTGTGGACTCGTGAATACAGATGTTAGCCAGTTCCAGTGATGCCATCAAATCTTTGGCTGTGTGTTGTTTCTTTATCTCATTGTTGAATCTTCCTCGTGCTCTTGGGGTCATTTTGACTGGGCGCCCACTTCTTAGTAGTGTAGCCACAGTGTCAAAGTGTCTCCAACTGCAGACTGGTGAATTTCTAAATTCTTTGAAATCACTTTGTAACCCTTTCCAACTTCATGTAAATCAACAATTCTTGATTGTAGATCCTCTGAAAGCATATTCTTCTTGTGCAGAGCAAACTCCAAAAGTCCAAAGAGTTGTTTTTGTCATTCAGAGTAGCATACATATACACACACACACACACACACACATATATATATATGTGTGTGTGTGTGTGTGTGAGTGTGTGTGTGTGTGTGTCCACTATGTACATACACTACCGGTCAAACGTTTTAGAACATCCCACTTTTTCTGTTTTTTTTGTATTGAAATTCAAGCGGTTCAATGTAACAACTATGTTGCAGAAGTTCCCATTAGTGTACAGCACTTATAGGTTGCTATAAGTGCATCCAGTTCATCCTAAAGCAGCTATATTGGGTTTAAGTCTCCATGTTTTCCAGCTTACCATCTTGTTCTTTTTTCTGAGGTAGTTCTGGCAGAGCTTGGACTTATGTTTTGGGTC